>JAGFNQ010005480.1:205014-572078 GCA_024364735.1 Boesenbergia rotunda
GATGTTCAAGTCCATTAGGATCTTGCTTGCTATTGCAGCATACCAACGATTATGAGATCCGGCAGATGGACGTCAAAACTGCGTTTCTGAATGGAAACCTCCTCGAGGAAGTGTACATGACACAACCTGAGGGTTTTGTAGATCCAAAGCATACTGGTAGAGTATGCAAGCTGCATAAGTCCCTTTATGGACTAAAGCAAGCTTCTCGAAGCTGGAATCTTCGATTCGATGATGCAATCAAACCAATCTGGTTTCATCAAGAATGAAGATGAACCTTGTGTCTACAAAAGGGTTAGTGGGAGCACAGTTGTCTTCCTTGTTTGTATGTAGATGACATACTACTCATTGGGAATGACATTCCTTCACTACAGTCTGTGAAGACTTGGTTGGGGAATTCCTTCTCAATGAAAGACTTAGGTGAAGCAGCCTATATTCTAGGCATAAAGATCTATAGAGATAGATCTAAGAGATTGCTTGGCCTAAGTCAGAGTACATACATTGATACCGTTTTGCAACGGTTTGCCATGCAGAATTCCAAGAAGGGAAATCTGCCAGTGTCACATGGCGTGAGTCTTTCGAAGACTCAAGGTCCCTCTTCTAGAGAGGAGAGAGACCGCATGAGCAAGATCCCTTATGCCTCAGCCATAGGATCTATCATGTACGCCATGTTATGTACTCGTCCTAATGTCTCGTATGCTTTGCGCATGACGAGCAGATACCAGTCAGATCCAGGTGAACGTCATTGGATAGAAGTCAAGAATATTCTTAAGTACTTGAGAAGGACTAAAGAATATTTCTTGATATTTGGAGGCGAAGAGGAGCTAACTGTAAAAGGTTACAGTGATGCAAGCTTCCAAACTGACCAGGATGACTACAGATCGCAGTCAGGGTTCGTGTTTTGCTTAAATGGTGGCGCTGTCAGCTGGAAGAGTTCAAAGCAGGATACAGTTGCTGATTCTACAACAGAAGCTGAGTACATTGCTGCATCTGAGGCAGCAAAGGAGGCAGTTTGGATCCGCAAGTTCATTACTGAGCTTGGAGTGGTTCCTAGCATAGCCGACCCAGTACAGCTCTATTGTGACAACAATGGAGCTATTGCGCAGGCTAAGGAACCTCGGTCACACCAGCGGACCAAACACATACTACGGCGTTTCCATCTCATTCGAGAGATCATCGATCGAGGAGATGTGAAGATATGCAGAGTACCCACAGAGGCTAACATTGCAGATCCCTTGACCAAGGCTTTGGCACAGACCAAGCATGATGGTCACACTAGGTCATTGGGTATTAGATACTACAGTGATTGACACTAGTTCTAGTGGGAGATTGTTAGTGAGAGCCCTAGAGCCAATCATGTGATGGTTGTTGTATGGACTCATTGTATCATATTTCATATATATATATAAAGGCATTTGATTATGGTTATTATACTTACTTGTATTGGTGCCAAATAACTTAGTGTAATAACGTCCTTGGTAGTAGGTTCATATCTATATCAATCGATTGGTTGAATCGATAGTGAGATGATATAGAGAACACTACTCTTAATTATTCCTAGTCAAGTATTAACATTCAGGGACAATGTTAATGCATAGAGACTAGCATGTAGGTCAACACGATGACTTGATCTCACAAGTCATGGATATGAGATATCAAGTTGACACATGAGTATGCATTGGAGAATGTATACTGAATGACCCACCATGAGAAAGAATCATGGATCGTTATATGAGTGTCGTATACTTTCTCATGTGACTATTAGTATGACTATTAGTCCTTAGACCTGAAGTCACCATAGTTCCCTACATAAGGAGTTATGTACTTTGGTTTCGTCAAACGTCACCCGTAACTGGGTGGACTATAAAGGCGATTACTGGGTATGTAACAAATTATACGGAGGGATGTGAGTGATGTAGATGGGATCTATCCCTCCTATATGACGGGAGAGATATCATAGTCTTGATAGAGTGAGATCACTAAGTGCATGGCCATGCCCAAATAAGGCAATATGAGATATTGAGCTTATTTGATTATAGTGAGTCTACTTGGAGTTTAAGACACATAGATTGATTGGAGGATGACACGGTCTATGCTTCATAGAAGATCAATCTAGATATCGACGATAGAAGGACATTGTCACATATTATGAAAGTCATAATTAGTAGTCACATTGGTGATGTTGGATCTCAACATTCTTGTAACTTGGGTAGCAATGATGTGTTGCTAGATACCGCTCATTTCTTATGTTTCTAAGAGGTTAGAAGCATTGCCAACGTTACAAGAACCTATAGGGTCACACGCAAAGAACAAATAGATGGAAAAAAAAATGAAGTCAAGTTCGACTTGGCTAAATATGGAAAGTCCATAAAAGGCAAGTTTGACTTGACCCAAATCCAAATCAAGTTTGACTTGACTTGGTTCCACTTCAAGTTAGACTTGATATGGGAGAAGAAATGGAGTCAAGTTTGACTTGACTAAATATGGAAAGTCCATAAAAGGCAAGTTTGACTTGACCCAAATCCAAATCAAGTTTGACTTGACTTGGTTCCACTTCAAGTTAGACTTGACATGGGAGAAGAAATGGAGTCAAGTTTGACTTGACTAAATATGGAAAGTCCATAAAAGGCAAGTTTGACTTGACCAAAAGACCACCTCACCTTGACTTGACCAAGTGATGACTTGGCTTGGTATTTGACCAATGATGATGCTCCACATCATCTCCAAAGGTTGTAACCCCCCATTTGAATTTGAATTCAAATTTAAAGGGGGTTATGGCAGGCCACTTAATGGCCATTAATAGCCATTATGTGGCCGGCCACAATGAGAGAACAAAACCAAGTTTTGGTTCCATTTTTCTAAGTGTGTGTCTTCTCTTCTTCCTCCTCCAAGTGTTGGAGCTCTTCTTCTTCTTCTCCTCTTGGCCGAACCCTTGAAAGGTGCTAGCACACCTAAAGGGTTTCCTCCATCCACTTTGTTCGCGTGGATACTTCTAGAGGGACGGCACTTGACGTCCTAGAGATCCGACATCCAAAAGGAGCGAGCGGGATTAAGCGGGGCACGTGCTAAAGGTAAAATGGTTTATCCCTCTTTAGATCTAGGAGTAGATCGAGTTTTGAGCATGAAATGAATACGTGAATTTTGTTTCGGAATTTTTCTTCGCACGAGATCCATGGCTTTGGGTTCTCGGGGTTTCCGCGATGCGAAAAGGCGGTTTTCGCGGCCCGAAAACCCAACAACATCTTTTGTATATATGGAGTGTGAAAAATTTTTAGAAGAGCCTGAATTTGAAATTGTTTATTGTGATGAATCTCTTGCTATATCTTATGCTGAAGTTGAGTGTGAAAAACTTATGGAGGTACCTCAAATTGATTTCAGTGGTTGTAATGCATTGCTTGATACATTCTTGTTGGATAATAATTGTGAAAATTCCATTGAGGTATCCAAAATAGATTTCATGGGTGGTGATAAGTTTCTTGAATTACCCTTGGTAGATATTAATTGTGAAAAATTCATTGAGATACCATAAACTGATTTTATTGGATGTGATACATTTTTGGATACATTTCATGCAAAGACTGATGTTATTTCATTTCTTTCTTACCCTGCACGCTTGAGAAAGGTATTACATGGTTTTGCAGGGTCCCGAAGACTTATGGAGTGGGTGCTCCATCTGAACAGACTCCAACCTCCTGGAAGAACTTTCAAAAGACATCAAGAGGGAGGAGAAGGTCATAGCACTCCATCTCTTACTTGGATCTTGTACCTTAATCGTCTACGGCCACCGGAACATTTTTCTGTAAAGTTCAAGTGTGGGGGAGACATGCAGCATGACATAGATCAAATAAAGGAAGCTCTCTCAGCTACTCCTACTCCTCCACTACCACGATGGAGGTTGTTTCTTGATAGACTCCGACCGCCAGAAATAAAGGGAAGTTTTTTCCTTTACTTTCCTTTGCTTGTTTTTCTTTATGTTTATACTCGCATGTTTGTTTGCTTTTATACCTTGCATTCATGTTTTGCTTCCTCATTCTGCATTTTGTTTGGTCTTGAATAAACCTTGTTTGATTCCTAGTTTTATCTCCTTACATGTTCCTTTATTATGCTTTGAGAATCATAAAAGATAGTTAAGTCTGATTATCGAGTTTTGATTTCCTTGGTATGCTTGGGGATATTAATTGCATTTAGTCATTTGTTATGGTGATGGACTCTATCTTGTTAGATTAAGCATGACAGTTTTATTGTTCACCTAGTGAGGATATTGCCATGCCTATCCTTAATCCTCTTATGTGTGATAGCATTTGTGATATTTGACACTCTAGAACTTGCTTTGATTCTTTTTGAAATTACATTAACATAAGCTTATATGAATATGATAGAGGTAACCTTTCTTGTTGAACTCTTAGTTTTCCCTCTACTTTGCTATTGTTACTAGAGAGCGTTTCATCTATTATTTTCCTGTTTCATCGTCTTTCTCATTGTCACTATATTCTCATTGTCATATCCTTGTTAGCTTGATCTTTCCTTGAGCATGCGATGAAAGCATGGGGTGATTGCATGATAAGTTACATTGTTATTTCTCTATTATCAACCTCTATTATTATGAGTTTTAGGTGATTATCATGCTTTGCTACATTGCCCGAGACGGGCAAGTTTTAAGTGTGGGGGGGAGACAAGTGTGTAGACAAATGCTTGTGTAAAAAAAAATCTCTCTTTGTGAAATAAAAGAAAAAAAAGAAAATCTCTCTATGAAAAAAAAAAAATAAAGAAAGAGAGATAGAAAAAATAATAAAGATGCAAAAAAAAAAAGAGAAGTGAAAAGAATGAAAACAAATCTCTCTATGTGAAAAAAAAAATTTCTTCAAGCATTCGAGATTTTGTTAGTGATGAATAAAAAGGAATATTTTCTTGATGTGTACTCTTTTGATATTATTTTTTAGAGAAATTCAAAAGTTATGTTGTAATCCCTACATGCACTTTGAGAGATGTTGTAAGTGGTTGATGTGTAGTGCATTGAGAATGTGAAAGGGGGAATTTTGAGTGTTGGAGGTTTGATTGAGTTATTTACTTTGGACTATTGTTTGATTGTATACATCATGTTAATTACCTCAATGCTCTCATCTTCTCTTTGATCTTCTTTCATGCTCTTTATGATCTTCTTTGTTATCTACTTTCTTGTTCTCTTGTTAGCACTTGGTTTCATTATTATTCATTGAAAAACCCTCTTGATTTGTGTACTTATGTTATAGTAGTGGAGAAGTAGAAGATACGCAAGCATATGGTAGTGCAATGTCATGAATGCTTTGAGAGAACTCCACTTTCATATATGTTATTTTTGTGAGCATCAGTGCATATATTCATCTTGTGAGGTCTTTGTCATGCTTAGTTTATTCATGTTGATGAAATTACCATGCTTTTGACTTATGTGAGATTTGGAACCATAAATACATGGATGCTTGAGACTTGATGATCTTAAGTAACTTTCTTTTATTATTTCTTAAAGTATTGATAGTGGATGTAATGTTTGGGAGATATGTTGTTTTCTTTTAGTTTTATTTACTTGTGCGAGACGCCCAAGAATAAGTGTGGGGGAGTTTGATAACCATCATTTTGTTGATTATTTTGAGCTCTAAAATCCATGTTTGATCCACATTTTATATGCTTAAGTTTGCAATTTTATTAGGTTTCATGTATTCCCTTCATTTTGGCTTTTAATTCAAATCTTTGTATATTTGGGATATTTTTGGCACTAAATTTGAATATCATTTTGTAGGCTTCAATTGATCATGGACCGAGATCAAATTGGGTCAGACTTGAGTCAGGATTGGATCCAGATCAAAAGGATCAAGCATCGGATTAATAGGAGTCGTCCATTCCAGAGAACGGCTAGATCTGAGCCATCGGTCAACTTCTGGTCGATCCGAATCCAAGATAGAATCAATCATGGCCATAGATCAAGATCTGAAAATTTCAGCCAGATCGGAAGAGATCTGACCGTTGGATCAAACTCAAGTTGTTCTAGACCATCCATTCAAGAAAAGGGAAGATCTAGACCATCCGCCACTGATCTGGTTAATCTGAGCTGGGGATAGATAGATCAGGACCATTGATTGGGATCTGTGGAGTTTGGTTCAGATCTGAAGAGATCTGACCGTTGGATGAAATCAGATTGATCTCAGCCGTCTGCTGCTTCTATCATAATTTGGGCTGAACTCAACCAACTGCTGTGCCGAACCAAGGGGTCTGAACCCAACTGCTCTGGCTTGACTGGACCGAACCACAGAACTGGGCAGAACTCAAGCTGAGCTGTGGGCTGAGCAAGGACTGAACCAAAGGGCTCTGGCTTGACTGGACTCAATCCGCGGAAGCTGGCTGGACTGAACCAAGCTGAACTCAAATCAAAGACTGGCTGGACTGAACCAAGCTGAACTCAAATCAAAGACTGGCTTGACTGAACCGGACTGCTGGCCTGAACTCAACTGAACCTTGATTGAACCCAACTGCTTTGGCTTGACTGGACTGAACCGCTGAGCCAAACCCGAGCTTGAGCCAGATCCACACGCGGAAGCCAAGAGAACAAAAGGGAGAGGAACGCGCGACCTAGGTTTTCATCGACTCCACACGCAGGGCTCGTGGCGATCCTTCTCCTCCTCCATCTTCATCGTCGCCGCAACTAGGGTTAGGGGCTCCAACCCTAGTCGGCCGGAGCTCCGATCAACCGAGTTTGAGGGGTTCCCGACTTGTTCATCCACCTTCACGGCCGGAGTTCATCATCGCCACGGTATCCACATCCACCTCTTCTCTTTCGGGGTTCGGAGAGAAGAGAGGAAGGGTTCTCTTTCGGGGTTCGGAGAGAAGCCAGCCATCTCCCTTCACCACACGCTACCGGACGAAGCTAGGGCTCTGGGGGTTCCGAACCTTAGTCGACTCCAACGCCGGCGATCCATTCCCTTACCGAAATTCTTCGATTGTTTTCCTTTACAGCAATTATTTTAATTTCAGCAGTTATTTCTTTGCAACTTCTTCTTTGTCAGCTTCATCTGATCAATTCCAGCAGTTTAGTTTCTGATCACAGCAATTCTCCGGCAGCAGCTTCTTCCTTGTTCCATTTCTGGCAGTAATTCCTTCATCCAGCCTTCATCAGATTCGAGCATCAATTTATCTTCATCAGTTCCATTCCAGTAGATTACTTCTTGCAGACTTCCAGCAATTCGATCACTTCTGGACAGTTCTTCTTCAGCAGAGTTCACTTCAGAATTCCCCAATTCAAACTCAGATTACTTCGTTCAGTGTTCTTCTAGCAAGTATTTTCTTTAGCAGAGTTCAGTTACAGCAACTCATTCAGCAACCCATTTCCGGCAGTTCATCACAGATACTGCAGCTCCTTTCATTAGCTAAACTTGCAGTTTAATTGTTGCTTGATGATTTGTCTTGATTGTTGAATGTTATGGGTTTAATTGTTAAATGTTTGTATTGGATAAATTTTCCCTATTGCAAATGGAATGTTCTTGAAGCCATTTTTTTTTAGTATGCCTCTCATGTGTTTGTTTAAATGTTTCTTAGAACAAAATTTTCAATTGTGATGTTTCTTAGTTGATTAACTCTAGTTTTGTGTTGCTTTTCCTATTGCTTTAGGTTAGATGTTTTCATTTAAATGCAATTAGGTTAGGTTAGATTAGATTTCTTCAATGCTGTAGTTTTGCTCTATGTTTAGTTTCGTTAATGCTTAATTTCTAGTTATCCTTTTCTTTGCTGCAATTGTAGTTAGGTTAAATTAGATTTCATTACCTGCACTGTCTTTCCTTAATTAGATTAGATTTCATACTTGCTCTGTTATTCATTTCGTAGTCCTAGCTCTTAAATCCAAAACCCAGTTTCATATCCCAAAACCCAAAAGCAATAAAATACGATCATGAGAATTATCTTGCACCAACTACATTCGTTGGGAGACGACTCGAGTTACTCTATGCTACATTAGTTTAGAGGAATTCGATATCTTAATTGTATTTGAAACCGTAACACGACAAAAACGGTTATCAAATTTGGCGCCGTTGCCGGGGAATGTAGTGGTGCTTGATAATTATATCTTTTGATTATATTATTGATTGCTTTATCTTTGGTATACGGTTGCTGCCATTTTGTTTGCTTTGTGACAAGGCTGCAAGATCAAAATGTTTTCACCAGAGGACTGTAAAGAGATCACAAGTGCACTGTCAGAGTTAAAGTTTTGGGTGAATCGTGTGAATCAACAAATATCCAACAGGCATTCATTTACTCATCAGCAGCCATGTCAACAGTTTCAGCAGCAAAACCAATATTTTCAGCAGCCCTATTCAAATTTCCAGCAAACTCAGATTGGGCAGCCATAATTCCAGAATTTTCAACAACCTCTGCAATATTCACAGCCATACGATCCAAATTTTCAGTTTCAAAACCAGAATTTCCAGCCCACTCAATTTCAGTGTTCACCATCACAATTTCAACCTCAGATCCAAGATTTCCAGGGCTACACTTTTCAGCAATTTCAACCATCATTCCAGCCAAATTTTCAGCAGTCAAATCAGCCCATTCAACCGTTTGAGCAGCCCCAACAGTTCCCATTTCAAAATTCACAGCCAATTCTTGGTTATGGAGACTTATACTTTGACATCTTAAGCAAGCATCTCCAAGGAGGTGTGGACCCAGGATGATTGGGTATAAGCCGAAGTGCCCAAAGATGTTTGAACAACCTACAAAGGATTCACCACTTCTTGCGAGGAGATGTATACCCGAGGCCTATCGTCGGATTGTTACTCGAAGCCTCTGGCCAAAGCATGATATGTTCAGAGTATGAATCTCTTAAATACATGAGAGTAATTAGAATCCGTAGGACGAGAAAACGTTACTTGGGCTAGGTGTGACGTAGTCAGCCTAGTGGGGACTGACACACATAGACCATGTCCTGAACCAAGTGGGTATAAGATGGTGAAGGGAATGGGGCACGATTCATTATAGCTGCTGAAGGGTTTCAGAATTGTTTCTGAGGTCAACCGTTGATCTTTCGATTAATTGGGGATCATGATGTACTACTAGGTGCCACTCATGATCGTTCTATAATTGATTAATTATAGACGACCAACATAAATCGAAAGCCTATTTAGTCACACGCACTATGAGTAATTCGAGGGATTTAAAACGAGTTAAAAATTGGATTTTCCAATCAAGAGAGATTAGGTTTGGTTAAGTCAAACAATAAGTCGAATCAGAATATTTCAGAGACGCATCGGAAGCGTAAAATGGCTAAGTCTTTTGAAGACTTAATAGATGAATTAAATAAGTTTAATTCATTGGGGCGTGGCTTGGATGGGCCGGCCAAAGAGGGCCTCCATCCTCTTTGCTTGGCCGGCCACAACAAAGGGAGAGAACCATGTTTTTGGTTCAATTTATAAAATAAACTAAGTGTTGTTTGTTTTATAAAATTATGGATGATATAAATTTTTATATAATAAACCAAGATTTGGTTTATTTTTCATGGAAATTAAAATGAATCATGGATTGGTTTATTTTATAAAATCAATTATGGATTAATTTACCATGATAAGGAAATTTATTCCATAGGAGAGAACATTTTTATCATGAATTAAAATATGATTTTAACCATGATATAAAATCAAACTTGGCATGATGGAATATGTTATTCCATATTTGAGAGGCTTGATGGTTGAGAGGCCACTATATAAAGGACCCAAGGAAAGGCTTGGGTGAAAATTATAGAGATGAAAGTATAGACTCTCTCCCTCTCTTTCTCTCTTTCTCTTCTCCCCTTCTTGCCGTGCGCCAACCAGCCCCAAGAAGGAGCACCAGCCGGCCGCCCCTGCCCTTTCCCTGCCGACCACCACCTACTGCCAGAGAAGGAAGCTCCGGCCATCTCTTGGCCGGAAGAAGGTGCTACCGGAATTAGAGTTTGCCGCAAGGATCTTTTTTCCGCAAGCCTCTTCTTTTGCTTCGGGGGAATTTTGATTCCGACCATCCTTTTGTGATTAGTCTTCTGATTTCTCTCTTGGTTTTTCTTGTCGCGTTCTCGGAGAATCTAGTAGTTCTCGAGAACATGAAACTCGTGGCTGTGCGAAGTCATCCCGAAGATACTCGGCGTGGACGCGAATAGAGGCGGAGCTTCCAAGGGACGCTTACGGTTGGATCTCGTCCCTTCCTTCGAGTTACGCGAGGTAATACATAAATTAGTTTATATTTCTGTAAAATTTTAAATATATGATCATGTCTACACAAGATAAAATTGCATGCTTAGATGTGTGATTAAATGATATAGAGAAATTATTTATGCTAAACCTTCCGTTGCACGTAATTAATTTTGAAATTACGAACCCGCATCCATATCAACATACACCCGGTCCCAATAGTGGCATCAGAGCCGAGGTTTGTGTTCGACATAATCATATAGTTGTTTTGCTGAAAGCTTTATCATGATCTCAATTTTAGAAAGTTTCAATTATGGAAACTTTCCAATTATGGTAAATTTTCGATTTAGGAATTTCAAAGTTTGGAAACCCTCATGAAATTTCGCAAACTTTTGAAATATCTCTGTTTCTGATATTTTATGATAATTATGAAAACTTTCCATTTTTGGAAACTTTCCAATTTTGGAAATTTCCTATTTTGGAAAATTTTCAATTTTAGAAAAATGTAAGTTTTCTTTGTACCAGAAACTTACAATTATTCTGAAAACCTTTTATTTTTGAAAACTTTCCATTTATGGAAAGCTCTCAATTTTGGGCACTTTCTTTCAAGAAAGTCTAGACAAATAATGAGTATATTAATTGACATTTAAATTTATAATTAGAAATTAAATTATTTACAAAATTCTTTATTTTGGATTTAGCCTCGGGGAGCCGTCCAATTTAAAGTTAGTTGTTATAATTAAATTTCCTAAATTGAATTTAAATTATATAATGTTTAATTTGGATTAAGCCTCGGGGATCCATCCAAATTAAGTTATTGATATTAATTTTCCATAAATAAAATATGTGATCAAATCTTGGAGATTTTTGAGGTGATTCTCAAACGATAATTTCCTTATTTGATTTATGAGGTGATGCTCTTACATATTATTGTCTCCAATATTAATTAGGAAAATTGTTTCCTATAGAGTATATTTTCTTAAATAAGATTTTCGTGAAAATAATATGTGGTTGAATTAAGGGAATCTGTCTCTTAATTAAATAAGATTTGATTTAGAGAAATCAAGTCTTAAACATATTATTTCCGAAATTGATTATGATAATTCAGAAAATTATTTCCCAAAATAATTCCTTGAATAAAGTATGAAATTAGAATTAGGAAATCCGGTTCCTAATTCAATTAATGAGACTTGATAAATTATGTCACATACATACTTTATTAAGGAAATCGTTATAACATGACATAATTATATGTCATGAATGTGCATAAAAGAAAAGGATGAGACCCAAAACCCCTTACAAAATATTAAGGCCAACACCTTCCATTAATATGGTTAGAACCCGAGTTTTGTTTCTCGTTTGGGTTGATGGACACATCCATGCCCGGCTTGAACCTCAACATGTTCAAACCATGGAATTAGTTTATGATTAATATAGTTGGAGTCAGAGGTCAATCCTTAGTTTTGTTTGTTGGACACATCCATGCCAGACTAAACGGTTGAATGCGCTCCAACCATATTAAAACTATTTCTTGATTAATGGGTCAGCCTTAAGCTTGGAGCATCGATTTGTTGTGCCACAGCCAAGGTCGATGTAAAGAGAGGTGCAGTTGGGTGCTATGTATATTATTGCATACTTGTTAATGAGTTAACAACCCAATGATTTATGCAAACATTCAATTAGTTGATAGCATAATGTGATAGTTACATATCTATAATATATAATCGCTATAATTACCTACCTTCATAGCTAAGAATAACTTGATGGCCACAGCCATGGTTGTTCTTATCTATGGTTGGATATCAACCTATTTGGAGATGTTCCTACGATCTCTCGAATTGATAAAAAGGGTTATTCAATTCGAAAAATAAATAGGATTTAATTAATGTATATTGATGCATTTTTTATCATTCTTATCTCATAACCTCAATTTGTATTTCTAGGATAATCACTTGATCATGTCTTCTCTGAATTTGCGTTCCATTTTGGACACCAATAAGCTAACTGGGCCAAACTTCATGGACTGGCTTCGAACCCTGAGGATAGTCCTCAAGGCAGAAAAGCTTGCTTATGTCCTTGAAGAACAACTTCCCAACCATCCTGCTGAAGATGCAACTCCAGACTAGTTAGTGGCCTATCAGAAACATGTGGCCGATTCTGAACTTGCGAGTTGCATCATGCTGGCCGCTATGGTACCTGAGCTACAAAAGCAGCATGAGTATATGGATGCTCATACCATCGTCTTCCATCTTCATGAGCTGTTTGACGACCAGGCGAGATCCGAAAGGTTTGAGGTCTCCAGACTCCTCTTCACCTCTAAGATGCAGGAAGGCACATCTGTTTCACAGTTTGTGTTGAAGATGTTGGGCTACATTGAGAGACTAGGCACACTCGGATTTGCAATGGATCACGAACTAAGTATTGACTTAATTCTGCATTGTTTGCCCAAGAGTTACTCACAGTTTGTGATGAACTATCGGATGAACATACTGGAGACTACCATTCCTGAGTTGCTTAACCTGCTGATGACTGTAGAGCCTTCTGTAAAGCAGGATCAGAAGACGGTACTGTTAGTTGGTTCCTCAAAGAAAGGCTCTAAGAGGAAGCCCAAAGAACAAAATAAGGAAAGGAAGAAAAAGGCCAAAAAGATTGAAAAGGAACCTAAAGACACTTGCCAACACTGCGGCAAGGAGGGCCACTGGCGAAGAAACTGCAAGGTTTATCTTGAGTCCTTGAAGAAGAAGGCATCCGATGCCCCATCCTCTTCAGGTATCTTCGTTATTGAATGTCACTCTATTTCCTCGGACACCTGGGTACTTGATACTGGGTGTAGCTCACATATATGTAATGACATACAGGGGCTAAGGAATAGAAGAAGACTCGTCAAGGGAGAAGCGAATTTGCGAGTTGGAAATGGAGCAAAGATTGCTGCTGTTGCCATCGGAACATATTTGCTAAAGCTCCCTACTGGACTTGTCTTAGAATTGGATAATTGTTATTTTGTTCCTTCGTTAATAAAGAACATTGTATCTATTTTATGCTTGAATGAAAAGGGTTATCATTTAACTTTTAGTAACAATTGCTGTTACATAACTTTAAATGGTGTTCTTTATGGGACCGGAACTTTATGCAATGGTATCTACACGTTAGATTTATCCGGTGACGTTTTCAATATCGAAGTTAGCAACAAATGTGCTCGAATAGATAATCAAATAGACTCCTATATGTGGCATTATCGTGTTGGCCATGTAAGTAAGAAACGCATGACCAAATTACACCGATGTGGAATTCTGGAATCATTTGAACCTGGTTCATTTGATACATGCGAATCATGCTTAAAAGGTAAGATGACCAAATTACCCTTTTCCGAAAAAGGTAAACTAGTGAGAGAATTGCTTGGTCTAATACATACTGATGTATGTGGACCAATGTCAACTCTTGCACAAGGAGGCTATAGCTACTTCATTACCTTTATCGATGATCACTCACGATTCGGGTATGTGTTCTTAATGAAACACAAATCTGAAGCTTTTGAGAAATTTAAAGAGTTCAGAAGTGAAGTAGAGAAATAGCTTGGCAAAAGTATTAAGATACTTCGATCCGATCGGGGTGGTGAATACTTAAGTCAAGAGTTTCAAGATTATCTTAGGGACAATAGGATATTGTCTCAATGGACTCCGCCATATACACCACAGCATAATGGTGTATCTGAGAGGCGTAACCGAACCTTGATGGACATGGTTAGATCTATGATGAATCATGCAACTCTTCCAAAATCCTTTTGGGGCTATGCGCTTAAGACAGCTGTTTACTTACTAAATAGAGTCCTGACCAAGGTAGTCTCTACTACTCCATATGAGACGTGGAATAGTAAGAAACCTCATTTATCTCACCTAATGATATTGGGTTGTCTTGCTTATGTAAAGCGGACTGTTTCAGACAAATTGGATGTTAAGTCTGATAAATGTCTATTTATTGGATACCCTAAGGAAACTAAAGATTACCAATTCTATCATCCCTTGGAACAAAAGGTGTTTGTTTCAAGGCATGCTGTATTTCTAGAAAAAGAATTTCTTTTACAAGAAAACAGTGGAAGTAGCATTGAACTTGAAGAAGTTCAAGAAACTCCAATAGACATTACAGAGATACCTAGTCTAGACCCACAACCAATAACTCATAATGATGAGCTATCAGTTGAACCTAAAACAACACCACTTCTTCGTAGGTCTGATAGGACACTCAATATTCCAGAAAGATACGGATTTCTCATAAGTGAATCGAACGACGTGTTACTCATTAACGATGACGAACCAATCAGTTATAATGATGTTCTGAAAAATTCAGAAAGGGATAAATGACTTGAAGCCATGAAGTCGGAAATGGATTCCATATACAAAAATCAAGTATGGGACTTGGTTAACCCACCTGAAGGGATTAAGCCCATAGGGTGCAAGTGGGTTTTCAAGAAGAAAACCGACATGGAAGGTAATGTTGTTACCTTTAAGGCTAGATTAGTGGCAAAAGGATATCGTCAGAAACAAGGAATTGATTATGACGAAACCAATTCGCCAGTAGCTATGCTTAAATCCATTCGGATGCTCCTGGCCATAGTAGCTCATTATGATTATGAGATATGGCAAATGGATGGAAACCTGCTTGAGGATGTATACATGATACAACCTGAAGGTTTCACATCGGTTAATAAAACCAAAGTATGCAAGCTTCGACGATCCATATATGGACTAAAGCAAGCATCCAGGAGCTGGAACATCCGTTTTGATGAGACAATCAAAGAGTTTGATTTCTCACAAAATCTTGACGAACCTTGTGTGTACAAGAAGGTTAGTGGGAGTGCAGTCGTATTCCTAGTGTTATATGTCGATGACATATTACTTATAGGAAATGATATATCAGTCTTACAATCAGTTAAAATTTGGTTGTCCAAATCTTTCTCCATGAAAGACCTGGGAGAAGCAACCTATATCCTTGGGATTAGAATCTATAGAGATAGATCAAAACGGTTGCTTGGTCTTTCGCAGTCTACATATATAGACCGAGTGCTAAAAAGGTTTAGCATGTCGAAATCAAAAAAAGGTTACCTTCCCATCAGGCATGGGATCAACCTTTCGAAGTCTATGTGTCTGCGCACAGAAGTCGAGAGGATTTGCATGAATAAGATTCCTTATGCATCCGCGATAGGATCTATCATGTATGCTATGTTATGTACTAGGCCCGATGTATCGTATGCTCTGAGCGTCACAAGCAGATACCAGTCTGATCCAGGAATGGATCATTGGGCGGTTGTCAAGACAATCCTCAAGTACTTAAGAAATGTTGAGGCAATCGGCCCTTAAATGATTGGAAGATCATGGTTTTGATGTGTGGGTGAATACGTTTAAAGTTAGAGTGTTATGTTGTATTTGATTTGTGTGATTGAGTTTGCAGGACTTGGAGAATCACACTTGGTGGACCTATCCGAGGGACGAGAACCGAGAGAGGAGAGCTCCAAGGGCTAGCCGGGAAGTGGACTTCAAAGGGCACACGTGAAGGGTGGCATGGAGGCAAGCCAAGGGAAGGCTTGCGTGCGCATCCGAGGGACGATAGCTAGAGGAAGAGGACTTCAAGAGGCGAGCCAAGGGAGCAGACCTGAAGGCACACGCGAAGGAGAAGGTTCGGAGTGGCTGGAGCTGAGCTGGGAGGCAGGGTAGTCGACTGGCCTGGAGGCAGTCGACTGCCAAAACCCATAGAAAGTTCGCAGCTTCGAACTAGTCGACTGGTCATGGGGCAGTCGACTTGTATACCCCAAAACTAGCTGATGGCTAGCAGTTTGCTAGCCGTTGGCTAGCCGTTGGGCGGCATTTAATGCCGGGCCAGTCGATTGCCCTCGGGGCAGTCGACTGGTGCAAGTCTGGACAGACTGCGAATCTGTCCTTTTCACCTATCAAAAGAGCTCCTTGTTACACGTGTATGTACAGTTCCGTAGAGTAACGAAGTGCTGCCCAATTGTAGAGTGATCTTTGCTTCCTCCATCATATTTCTGCATCTGTAATGAGGAAACTTTTGCTGTAAAGGTTTCTCCACCTCAAGGAGACTTTTCGATAGTGAAAAGTGGTGCTCGTAGCGTGGATCCTTGGATTAGTCACCTATCTGGGTGGATACCAAGTAAAAGAATTTTTGTTAGCATTGTTATTTCTTTTGCATATTATTTCCGCTACGCTAACATTCTTGTAGAGATCAAAACGATCTGCGAAAGTGCATTCACCCCCCCTCTGCACGCCTACATCGATCTTTCAGTTGGTATCAGAGCCGGTGCATTTGGGAAGATCTAACAGTCAACCGGAGCAATTGTAATGGCGTTTCAAGAGGGATACTCCACCGCACGGCCACCATTCTTCGACGGCAACGACTTCGCGTACTGGAAAGGTAGGATGCAGTACTATCTTATGAATGACATAGAAACTTGGATAAGTGTTGCAGATGGCTTCGAAGCGCCCGTCGATGAAAGAGGAGACCCAACACCTATGAGAACATGGTCTAAGGAGGTGATGAAGAGGGCGTAGTCAAATGCCAAGGCCACCACCACACTACAATACGAGCTCTCGAAGGAGCAACTGAACAAGGTGGGACCGTTCAAGAGCATCAAAGAACTATGGGACAAGTTGGTAGAACTGAACGAGGGGTCAAACGAGTCCAGAAGAGCCAAGAAGGACTTGTTGGTGGCCCAACTGCAATCCCTCTCCATGAAGAGCAACGAGACAGTCAGTCAACTGCATGGAAGGGTAAAGGAAGTGATCAACGAGCTCCATGTAATTGGAGAGAAAATCGAAAACTGGGACATCGTCAGGTACGTTTTACAAGCATTCCCGAGAACTACCCTGTGGGCATCCATGGTTGATGCTTACAAGGTATCAAGGGACTTATCCTTAGTTAAATTAGACGACCTATTTTGTGAATTTGAACTGCATGAGCAAGCTAACATTTCGGCAAAAGAGAAAGGTATTGCTTTTGTTGCAGAGAAGGAGAAGAAGAGGAGAAAGGAGAAGAAGAAGGTGATCTACTCATCATCCTCGGACTCAGAGGAGTCAAGTACCTTTATGGACAGTGACCAAGAGGCCTTTATGGTAAGGAAATTTCGTAAAGCATTTAAAAGTTTTTCTAACAAAACATATGCTAGGAAAGGGGCCAAAGGTAAGGGCAAGGCCAAGGAGATAATATGCTACAACTGTCACCAAGAGGGACATATGAAGAACGAGTGTCCCCAGTTGAAGAAAAGGGAGGACAAGAAGGAAGACAAGAAGAAGAATGACAAGAAGAAGTCAAATTGAAAGGAAAAGAGTGCCACAAACCTCAAGGCAACTTGGGACGATCCCTCATCCTCAGAGGAAGAAGAAGAGCAAGTCTCCCACTTCGCTCTCATGGCACAAGATGACTCGGACTCATCAGACGATGAACGAACCTCAAGCAGTGAAGATGAGAGCTCCTCCACTTCATCATCATCAGAGTCAGAAGCTTCGGTAAGTGAGGTATACCACTTACCCTCCTCTACCTTAGTGAAAATTATTTCTAGCACGAACATGGATTTAGCTAAGGCTAGAAGTAGAATTAAGGATCTTAAGGAAGAAATTGCCATGCTTAGAGTAGAAGCTATTAAACTTAAAGGCTTGTATGCTAGCTCTATCTCTTCACATGTTTCACATATTGAAAATGAAAATAAGGAGTTAAGGAAACAAGTAGATGACCTCACCAAGGCCCTTAGGAAATTCCAAGTAGGATCAAGTAGCCTTGATATGATCATAAACAGTCAAAGGGCTGTATATAACAAGGCCGGATTGGGTTATAGACCTAAGATCAAGGAAGTAGCATTCATCTCACTTACCGGTAGGATTGGTGCATCTAGGAGACTAGGGGCTAGGGAAACCACAAAGAAGGCATGGGTACCTAAGAAATTTTTAAATGATGCTTATGGATCAAAAATATGGGTACCAAAAGAGTGTGTTTTTCGTGTTGTTTAGGTAAAGGTGAAGGAGGCCCCAACCTTGTGGATAGTAGATAGTGGATGCTCAAGACACATGACTGGGGATGTGAGCAAGTTCACCACTATTAGCTACCTAAGAGAAGGGACGGTCTCCTTTGAGAACAGTGGAAAGTTAAGGATCATTGGTAGGAGCACAATTGAGGTATCTCCTACTATTTCGATTCATAAGGTACTTTTTGTTAGTGATATGAGAAAAGTGTCCTAAGGCAATCGCTTTATGATCGTAATCATTTATTTTAATAAATGAATATTCACTATTTGAGTATACATGTTTATGTATTTGATTGAGATCTTAAACTCATTTACTGAATGCCCGCAATACAATTCACAGCATGAGAGAATTTGTGATGAATTCACAACTAGTGATTATCTCTATATGTGCAATTGTGAAGTATTGAAATTGTCCCTAGTCGATGAATTGATAAAAACGGACACTATCAATTCTGTTGAGACTAGCATGGGTTATTCTCTAATCAGCTGATTCTCACTGGCTGGTGACATTGGGATGTCCGGAGATAAACATGAATGCTAGTTAAGGGAACTAGTTCATTGGAGTGACTGGCTGTAAAACTTCATATGGTAATCTACATATAGATATGTCAATGAAGTTCTTACTGCAGCTTAAGTGCGATGTTCCTTTGACTTGCGGTGTTCAAGTCATCTTGGTCATGAAGACTTATACTTTGACATCTTAAGCAAGCATCTCCAAGGAGGTGTGGACCCAGGATGATTGGGTATAAGCCGAAGTGCCCGAAGATGTTTGAACAGCCTACAAAGGATTCACCACTCCTTGCGAGGAGATGTATACCCAAGGCCTATCGTCGGATTGTTACTCGAAGCCTCTGGCCAGAGCATCACATGTTCCAAGTATGAATCTCTCAGAAACATGAGAGTAATTAGAATCCGTTGGATGAGAAAGACATTACTTGGGCTAGGTGTGACGTAGTCAGCCTAGTGAGGACTGACACACATAGACCGTGTCTTGAACCAAGTGGGTATAAGATGGTGAAGGGAATGAGGCACGATTCATTAAAGCTGCTGAAGGGTTTCAGAATTATTTCTAAGGTCAACCGTTGATCTTTCGATTAATTGGGGATCATGATGTACTACTAGGTGTCACTCATGATCGTTCTATAATTGGTTGATTATAGACGACCAACATAAATCGAAAGCCTATTTAGTCACACGCACTACGAGTGATCCGAGGGATTTAAAAATGAGTTGAAAATTAGATTTTCCGATCAAGAGAGATAAGTCGAATCTGAATTTTTCAGAGACGCATTGGAAGCGTAAAATGGCTAAGTCTTTTGAAGACTTATTCGACGAATTAAATGAGTTTAATTTGTATGGTTTTAGCTTGGGTTTGGCCGGCCAAAGAGGGTCCCCACCCTCTTTGTTTGGTCGGCCACAACAAAAGGGGAAAACCGAATTTTTGGTTCAAATTATAAAATAAACTGAGCGTGGTTTGTTTTATAAAATTATGGATAAAGAAATTTATATAAAGGAATTTATATAAAGAAATTTATATAAAGAAATTTATATAAAGAAATTCATATAAAGAGATTTATTTTTCATGGAAATTAAAATGAACCATGGATTGGTTTATTTTATTTTATAAAATTAATAATGAATTGATTTACCATGATAAAGAAATTTATATAAAGAAATTTATATAAAGAAATTTCTTTCCATAAAAAAAGGGAGACATGGTTGTTTTTATCATAAATTAAATTATGAAAAAAAACTTGGCATGATGGAATAATTCATAGAAAAATTTATATGATAAATTTCTTATGAAAATTTATTCCATAAAAAGGAGACTTGGCGATTGAGAGGCTACTATATAAAGGAACCAAGGCAAGGCTTGGAGATCAATCTAAGAGATCTAGAAATAAGCCCTCTCTCTCTCTCCTTCTCTCCCTCTCCCTCCTCTAGTGCCTCCGGCCCTAAAAGGAGGACCCCTTTATTGCCGTGAGCTTCATCCACCAAGCAGCTGCCGAAGAAGAAGAAGAAGCGGGCGCAACTCCTTCCTTCCTCCCGGAATCTTGATTTCGTTCTTCGTTTGGTGGTTAGTCTTCCCATCTCTCTCTTGGTATTCTTGTCGTGCCTTTGGAGAATCTAGTAGTTCTTGTCGGCACGAAACTCGTGGCTTTGCGAAGTCATCCCGAAGAAAACTCGGTGTGGACGCGAATAGAGGCGGAGCTTCCAAGGGACGCTTACGGTTGGATCTCGTCCCTTCCTTCGAGTTACGCGAGGTATTAAGTAAATTAGTTTACTTTCTGCAAAATTTTAAATGTATGATCATGTCTACATAATATAAGGTTGCATGTTTAGATGTGTGGTTAACTAATTTGGAAAATTATTTATGCTAAATCTTCCGCTGCACGTAATAAATTTTAAAATTACGAACCCGCATCCATGTCAACATGCACCCAGTCCCAACAGTGGTATCAGAGCCAGTTAGTGTTCGACATAATCATATAATTGTTTTGCGGAAAACTTTGTCATGATCTCAATTTTGGAAAATTTTCCAATTTTGGAAACATTCCAATTATGATAAATTTTAGATTTAGGAATTTCAAAGTTTGGAAATCCTCATGAAATTTCTCAATCTTTTGAAATATCCTAGTTTCTGAAATTTTATGATAATTGTGAAAACTTTCCATTTTTGGAAACTTTCCAATTTTGGAAATTTCTTATTTTGGAAATTTTCTAATTTTGGAAATATGTAAGTTTTCTTTGTACCAGAAACTTACAATTATTCTGAAAACCTATTATGGAAAGCTCGCAATTTTGGGCACTTTCTTTCAAGAAAGTGTTAGTGATATGAGAGAAGTGTCCTAAGGCAATCGCCTTATGATTGCAAACATTCATTTTATTAAATGATAATTCACTATTTGAGTATACATGTTTGTGTATTTGATTGGGATCTTAAACTCATCTACTGAATGTCCGCAATACAATTCACAGCATAAGAGAATTTGTGATGGGATCACAACTAGTGATTATCTCTAAATGTGCAATTGTGAAGTATTGAAAATATCCCTAGTCGATGAATTGATAAAAACGGACATTATCAATTCTGTTGAGACTAGCATGGGTTATTCTCTAATCAGCTGATTCTCACTGGCTGGTGACATTGGGATGTCCGGAGATAAACATGGATGCTAGTTAAGGGAACTAGTTCATTGGAGTGACTGGCTGTAAAACTTCATATGGTAATCTATATAGATATGTCAATGAAGTTCTTACTGTAGCTTAAGTGCGATGTTCCTTTGACTTGTGGTGTTCAAGTCATCTTGGTCATGGAGACTTATACTTTAACATCTTAAGCAAGCATCTCTAAGGAGGTGTGGACCCAGGATGATTGGGTATATGCTGAAGTGCCCGAAGATGTTTGAACAGCCTAGAAAGGATTCACCACTCCTTGCGAGGAGATGTATACCCAGGCCTATCGTCGGATTGTTACTCAAAGCCTCTGGCCAGAGCATATCATGTTTAGAGTATGAGTCTCTTAAATACATGAGAGTAATTAGAAATCCAAAGGACGAGAAAGACACTACTTGGGCTAGGTGTGACGTAGTCAGCCTAGTGGGGACTGACACACACAGACCATGTCCTGAACCAAGTGGGTCTAAGATGGTGAAGGGAATGAGGCACGATTCATTAGAGCTGCTGAAGGGTTTCGGAATTCTTTCTGAGGTCAACCGTTGATCTTTCGATGAATTGGGGGTCATGATGTACTACTAGGTGCCACTCATGATCGTTCTATAATTGGTTGATTATAGACGGCCAACATAAATCGAAAGCCTATTTAGTCACACGCACTACGAGTAATCCGAGGGATTTAAAATGAGTTGAAAATTGGATTTTCCGATCAAGAGAAATAAGTCGAATCTGAATTTATCAGAGGCGCATGGGAAGCTTAAAATGGCTAAGTCTTTTGAAGGCTTATTGGACGAATTAAATGTGTTTAATACGTGTGGTTGAGGCTTGGTATGGCCGGCCAAAGAGGGTGCCCACCCTCTTTGGTTTGGCCGGCCACAACAATGGGGAGAAACCAATTTATTTGATTTAATTAATAAAATAAATCTAGCACGATTTGTTTTATAAATTATGGATAAATAAATTTGTATAAAGAAATTTATATAAAGAAATTTGTAGAAATTTATTCCCTTTTATGGAAATTAAAATGATCCATGGAATGGTTTATTTTAATTTTATAAAATCAATTATGAATTGATTTTTCCATAATAAGAAAAATTTATAAATTTCTTGTAAAATTTATTCCATAATTAAAGGAGAGATGTATTTGTTTTATTATAAAGTTAGTTATAATAAAACTAGGCATAACGGAATAATTCATAAGAAAATTTATAAGATAAATTTCTTATGAAAAATTATTCCGTTAATTCCGTTAAAGGGGAGACTTAGCAAGGGAGAGGCTACTATATATAGGAACCAAGGCAAGGCTTGAATTCCTAATTAATAGAGTAATCAAGAGATTAATTCTCTCCCTCTCTCTCTCTTATTCTCTTCCTCCCCTTCTCCTTCCCACCTAGGGCCGGCGCCCCTTAGTTTACCCTAGGGCCGGCGCCTCCTCCTCCAAGGGCCGGCGCACCCTCTTCTCCAAGAGTTGGCGTGAGCAACCTCCATCAAGAAGGAGCCAAGGAAGAAGAAGAAGAAGCGGAACGCAACTCCTTCCTTCCCGGAATTAGATTCCGTTTCTTGGTGGTTAGTTTCCTTTCTTCTCTCTTGATCTTCTAGTTGTGCCTTTAGAGAATCTAGTAGTTCTCGTCGGCACAAAACTCGTGACTTTGCGAAGTCATCCCGAAGAAAACTCGGCGTGGACGTGAATAGAGGCGGAGGTTTCAAGGGACGCTACGGTTGGATCTCGTCCCTTTCTTCGAGTTACGCGAGGTACAAAGTAATTAGTTTACTTTTCTGTAAAATTTTAATTTATGATCATGTCCACACATCATAAGGTCGCATGCTAGATACGTGGTTAAAAATAATTTGAGAAATTATTTATTCTAATTCTTCCGCTGCACGTAAATATTTAAAAATTTACGAACCCGTATCCTTGTCAACATGCACCCGGTCCCAACAGAAAGTCTAGACAAATTTATGGATCATTAATTGACAATTAAATTCGAATTGGTTTTAAATTATTAATAAAATTCTTTACTTTGGGGAGTGCCTCGGGGAGCCACCCAAATTAAAGTTAGTTGTTGTAATTTAATTTCCTATTATGAATAAGAATTGTCAAGTTTAATTTTGGCTACGCCTCGAGGAGCGGGCCAAATTAGATTTATGACAAATTTCTTTTCTTTGGGTATCTGAGCCTTGAGGAGCCACCCAAAGAAAATAATTTGTTGTAATTAATTAGTCCATAAATAAAATATGTGATCAAATCTTGAAAAATTTTGAGGTGATTCTCAAATGATAATTTCCTTATTTGATTTCTTACATATTGTTGTCTCCAAAATTAATTAGGAAAATTATTTCCTATAGAGTTTATTTCCTTAAATAAGATTTTCATGAAAATAATATGTGGTTGAATTAAGGGAATCTGTCTCTTAATTTAATAAGATTTGATTTAGAGAAATCAAAGTCTTAAATATATTATTTCCGAAATTGATTATGACAATTTAGGAAATTGTTTCTCAAAACAATTCCTTGAATAAAGTATGAAATTGGAATAAGGAAATCCGGTTCCTAATTCAATTAATGAGACTTGATAAATTAAGTCACATACATACTTTATTAAGGAAATCGTTAGTACATGACATAAATATGTGTTATGAATGTACTTAGAAAGAAAAGGATGAGACCCAAAACCCCTTACAAAATATTAAGGTCAACACCTTCCATTAATATAGTTAGAACCGGAGTTTTGTTTCTCGTTTGGGTTGATGGACACATCCATGCCCGGCTTGATACTCAACATGTTCAAACCATGGAATTAGTTTATGATTAATATAGTTGGAGTCAGAGGTCAATCCTTAGTTTTGGTTGTTGGACACATCCAAGCCTGACTAAACGGTTGAATGAGCTCCAACCATATTAAAACTATTTCTTGATTAATGGGTCAGCCTTAAGCTTGGAGCATCGATTTGTTGTGCCACAGCCAAGGTCGATGTAAAGCGAGGTGCAGTTGGGTGCTATGTATATTGTTGCATACTTGTTAATGAGTTAACAACCCAATGATTTATGCAAACATTCAATTAGTTGATAGCATAAAGTGATAGTTACATATATGTAATATGTAATCGGTATAATTACCTACCTTTATAGCTAAGAATAACTTGATGGCCACAGCCATGGTTGTTCTTATCTATGGTTGGATATCAACCTATTTGGAGATGTTCCTACGATCTCCCGAATTGATGAAAAGGGTTATTCAATTCAAAAAATAAATAGGATTTAATTAATGTATGTTGATGCATTCTTTATCATTCTTCTCACATAAGCTCAATTTGTATTTCTAGGATAATCACTTGATCATGTCTTCTCTGAATTTGCGTTCCATTTTGGACACCAATAAGCTGACTGGGCCAAACTTCATGGACTGGCTTCGAAACCTGAGGATAGTCCTCAAGGTAGAAAAGCTTGCTTATGTCCTTGAAGATCAACTTCCCAACCATCCTCCCGAAAATGCAACTCCAGACCAGTTAGTGGCCTATCAGAAACATGTGACCGATTTTGAACTTGCGAGTTGCATCATGCTAGCCGCTATGGTACCTGAGCTGCAAAAGCAGCATGAGCATATGGATGCTTATACCATCATCTTCCATCTTCATGAGCTGTTTGACGAGCAGGCGAGATCCGAAAGTTTCGAGGTCTCCAGACTCCTCTTCACCTCTAAGATGCAGGAAGATACTTCTGTCTCACAGTTTGTGTTGAAGATGTTGGGGTACATTAAGCGACTAAGCACACTCGGATTTACAATGGATCACGAACTAAGTATTGACTTAATTTTGCATTGTTTGCCCAAAAGTTATTCACAATTTGTGATGAACTATCGGATGAACAAGCTGGAGACTACCATTCCTGAGTTGTTCAACCTGCTGAAGACTGTAGAGCCTTCTGTGAAGCAGGATCAGAAGACGGTACTGTTAGTTGGTTCCTCGAAGAAAGGCTCTAAGAGGAAGGCCAAAGAACAGAATAAGGGAAAGTTGAAAAAGGTCAAAAAGACTGAAAATACCCCAAAAGGCACTTGCCATCACTGTGGCAAGGAGGGTCACTGGCGAAGAAACTGCAAGATTTATCTTGAGTCCTTGAAGAAGAAGGCATCCGATGCCCCATCCTCTTTAGGTATCTTCGTTATTGAATGTCACTCTATTTCCTCGTACACCTGGGTACTTAATACTGGGTGTAGCTCACATATATGTAATGACATACAGGGGCTAAGGAATAGAAAAAGACTCGTCAAGGGAGAAGCGAATTTGCAAGTTGGAAATGTAGCAAAGATTGCTGCTATTGCCATCGGAACATATTTGCTAAAGCTCCCTACTGGACTTGTCATAGAATTGGATAATTGTTATTTTGTTCATTCGTTAATAAAGAACATTGTATCTATTTCATGCTTGAATGAAAAGGGTTACCATTTAACTTTTAGTAACAATTGCTGTTACATAACTTTAAATGGTGTTCTTTATGGGACCGGAACTTTATGCAATGATATCTATACGTTAGATTTATCCGGTGACATTTTCAATATCGAAGTTAGCAACAAACGTGCTCGAATAAATAATCAAATTGACTCCTATATGTAACATTGTCGTCTTGGCCATATATGCAAGAAACGCATGACCAAATTACACCGATGTGGAATTCTGGAATCATTTGAACCCGGTTCATTTGATACATGCGAATCATGCCTAAAAGGCAAGATGGCCAAATTATCCTTTTCCGGAAAAGGTAAACCAGTGGGAGAATTGCTTGGTCTAATACATACTGATGTATGTGGACCAATGTCAACTCTTGCACAAGGAGGCTATAGCTACTTCATTACCTTTATCGATGATCACTCACGATTCGGGTATGTGTTCTTAATGAAACACAAATCTGAAGCTTTTGAGAAATTCAAAGAGTTCAGAAGTGAAGTAGAGAAACAGTTTGGCAAAAGTATTAAGATACTTCGATCCGATCGGGGTGGTGAATACTAAAGTCAAGAGTTTCAAGATTATCTTAGGGACAATGGATATTGTCTCAATGGACTCTACCATGTACACCACAGCATAATGGTGTATCTGAAGAGGCGTAACCGNCTTTGTCAAGGAAAGGGTGGATGATCCCATTAAGGCTTCGGCCAAAGAAGGCCTAGTGCCTCGCCAAGACCTGGAAGCCAATTTTTGAAATTCAAATTCAAATTAATTTTTGTCAAATTCGAATCTAACACAAAAATTCAGTTATTTATAGATTTAAACTTCTGTTAAAAAAATTTTTCGTTTTCAAAATTAATTAAGTTTTCAAAATTTAATTATTTTTAAATAAACTTTCAAAACTATCAAAACCTGTCTCACAAAACCTATAAGGTTAACATGATTGAAAACCCTAGATTTGGGTGAGACAGTAGGATTAAGAGTCAATTGAAAATTCTGTTAATACCTATACGATGAGATAATCTTGTATTTGTCAAACCATGGTCAAAGCGGTCAAAACATGATTAACGCAGTCAAACCACAGTCAAAACCGTCGATTCAATTCAAACCATGGTCAAAAGTAGACAAGACAAAAATTTGACTACCCTATTCGGGGCGCCCGGAACCACGCGGGCGCCCCCTCCCATACTTTTCTCTACTCCCTAGTCAAAAAGCTGCCAGTGCTTTTGACCAGGGCGCCCGAAACCACGCGGGCGCCCGCATCAACTCCAACGCAGCAAAAGCTGCATAAGCTCTCTGTTGAGGGTGCCCGAACTGTCCCGGGCGCCCCCAACCAGTCCTTCACACTGCCCCTAGCAGTAACCCTGACCAGGGTGCCCGGAAGCTCCTGGGCGCCCCCGTGAGTTTGCCTATAAAAGGCATCCGAATTTCCCTTCCCTTCTCACACCAAAATCAACCCTCTTCTCCACTTCTTATTCTTCAAGAAGACCTTGCAAGTCCTCTTCCTCGACCATGCCTCCCCCCCGTCCGGTATGATTAATTATTTTTATTGCGTTCAAATTTACTTCATGCAATATCTTTATTCTTTTCTTTAACTCCTTTAACTTCGAAGACGCCGACCGAACCCGACCAACCCCGGTGCCCAACCTAGTCCCGATCCTAGATTTCCTAATCTAGAGTTATGTAATAGGTTCGCACAAACAGTCTACAAGCCTATTAAAACGAGTTATCTCAATAGGCACTTTTTTACCCAATCATGCCCTGTCGCCATGAACATCATCAATTTCTATCAACTGGATAATCTTGTCTTCTGCACACATACCATATATGAAACCCTATGTACAGAGTTTTACAATAATATTATTCGACAAGATAATCTTATGTTTCACACCACTGTCCAAGGGATTCCTTTAACCATCACCCCTACTCTGTTAAATCGCTTCCTAGGACTGCGACCCTCACAGTCCATATTTTGCTGTTATCCTCCTAGGAACCCCCCATTTGATCGTCCCTACTCAGATATTACCCTAGATACCATTCACTCTTATTTCTTTAGAGCAGACCTCCCCGCAAACAGACGCTTCCTAGCTGTTGAACTTCAGGCCCAGAACTTTACCTTGTATAGAGTTCTGGTCCGCTGCATCCTACCACTCTCTACCCGAGACCTAGGGACTATGAGACCCTTTCATGCTTTCCTTCTTTATGCCCTGGTCCACCACCTTGACATAGACATTGGACTCCATATGTTTCATACCATTCTGCATGCGTCCAGAGTCACGACCCAGGGATGAGTACGCACACCGTACTGCCACATCATCACGTCCCTTCTTCATCACCACGGTCGTGACGTAACCTTGGGTGAAATAACCACTATGACCGACTTTGACGAAATTGGATTTAGGAACCTCTCCTTAGCAGGTCTAGAGGTGTCGGCCACCGGGGTTCTTAGTTGGCGACGACAGCAGGCCGGAGCACCAGTCGACTCAGACGAGGAGGTTGAAGTCGACGTCGGAGATCTAGCAGCAGCAGCCCGAGCGCACATAGATGAGCCCGCTCCATCGACACTTTACGACCGAGTGACTCAGCTAGAGACCCGCGTACAGAGCCTCCGAGAGGAAGTGGAGGCCAATCACGCTGAAGAAATGGAAACAAATCTGGGCTACTACAACAGTTACATGAGCGCACTTCGAGCCGAGAGGGAGGCCAGAGAGGCAGAGTATCATGAGATGATGACCCTATTTCGATCCTGGCAGCCAGGCTCCTCCGATCATCCCGGTCCTTCGTCTTAGATTCACTTAGTATTGTATCTATTTGACTGCCCCTACTCAGTAGGGTTGACTTGGGTTTGACTGTTTGACTGCATTTGACTGTTTGACTTGGGTTTGACTGTTTGACTGCATTTGAACTTGGGTTTGACTATCTGATTATTTTCTTTATTCTCTGTTGACCAGTTTATGAGTACTTGTTCTCTTTGCAGTTAGGATTGTGCTTTGTAGAGTAGAGTATCTCAATGTTTTTTGCTCTACTTGATTTCAAAAATCAGTTTTCTAAAAATAGATTTTGAAAAACTGCTTTACTTGATTTCAAAATCAGTTTTCACCTTTTTTTTCTTAGTTTTATTGCAAAACAACCCCCTTTAAAAATTAGGGCTTTTTCGAAAATAGACTTAGCTTAGGCCCTAACCCTAGAACTGCATGCACCTATAGACTTAGAAGCCAGCATCTCACAAGCACCTTAGGGTACTTTTGATTGACAACCTAGAAAGGGTTGAGATGCTTAGGTCTTTGCCTTAATTCAAGATGCTTTAAGTCAATGCATCTGCAGTAATTGGGGCACTAAATACAATATACATAGCAATCAAGTTAAGTGTCAAGCTTAGAAAATCTAACTTGAACAGAAACACTTAACTTGACTAACCCTAGCAAAAACTACTGTTTATAACAGTTAGTGAGTAGCTAATTGGGTTAGACAGGTCCCTACAGAGATAATTGATTGATTTAGATAACTGATTGATCTAGTGTAATTGATTGATCTAGTGTATGAATTGGTTCAGTACAGCAAATTCTTATTCATTATTAATGCTATATCTATTTGTTTTGATATATGACAAAGGGGGAGAGATAGAGATAGGAAAGAGAAAATTAATTTTTCTAAATTTTTCCTTCATTCAAAAAGTTTCAAAAATACACTTATCCGTTACTCTAGCTTCAAAATCGGTTTCCAAACTTTCAAAATTTTGCTAAGTACTTTAGCTTTAAAATCTTTTTTTAATTTTACTAAGTACTCTAGCCCTTCAGAAGGTTCTTACTTAAGCTTGTCAAAATTCTTATAAGTACTGTAAAGCTTAAGTTTGTCAAAATTGTTAGGTACTTAAAGTTTTCCAAATGCACTTTAGTTTTTCAAATATACTTTATACTTAAGTTTTCCAGATATACTAAAGTGTTTCAAAACCTACTAAGTACTTAAAGCTTGTTATATCTTACCGAGTACTTAAGCTGACATTTTGAGTACTTTAAAACTTAAGACTTTAAAATTTTCTAAGTACTCTAATCATGCTTTAAAAACTCTACTATGTATTTTTAACTCAAGTTACTTCCAAGAACCTAAAACTTAAGTTTTCAAAGTACAAGTTTTTTCCCATAAGTTTTTGAAAAATCTAGGGCGAGATTCCTTCCAGGGGGAGGGAACAAAAGATAAAACCTTTTCATGTCTTGCTTAACTTAACTTTTTGAACTAGGGTTGCATAAATCAAAAAGGGGGAGATTGTTGGTGCAGAAATGCACCTAAGTCAAACTTGTGTTTTGATAATGGCAACATAGGTCAAAAGTTAAGTCTTTCATGTTTTCTAAACAAGTTAATCAAGTGTGCAGGAAAAGCCCTAGCGAAGGACTACTAGGCACTGGCAAAGGAATGCCAGGAAAGAAAGCCCTAGCGAAGGATTGCTAGGCAACTGGCGAAGGACTGCCAGCATCAAGCCCTAGCGAAGGATTGCTAGGCACTGGCGAAGGACTGCCAGCAACGAAGCCCTAGCGAAGGACTACTAGGCAACTGGTGGAGGACTGCCAGTTTACAAGACCTGACAAAGGACCGTCAGGCAAAAGTCCAACCAAAGGAACGGTTGGTATCAGGTAAATTCTCCCGAGAGGAGTAGGTGAGGACGCGTTCCCCGTCGAGGGAACAGTAGGCGTCGGTTCGACCTAGGGCTCCATTTTGGAGACCAAAGTCAGAACCAAGACAGCTAAGGCTGTATAAATCTAATAAATTATTATGTTATTGTGTTTTGGACTAACCCTGGATGCAGGACCGAAGGAACGTGTGACTGCAGCTTAGAAAGCCTCAAAGGAGAGAGGCAGTTGCTGAGTAGGGCGCCCGGAGCGTCCCGGGCGCCCCCAAGGGCCATACAAAACAAGTAACAAGAAGAATGGTTCGAATACACACTGGGTCGGGCGCCCCCGTGCTCCCGGGCGCCCCCGTTGCTCCCGGGCGCCCCCTGCGCTGCGGGCGCCCCCATGCGCATACATCGAACCCGAACCCCTCGAAGCCAAGGCGATAAGACTTTGACCCGGTCAATGCGGGCGCCCCGAGCGCTCTGGGCACCCCGGTCAAAGCGGATCCAGAGGATCAGACGTGACCGAGACTCTGGCGGATTGAAGGCCACGTGGGGGGCGCCCCCGACGTCCCGGGCGCCCCCTGGCCCTATATAAGGACCCCTCGACCAAGGCTTCAGAATATCAGTTCTCTCAACGCTCCAACGATCTTCTACGCTCGTGCCTTGTTCCGGAAACACTCCAACTCGAGCCGACGACGTCCCGCTGCCCCGAACAAGCCAATCCACTCTGGACGTCGGTAACGAAGATCGAAATTTTAATATTATTATTTTTGCACTTATTTGTAATCAATTATTGTAAACTATTTTGCGCGAATATAGAATTACCCAAAGTAAACGGTCAACGACCGTGGGCCTTGGAGTAGGAGTCGACACAGGCTCCGAACCAAGTAAAAACCACCGTGTCTTTGTGCTGTGTCTCTTATTTTTATTTCCGCTGTGCACTTACTCTTAGTTTTCCGAAAAAGAAAGATTTCAGATATTCACCCCCCCCCCCTCTATCGGTTTTCACGATCCAACAGAAGCCTCTTATAATATTTGGAAGCTCATACTTTGATAGAACAGATCAATAGAAATGAAAGTACAAGTGTGTTCTAGATTAAGAGGACAAAGTCTCTATTTATAGCCTACTGGTCAAAAGTGGTCATTACTAACATGGCATATATGAGGCACTTCAGTTGACTGAGGGCACCTCCAATCAGATGAAGTTTGTCAACGTTCAACTGATCTAGTTGAATGGAGCTGCCTCGGTTTATCAAAGGCACCTCAGTTCCAACAGAGATGCCTCAGTTCAATCAAAGACGTCTCAGTTTAACTGACGTAGATTCTGCGACTTATCTCTTCGCCAATGACTCTAGCTCCTTGAAGGCACCTTGGTTCATTAAAGGTACCTCAAGTTTGCTTCATACGAGGCACCTTGGACCCATCAGAGGCAGCTCGGGTCTACACTTCATCAAGGCACCTCTAGTCGATTGGAGGCACCTGGGATGATTAACTTCGAGTTGACCATCACTCTTCGCTCGCCTGGGTGATGGTCCGATTATTCAAAGTTGAGCTTACCCGAACTCAACTCCGACCTTCTCTTCGAACTAGCTTCCTCTCGACTTCTCATCCCTTGGATGTGTCACACGCGTCCTTCTCGCTCCATTGGTGTACTCTTCCACAGCTCCTCGTCCCTCAAATGCACCAAGCCCGTCGATTCTCTTCTCGTGTCATCCTTCTCGCTCGCTATGTCTTCCTCTCGACTTCTTATGTTCCTAAGTCCCTGCACAGTTAGACACAAGACATCAAATACATAGGGTTTAACTTAACTTAATTGACCACATCAAAATTAATCCGTGATGCATTGGGGACTCCTCAGATCCTTTGGAGGCACCTTGGGTAGTCTGGAGGCGCCCTAAGAGGTTTGGAGGCTCCCTGGATCAAAAAATTATCAAGATGATAATGCACGATTGTATCGAATCAAATAAGCTTCACTGGAGATGCCTTGGGTCATTGGAGGCGCGACGCCCTCAATGTTGTATAAAATGATCACTTCTTTATAAGCTTCCAACTTGATTTGTTGTGAAGTCTCCATACAACTACTGTGCTACAACTCTACTATTTGAACTGATGCTCGAGCAAGCCTCTACAACAAAAACTACTACTACCTCAAGCTACAAGTGTCGAAAAATTTAAATGTTGCTTCTTATTTATAATTGCATAAAGAAAGTATAGGTCATTACACTTCCTTCATTATTATAATTGTCATCTCTGTCCAAATGTTCTTTAAAAGAAATTTTAGTGGATTACCCAACGGAAACTCCCCAATGGGGCATGGCCTCGAAGTAGTAGTCACTGGGCTACGAATCAAGTAACCAATTGCGTATTGTATTCTTGTTTTGTGTTATTCGGTATTCTTCTGCCAACATACTTGAGTTTTAAAAATTGAAAATGAGAGATTTTAAATACACATCATTCACCCTCCCCCCGCCCCCCCCCCAACACATGCATCGGCTTACAAGTTGTATCAGAGCGAGGTTGCTCTAACTTGGTGTAACCACCGTTCGAGAAAACAAAAAAAATTCTTACATTTTTTTTTGTTTTTGGTTTTGAGTTTTTCGTCTTGAGTCTGAATTGGTGCAATCACCTCTTCTGACAAGTCTTTCCATTTTTTGTTAATTACTCAAAATTGGTGTAATATCACTTAAATCATTTTTTATTTTATTTATTTTCTCTCACACTACTAATCCAAGTTTAGTCTTGAGATATTACTTTTCTCTCGTCTATTTTTTTCTATGCAAGAACTAAATGGCCCAAAATGAAGGATACAAGACTGCTCGCCCCCTCCCCCACTCTTTAAAGGAGATGACTTTCCATACTAGAAGAGGAGAATGGAGGTGTATCTGAAAATAGACATTGAACAATGGCTGATTATTCGACAAGGGTACACGACTCTAATGGGTAACGTATCTGGTGTGCTCCTTAACCCAGAAAAATAGAACTCAAAAGAGAAGAAGAAAGCACAAACTGATATCAAAGCGATAAATACCCTCCAATGTGGGCTGAGGAAGGAGGAACTCAACTAGGTTGGATCATACAATAACTCGAAAGAACATTGAGATAAGTTGATCGAGCTACACGAAGATACAAATGACACAAAGGTAACAAAACACAATTTATTACTTAATAATTTACTTAACATCAGAATGCAGGACAAAGAAATCGCAAGTCAATTGCATGCGAGAATCAAGAACATTCTCAATGGACTACACCTGATCATTCAGTTGGAAAACAGAGATATAATAAAGTATGTCTTAGACTCATTCCTTAAAATGTATTGTGTAAATAGATGTCTATAAAGTTTCAAGAAATTTTTTAAAATTAAAATTAGATGACTTATTTTGTGAATTAGAATTGCATGAATAGACTAATTCAAAATAGGTCGAGAAAGGTATAGTTTCCTTGCAGATTCTACCAACAAGTGAAAGATGATAACCCAAACCAAACTCAAGTCATAAGACGAGTCTAACTAAGAATTAGATAAAGAAGAACAACTAGTGAACATGGTAAGGAAGATGTTCACTGGAAGAAAGAAAACATCACCAAGAAGAATCTACAAAAGATGATCAAGTCTACATCCAACAATACAAAGGCAAACATCACCTGCTTTGAATGTAACAAAAAGTGTCACTTCAAGCAAGAGTGACCTAATCTGAAAGAAGACAAATCCAAAAAGACAAGAAGAAAGAAGGCACTCAAAATTACCTAGAGCGAGTCCTTTTAAAGAATCGGATGTTGAAGAATCGAAGCAAGCAACCTACCTCGTGATGATGGCAACTTAACCTGAGTTAGAAAACGAATCAAATAAAGAAGATGAGACTGAGTATGAGTCAAGCCACAGATCTATATCTAGTTCAAAAGGTTCCCACAAAGTAAAATTTAATTTAACTGTAATTTTTTTAAAAATTATTACATGCTTAAACGATAAATTAACAAACTCTAAAAAATAAGTTAAATTGCTTCTTAAGGAAAATCAAGACCTTAAGAAACAACTTAACATGAATTCCTCAACTAAATAAGTTCAACATGGAAACTCAAATCAAGTTGCAAAACTTAAGGAAGAGAATTCCATCTTGAAATATGAAATTGAGAAATTTAAAGGACTTTTAGGAAAGTTTACCACAAGATCCAAGTACATAGATATGATACTTGGATCCTAAAGAGTTGTCTACAACAAATCCAGACTCGGATACAAACTTAACTCAACCAACAAATCTTTCATATCACTTGTCAATCAAAACAAAAGGCAAACCAAAGTAAGGATTCTTTAAGCTTACCTACCCAAGCAAGTAGAACAAAATAAATACTATATACCTAAAAGTGAAATTCATTACATAAATTCAAAACAAAGATTCTATGATTTAGGAGGAGGCATCAAATTAGTTGTGACCTCAAAAATATAATCTACCCACGTGGATAATTAGGGCTAGATAAATCAGTGATAATTCTACCATGTTAAGACTAAAGTCTAGTACTAAGCCCCTTGGGCAAGACTAGTTGAAAGGCTTTGTCTTAGGCACGTGGTTACTTCTAATGATGTCCAAATTACTCATCATAGCCTAGAAGTTTATCCAAGGAAGCTCACTTTGTGGACCTAAAGCTACACTTGAATCTAATACAAGTTAAAATAACCTCTGAAATATAAATTAACTCATCTCATAAAAGTATAGGATTACCTTGATTACAAACTTAGATTAGGTGAGATGAATAAGACTTAAATTAAAACTTAAACACTTAAGTTAAAAACTCAAATTTAAATTAATAATCAAAAACGTTAAAAACTTAAATTAAACATAACTTAAAACTTAATTAAAACCGAACTTAAAACTTAATTAAAAATTAAATTAAACTTAACTTAACATTTAATTAACACTTAAATTAAACGTAAATCATAAACTCAATCAAATTAAACTTAAACATTTGAAATTAAATCAATCAATCTAATCAATCCGAAATTAATTTTAAATTTAATGAAAAATTAATTTTAAATTAATCCTAAATTAATTTTAACTTTAAAATCCAAAAACTATTTTAATTCATTTTAAATTTAACTAAATTAATTAACTTCGAAATCAATTATCAACTTAATTAAATTTAACTTAATTAATACTATTCAAAATTAATTCTTAAAGTTAATTAATTAATTTTAATTCGAAATTAATATTTTAAAAATAATCCAAAATTCAATCAAACTTTATCGTCCAAGGGTCAGTACGTCCAAGAATATCAACTCTCGCTCTTTCTCAAAATTGTATCATTCATTCGTTCGTTCTTTCTATCAAGAATGTTAGTATGCAGCAGAATAACAAGAAATAACAAACACAGTAAACACGCGGGCAAGTCAGTATGTCTAAGGCCTAATGATGGGAAGCTCCCATCCACTAGTGGTCTCCTTTCCGGAAGCTTTCCGAAGGCGGAGAATCCCGTCTTATAGATTTGAGTACAAACAAAAATAAGGAAAATGAATAAAACTTGTAAGTAAAAGCAAATGAACAAAAATGACGATCCCAACCAATCTAGAAAGTTCGAAGCATCGCGCACTTCCTCCTGGAGTTTCCTTAGTCGTAGAACTTCACCTTAGCACTTTAACATCACTGTGAACGAGTAGTAGGATGAAGAAATTGATGATCTGAAAGCACGGCTTGAATCCCCTTATATATAAGTCATCTGGGTGCCCGTATGCCTATATGGGCGACCTCAATGTGAAGCAATTTGATTCGCATCGACAAAATATGCACTGGGATAAGGATGGGCTCTCGGGCGCCCCCAAGCCCATAGGGCGCCCGGGATGATGGCGGTGCCCGGGAGACTCTCGGGCGCTCGGGTCCTCCCAGATGCCTAGGATTTGTCCCAGGCTACAGTTTTCCGCTTTGCTTTTGTTATCCTTTCTTGCCTCCAGCTTCAAGTTCCTGCAAGATAAGCAAACATACAAAACAAGAAAAGATCTTAGTCCAACTAATGTAAGTCTACCTAACCTCCTAGGCTTTGCTTGGAGTCAACTCACTAAGATTTTACTACCTAAGGTCAACTTCTTAGGTTTTCCCAATGTCTAGCCTCACTCACTAGGACTTTACCTTGCATGGCTTCACTCACCAGGACTTTTACCCAACTTCACTCACCAAGATTTTGTGCTCGATCCTCGACCAAGACTTCGTGCCCAATTCCTCGAACCAGGACTTCTTGCCTAATTCCTCGAACCAGGACTTCGGAACCCGACCCTCGGCCAGGTCTTCGTGCCCAATTCCATGAACCAGGACTTCGGTGCCCAACCCTCGACCAAGTCTTCGTGCTCAATTTTCTGAACCAGGACTTCGTGTCCAGCCCTCGGCCAGGTCTTCATGCCCAATTCCTCGAACCAGGACTTCGTGCCTTGACAAGGACTTCTTTGCTAGTCATCTAATCCTGACTAGACTTTGTTGATGCAGTCTGACCCTGATTGTTGTTTTGGTGTTGACATCGATTTTAGTTTAGGTTGATGAGATCATTGGGATTAAGTCCTGGTCGTGGACTAGGCATACCTAGTGGGACTATGTTTGATGAAAGCCTGGCTTGGAGGGTCAGGTCCTAGCTTAAGAAGCTATGTGGATGAAATCCTAACTCGGAGGGTTAGGTGTGGAAAAGTCCTAACCTGGAGGGTTAGGTGTGGAAAAGTCCTAACCTGGAGGGTTAGGTGTGGAAAAGTCCTAACCTGGAGGGTTAGATGTGAAAAGTCCTAGCTTGGAGGGCTAGGTGTGGAAAATTCCTAACCTGGAGGGTTAGGTGTGAAAAGTCCTAGCTTGGAGGGCTAGGTGTGGAAAATTCCTAACCTGGAGGGTTAGGTGTGAAAAGTCCTAGCTTGGAGGGCTAGGTGGATGAAATCCTAACTTGAAGGGTTAGGTCCTAGCTTGGAGGGCTAGGTGTGGAAATTCCTAACTCGGAGAGTTAGGTGATTGGAAATCCCGATGAGTGAAGCTGGGTCCTGGTGAGTGAAGTCAGGTTGACCGAAGTCCTAGTGAGTGAAGCTGGGCACGGAGTCTTGGTCCGAGGGATTGAGCACGAGTTAGGGGAGGCTGGGAGCCAGTTCTCTTGACTTAGAGTGGGTTTGGCCTCGCCTGGATTGGTCTGGTGACCGATCAGGGAAGTTAGCACGAAGTTCCCTTGTGGATCGGTCTGGTGACCGATCCAGCTATGACTGATCGGTCTGGTGACCGATCAGGAAGTATACAGTGAGTTTGGGACCGATCAGGAAGCATCCAGCTATGACTGATCGGTTTGGTGACCATTTAAGTCTGGTGACCGATCCAGCTATGACTGATCGGTCTGGTGACCGATCAGGGAGCATAGAATTCACTCACTACTCAGCTCCTAATTGGTCTGGTGATCGATCAGGGAGCTCAGAGTTCACTTCTTGCTCAGCTCCTGATCGGTCTGGTGACCGATCATGGAGCATACAGTGGATTTTGGGAACCTTACTGCTTAGCTGCTGATCGGCCCGGTGACCGATCAGGGATACTGTTCAGATCGTTCTGGTGAACGATCAAGTGTCGCGAGTTCCTCACTATGACTGATCAGGATGGAGCCTGATCGGTCTAGGCATGCCCTGATCGGGCTGGAGTCCGATCAGGGGGTTTAGACTGCGAAGTTGGGAAATCACCCTGCAAAGGGGTGGATCGGTCTAGTGACCGATCCATGACTTGGGATCGGTCTGGTGATCGGATCCCGGAGAAGTCTCGATTTCTGATTACGCGTTGGGGACCGATCAGGATGGAGCCTGATAGGTCTGAACCCACCCTGATCGGTCTGGTGACCGATCAGGAGTGTTGATGCAGTCTGGCCTTGATTGTTGTTTTGGTGTTGACACCGATTTTAGTTCAGGTTGATTATGATGATTATGATTAAGTCCTGATCGGGGATCAGGCATGGTATGTAAAATCCTAGCTTGGAGGGCTAGGTGTTGGGAAATCCTAACCTGGAGGGTTAGGTGTTGAAAATCCTAGCTTGGAGGGCTAGGTGTATGAAAAGTCCTAATTCGGAAGTAGTGGGTGAAAAGTCCTAGCTTGGAGGGCTAGGTGAAAAGTCCTAACTTGGAGGGTTAGGTGCAAATTCCCATCTTGGAGAATTAGGTGGAAAAGTCCTGGCTTGGAGGATCAGGTCCTAACTTGGAGGGCTAGGTTTGGAAAGTCCTAATCCGGAAGAGTTGGGTGAAAAGTTTTAGCTTGGAGGGTTAGGTGCATATTCCCAACTTGGAGGGTTAGGTGAAAAATCCTTAGCTTGGAGGGCTAAGGTGGATGGAACCCTAGCTTGGAGGGCTGGGTTGGAGCCCTGGATCGGTCTGGTGACCGATCAGGGATATTGACACGCTGCTCCTTCGTGGATCGGTAGGGTGACCGATCCAGCAGTGACTGATCGGTCTGGTGACCGATCAGGCAGCAGGTGTTGCCCTGTTACTTGGCTCCTGATCGATCTGATGACCGATCAGGGAGAAAGCAACTTCCTCACTGCCCTACTCCTGATCGGTCTGGTGACCGATCAGGGAGTGAACAGTGAGTTGAGTTCCCCTTGAGATCAGCTTCTGAACGGTCCGGTGACCGATCAGAGACTTAGGATTTGATTTTCGGAATTACTGTTCATCGAACCTGATCGGTCTGGGTGACCGATCAGGAATCATTCTGATCGGTCTGGTGACAGATCAGGCTTCACTCTGATCGGTCCGGTGACCGATCAGGCTTGTGTTGCCGTGAGGCTGGGAGTCCCAGCAAAACGGTGGATCGGTCCGGTGACCGACCCACAATCTCTGGATCGGTCTGGTGACCGATCACTTTAATTCAAACTGCCTGTCAGACGCTCTGATCGCATCTGACCACACCCGATTCTCTGCGCTAAGCGTCTGATTCTTGATTTACTGGTTGATATGCTGCACTAACAGTCTGATTAAGTTGCAGGTGACAGGGGAGGATTCAAACACTCATGGAGAGTCAATGGAGAACTTTCCTTGGAGCAGGTTTGCCCGTTTTTCCATCTCAGGTTGCAACGGCCGAGCTGCAGACTGGAGCTGAGACTGGAGCTTGGCTGAGGGAAGCTCAGGGAGTCCAAGGATAGCTCAGTGGTAGCTGGTGTTGGCAGATGAGCAGCTGGGAGCTGCAGGGATGGTATCATCTGATGCTTGGTGAAGAAACAAAAAGGGTGGAAGAAGGCTTCGTGGAAGCAGAGTTCGAATACTGGTTTCTTGCCGCGCCTTGTGTTTCTCCACAACTTGCTTGCTGTGTTCCTGAAGTTGTCATCACCTTGAGCAAGCGATTGCATTCTTGAAGCAACCATCCATTACTTGAGCGCTTGAAGGAGAGAACAAGAAGCTTGGAGTCTGACAGCGAGAAGACACGAGGAAGGGTTTCTTGCATGAGATCGCCGCTGGGTGGAGCTCAGGAAAGCTTGCTGTGTTTTTGTCTTTGCTGGGTGATTGAGTAAGATCTTTCTTGTTGTTTCATTGATCTTAAACATTTATCTGTGATTGAAACGCTGTGGAGAGGTTTCTCCACCGAGAAGGAGGTTGTCTTCTATCCGGTGATAACCGGGGCTTGATCTGCCGACGATCAAGGGATCACCCACCTTAAGGGCACGTCAAGGAGTAGGGGCAAGTTATCCCCGAACCTTGTAAACCCTCCTTGTTAGCGATCTTGTTAGTTGTAGTTGTTTTCTGTTTCTGCACTTTCTGTTTTCAAACTTCCGCTGTGCTACTAACAAAGTTAAGTGCAGAAACTTGATTTGTGTCTAAGTCGAAGTGATTGGCTATATTCACCCCCCCCCCTCTCTAGCCATCCGGTTTCCAACAAGGAGGATCTCTAATCGGTCCGGTGACCGATCACTTTAATTCAAACGCGCTGTCAGACGCTCTGATCGCGTCTGATCGCACTCTGATTCCTACTGATATACTACTGATACTTGTTCTGAGCCCTCTGATGTTTGATCTTCTGTTGATTTGCTGCTCTAATGTGCTGCTAAGTGTGCAAGTGACTTAGAGATCATCCAAAGGAAGTCAAACGAAGGTTTTCGCTACAGCAGGTTTGTCTGTTTGCTTCCGCAGGTTGTAACATCCTCTGGCGCGAGCTGCAGCGGCTGAGGAGCTGATGACCTGGGGCTCGACTAGAGGGGTTTCAGTGAGTCCAGATGAGGTCAGAGGTAGCTGGCTGCTGCAGGTGAGCAACTAGAAGCTGCTGCAGAGGAGCGTGTGACCTGGCGATGGAAGCTGGGTAAGCTGTGTAGCGGAGAAGAGCTGAGCAGAGTTTTTTGATGAAGTGCTAGAGTTCTTGTTCACCACATCGAAAAGCTTTTGCTCTACACTTGTGCGATTACTCTACTGTGAATCTTGAGCAACCTTGTGATACTTGAGCAGTTGGGAAGAAGAAACAATAAGCTTGGCGAGTCCATCAGCGAGAAGACACGAAGAAGGGAGTTCTTGCGTGAGATCTGCGCTGAGTGGAGCTCGGTGAGGAGTTTGCTTGTGTTCTTGTGGTTCTTTGTGCTCAGTAAGATCCTTCTTGTGTTTCCTGTACTTAATACTTCATCATCTTGAAACGTTGTGGAGAGGTTACTGATAACCGTTTTTGTCGTGTTACGGTTTCAAATACAATTAAGATATCGAATTCCTCTAAACTAATGTAGCATAGAGTAACTCGAGTCGTCTCCCAACGAATGTAGTTAATGCATGATAATTCTCATGATTGAATCTTATTGCTTTTGGGTTTTGGATATGAAACTGGTTTTGGATTTAAGAACTAGGACTACGAAATGAATACAGAACAACTATGAAACCTAATTCTAATTAAGGAAGGACAATACAGATAAAGAAATCTAAATTAACCAGACTACAATTGCAATAAAGAAAGCACAACTTGAAATAAAGCATCAACGAAGCCTAGACATAAATCGGAACCTAAACCTATAGCGTTAAAGAAATCTAAACTAATCTAACTTAATTGCATTAAACTGAAGATATGAAACCTAAAGCATTGGAAAGAACAACACAAAACAAGAATTGAGCAACTAAGAACATCACAATGGAAAATACTATTCTAAGAGGCATTTAACCAAACACAAGTTGAGCATGTATTAAAATGACAAAGGAGCGTGCCAATTGAATTGGGGAAGTTCATCAAATACAAACATTCAACAACTATCACAAACATTCAACAATTAACACGAGAAAAACTCAAAGAACAACACAATTAAACCACCCATTAATCCAATTGATGAACTGCTGCAACACTTCAGTGCAAGAGATGAATGGCTACGGGATCTGCAAAATTGAATTGCAATGAAGGAATTGAAGCTGACTACGGGATCTACTGGAAATCTGCTGAACACAAACTGCTGAAGAACGCTGGAAATTTAAGCTACTGCTGGAATTGATACCCTGTGAAGAAGAAACGGTAATGAAATTGCTGTGAAGAACTTAATTGAAGAACTTCTATCTTGAAACTAAGCTGCCGATGAAGAAGAAAAGCTGCGGCGATGGAATCAGCTAGGGTTCGGAACCCCTGAACCCTAGCTGTGGTCGGCGGCGTTGGTGATGGAGAGGAAGTCGCCGGCGGTGAAGGTGGATGTGGTTGGCTGCTCTCCGAACCCCGAAAGAGAAGCCTTTACTCTCTTCTCTCCGAACCCCGAAAGAGAAGAGGTGGATGTGGATCGCCGGCGTTGAAGGTGGAGAAGATGGTTGAGACGGGAACCCCTCGTCTGCGCCGCTTCTCCCCGATCGCCCTCGCTTCTGTGGAGAAGATGGTGTCGAGAGGATGCCGTGCCCTAGCTTCGTGCGTCCCTTTTGTTTGGCTCGGCTTCAGCGGTTGGGTTTGGTCAGCCAAGCCAGCTTCGATTCAGTCAGCTTCAGCTTGAGTCCGATTCCCCAGCTCAGGTTCACTCCAGCAGCCAAGCCAGTTCGTGTTTGATTCAGCCAAGCCAACTCACAGCTCAACTTGAGTTCGGTCCTTTGGTTCAGCCAGCCCATGTCTGGTCCAGCACTGGTTCAGTCCAGATTCAGCCTAATCGAATTTGGTTCACTCTTGGCTTGGGTTGACCCAGCTCAGCCCAGAACTCACAGGTCATTAGTAACGGATGGTTGCTATCGATTCGGCTTCATCCAACGGTCGGATCTCTTCCGATCTGAACCAAACTTCACAGATCCCAATCAATGGTCCTGATCTACCTGTCCCCAGCTCAGATTAACCAGATCAGTGGCGGATAGTCCAGATCTTCCCTTTTCTTGAATGGATGGTCTAGAACATCTTGAGCTCGATCCAACGGTCAGATTACTTCGGATTTGGCTGAAATTTTCAGATCTTGATCTATGGTCATGATTGATTCTATCTTGAATTCGGATTGACCAGAAGTTGACCGATGGCTCAGATCTAGCTGTTCTCTAAAATGGACGGCTCCTAATAATCCGACGCTTGATCCCTTTGATCTGGATCCAATGCTAACTCAAGTCTGACCCAATTTGATCCAGGTCCATGATCAATTGAAACCTACAAAATGATATTCAAATTTAGTGCCAAAAATATCCCAAATATACAAAGATTAGAATTAAAAGCCAAAATGAAGGGAATACATGAAACCTAATAAAATTGCAAACTTAAGCATATAAAATGTGGATCAAACATGGATTTTAGAGCCGAAAATAATCAACAAAATGATGGTTATCAAACTCCCCCACACTTATTCTTGCACGTCTCGGGCAAGTAAACAAAACTAAAAGAAAAACAACATATCTCCCAAACATTACATCCCCTATCAATAATTTAAGAAATAATAAAAGAAAGTTACTTAGGATCATCAAGTCTCAAGCATCCATGTATTTATGGTTCCAAATCTCACATAAGTCAGAAGCATGGTAATTTCATCAACTTGAATAAACTAAGCATGACAAAAACCTCACAAAATGGATATATGCACTGATGCTCACAAAAAATAACATATATGAAAGTGAAGTTCTCTCAAAGCATTCATGACATTGCACTACCATATGCTTGCTTATCTTCTACTTCTCCACTACTATAACATAAGTACACAAATCAAGAGGGCTTTTCAATGAATAATAATGAAACCAAGTGCTAACAAGAGAACAAGAAAGTAGATAACAAAGAAGATCATAGAGAGCATGAAAGAATATCAAAGAGAATATGAGAGCATTGGGGTAATTAACATGATGTATACACTCAAACAATAGGCCAAAATAAACAACTCAATCAAGCCTCCAACACTCAAAATTATCCTTTCACATTCTCAATGCTCTACATATCAACCACTTACAACATCTCTCAAAATGCATGTATGGATTAACAACAAAACTCTTGAATTTCTCTAAACAATAATATCAAAAGAGTACACATCAAGAAAATATTCCTTTTTGTTCATCACTAATACAATCTCGAATGCTTGAGGAATTTTTTTTTTTTCACATAGAGAGATTTTTTTTTCTCTTTTTTTTCATCTTTATTATTTTTTTCTATCTCTCTTTCTTTTTTTTTTCAAAGAGAGATTTTTTTTTTCACACAAGCATTCGTCCATATACACTTGTCTCCCCCCACACTTAAAACTTGAGCGTCTCGCGAAAACTACTAAATATGTATCAAAGCATGATAACATCTCAAACTTACAAAAATAGAGGCTAATAATAGACAAATAAAAATGTACTCATCATGCAATCACCCCATGCTTTCATCGAATGCTCAAGGAAAGAATAAACTAACAAAGATATGACAGTGAGAATATAGCGACAATGAGAGGATCTGAAAGACAATGAAACATGAAGGTAATAGGTGAAACGCTCTCTAGTAACAATAGCAAGGTAGAGGGAAAACTAAGAGTTCCACAAGAAAGGTTGCCTCTATCATATTCATGTAAGCTTATGTTAATGTAATTTCAAAAAGAATCAAAGCAAGTTCTAGAGTGTCAAGTATCACAAATGCTATCACACATAAGAGGATTAAGGATAGGCATGGCAATATCCTCACTAGGTGATCAATAAAATGTCATGCTTACTCCAACAAGATAGAGTCTATCACCACAACAAATGACTAAATGCAATTAATATTCCCAAGCATACTAAGGAAACCAAAACTCAATAATCAGACTTAACTATCTTTTATGATTCTCAAAGCATAATAAAGGAACATGTAAGGAGATACAACTCGAAATCAAACAAGATTTATTCAAAGCCAAACAAAATACAAAATGAGGAAACAAAGTATAAATGCAAAGTATAAAAGTAAACAAACATGCGAGTATAACATAAAGAAAAACAAGAAAAGGAAAGTAAAGGAACAAACTCCCCTTCAAGTAGGGTAGAGAGCACGTAACATCCATTTTGGGAGAACTATCCTCAAGTAATCAATCTCGTAGTGTACGTATTTCTCCCTTATTAGTTTCACACAAGCATCTTCCGGTGGTTGGAGACGATTAAGGTTCAGAACCCACTTAAGAGGTGAGGTGCTACTAGTCGAAATAAGAACAACTCCTCCCTCTTGATGCTTTTTGGAAGTCCTTCCAGGAGGTTGGAGTCTGTTCAGATGGAGCACCCACTCCAGCAGTTCTGGACCCTGCAAAACCATGTAATACCTCTCTCAAGCGTGCAGGGTAAGAAAGAAGTGTAATATCATCAATCTCTACATAAAAAGAATCCAAAAATGCACCACATCTAAGAAAATCAATTATTGGCACCTCAATGAAGTTTTCACAATTAATATCTGCATAAGATGTGTCCAGTAATTCATCAGAACAAATAACATCAACACTAGGTATCACCATGAATTTTTCACAATCAATTTCTAAATGAGGTGTAGCAAGACATGCATCGCAACCAATAAAATCAACATTGGGTATCTCTATACAATTTTCACAATTATTTTCCACAAAAGATGTATCAAGAATATCATCACAACAAGCAATCTCAACACTAGGTGTGTCCAAATATTCACCACAATGAATAAAATCAATTATAGATGCCTCTACAGATTTCTCACAAACAATTTCTACAAAAGATGTGGCAATAAACTCATCAAAAATAATAAACTCAGAGTGAGGTGCCTCTATTGATTTTCCAAAGAAATAGAAGGAATACTTACCTGATCGTGCTGGAGAATACCTGGAGTCTCTACAAGAGCGGATGTATCCATAGCTTCCTCCTGGTCAAGAACAGGTCCCATCTCAGGCTCCAATTCTGGTGGACACTCAACTGAAGCAAGTGATTCTTGGGTTCTTGCTTCCACCATGCAAGTCCCTACACTTTCATTCTGATTCTCTGAATCTTCTAATATATCAAGCAATGTTGGTGGTCCCTGGGGCTTAGTGCAATCCCCTACACCTGTGATTCATCTGCAACACATGCTTCATCAACCATATCTGCAACAACCATATAGAAAGTTAGAATCATCAACAACTAAATCCTTACAAAAGAAAAGTTTAGAAGGATCCTTTAAAATTTCAGAATCGAAATCAAGGTTGTTACAAGCTCTGCTATCCATCTTCTCCCAGGCCTCTAAATCAGTAGGAGTGGGTGATTCTTGGGGCTCAGTGCAATCCCCTACACTCTCAATCCTATCCTCTGAATTTTTTGATGCATCAATCAATATAGGTGGTTCATGGGGCTCTGTGCAATCCCCTACACCTATAGATTCATCTGATTGTCCTGATCTTTGGGCTTGTATATGATTAATTCGATCTTGTATGTTTTGCAACCGTTGTTGTTGTTGTTCTTGTTGTTGTAACATTTGTTGGCACATCTCCATCATCCTCTGTTGTTGAGCCTCATCCCAATCAGGATTCTCAAAGCCTCCTTGGTTAGTGTGGAACCCCTGTTGGTCTTGAAATGGAAAATAGGGCTGCTGAAGTCCAGGAGGAGGCTGTGCATTCTGAAATGAAAACTGTTGGGGCTTCTCAAATGAATGAAATGACTGATTTAACTGCTGAAAACTTGGCTCAAAAGTTGGTGGAGATGGCTGAAAATTGTAGCCCTGAAAATTTTGAAATTGGGGCTGGCATTGTTGATTGAATTGTGGAAATGCTTGAGGTTGAAAATTCTGAGTGTCTTGCTGAAAATTTTGACTTTGAAACTGGAAATCGTGCTGACATGGTTGAAATTGTGGCTGAAAAAACTGATTCGTCTGTTGAAAATTTGAATATGGCTGTTGGAAATCTTGGAAATTTTGCTGAAACTGTTGTTGTGGTGGCTGATTAAATGGTTGCTGAAAATTTTGAAAATTTTGCTGGAACTGTTGTTCTGGTTGACTCCAAGGTTGATTTTGCTGAAATTGTTGATTCGATTGTTGAAAATTCTGATTAGGCTGGAATGGTTGAAAATCTTGCTGAAAACTTTGGAATTGTTGATAAGGTTGCTGCAAATTCTGACAAGGCTGCTGGAAATTCTGAAAATACTGATACTCTGCCATGGATCTTTCCAATAGCTACCTGCAGACCTGGCCAAAAACAAACAAAGAATAGCAGCAAATGTATACAAAAGATAGAGCAATCAAGAATAGAATCAAAAGATAGACTTATCAAGCACCACTACATTCCCCGGCAACGGTGTCAAATTTGATAACCATTTTTGTAGTGTTACGGTTTCAAATACAATTAAGATATCGAATTCCTCTAAACTAATGTAGCATAGAGTAACTCGAGTCGTCTCCCAATGAATGTAGTTAATGCATGATAATTCTCATGATTGAATCTTATTGCTTTTGGGTTTTGGATATGAAACTAGTTTTGGATTTAAGAACTAGGACTACGAAATGAATACAGAACAACTATGAAACCTAATTCTAATTAAGGAAGGACAATACAGATAAAGAAATCTAAATTAACCAGACTACAATTGCAATAAAGAAAGCACAACTTGAAATAAAGCATCAACGAAGCCTAGACATAAATCGGAACCTAAACCTATAGCGTTAAAGAAATCTAAACTAATCTAACTTAATTGCATTAAACTGAAGATATGAAACCTAAAGTATTGGAAAGAGCAACACAAAACAAGAATTGAGCAACTAAGAACATCACAATGGAAAATACTATTCTAAGAGGCATTTAACCAAACACAAGTTGAGCATGTATTAAAATGACAAAGGAGCGTGCCATTTGAATTTGGGAAGTTCATCAAATACAAACATTCAACAACTATCACAAACATTCAACAATTAACACGAGAAAAACTCAAAGAACAACACAATTAAACCACCCATTAATCCAATTGATGAACTGCTGCAACACTTCAGTGCAAGAGATGAACTGTCGAAGGGAATTAATTAGAAGAGCCGCTGAAGTGCGACTGATGAAGAACTGATCTGAAAAACAACTGCTGTGAATTAAGAAGATCGAATTGCTGGGAATTGAAACTCAACTGGCTACGGGATCTGAAAAATTGAATTGCAATGAAGGAATTGAAGCTGACTACGGGATCTACTGGAAATCTGCTGAACACAAACTGCTGAAGAACGCTGGAAATTTAAGCTACTGCTGGAATTGATACCCTGTGAAGAAGAAACGGTAATGAAATTGCTGTGAAGAACTTAATTGAAGAACTTCTATCTGGAAACTAAGCTGTCGATGAAGAAGAAAAGCTGCGGCGATGGAATCAGCTAGGGTTCGGAACCCCTGAACCCTAGCTGTGGTCGGCGGCGTTGGTGATGGAGAGGAAGTCGCCGGCGGTGAAGGTGGATGTGGTTGGCTGCTCTCCGAACCCCGAAAGAGAAGCCTTTACTCTCTTCTCTCCGAACCCCGAAAGAGAAGAGGTGGATGTGGATCGCCGGCGTTGAAGGTGGAGAAGATGGTTGAGACGGGAACCCCTCGTCTGCGCCGCTTCTCCCCGATCGCCCTCGCTTCTGTGGAGAAGATGGTGTCGAGAGGATGCCGTGCCCTAGCTTCGTGCGTCCCTTTTGTTTGGCTCGGCTTCAGCGGTTGGGTTTGGTCAGCCAAGCCAGCTTCGATTCAGTCAGCTTCAGCTTGAGTCCGATTCACCCAGCTCAGGTTCACTCCAGCAGCCAAGCCAGTTCGTGTTTGATTCAGCCAAGCCAACTCACAGCTCAACTTGAGTTCGGTCCTTTGGTTCAGCCAGCCCATGTCTGGTCCAGCACTGGTTCAGTCCAGATTCAGCCTAATCGAATTTGGTTCACTCTTGGCTTGGGTTGACCCAGCTCAGCCCAGAACTCACAGATCATTAGTAACGGATGGTTGCTATCGATTCGGCTTCATCCAACGGTCGGATCTCTTCCGATCTGAACCAAACTTCACAGATCCCAATCAATGGTCCTGATCTACCTGTCCCCAGCTCAGATTAACCAGATCAGTGGCGGATAGTCCAGATCTTCCCTTTTCTTGAATGGATGGTCTAGAACATCTTGAGCTCGATCCAACGGTCAGATTACTTCGGATTTGGCTGAAATTTTCAGATCTTGATCTATGGTCATGATTGATTCTATCTTGAACTCGGATTGACCAGAAGTTAACCGATGGCTCAGATCTAGCTGTTCTCTAAAATGGACGGCTCCTAATAATCCGACGCTTGATCCCTTTGATCTGGATCCAATGCTAACTCAAGTCTGACCCAATTTGATCCAGGTCCATGATCAATTGAAACCTACAAAATGATATTCAAATTTAGTGCCAAAAATATCCCAAATATACAAAGATTAGAATTAAAAGCCAAAATGAAGGGAATACATGAAACCTAATAAAATTGCAAACTTAAGCATATAAAATGTGGATCAAACATGAATTTTAGAGTCGAAAATAATCAACAAAATGATGGTTATCAGTTACTCCACCGAGAAGGAGGTTGCATTTTATCCGGATTTTTCGGGGCTTGATCTGCCGACGATCAAGGGATCACCCACCTTAAGGGCACGCCAAGGAGTAGGGGTAAGTTATCCCCGAACCTTGTAAATCCTCTTTGTTAGCGTTTTGTGCTTGTGCTTAGCCTAGGGTTTAATCTCTGCATTACTTTATTTTTGCAATTCTTCCGCTGTGCTACTAACCTCTAAGTGCAGAAATTCGAAAAGTGCTAAGTTTCAAGTGTCTGACTATATTCACCCCCCCCTCTCTAGCCATCCAAGTTCCAACAGACTTCTCTCTGCCAAACATCAAGTCTTGTTTGGCTTATTCCTTAGTCTAACTGACCAGATCTAGGTGTAGTCACTCTGCTAAACATCAAGTCCTGTTTGGCTTATCCCTTGATCCAACTAAACAACCCTGGGTTCTCTGCCAAACATCAGGTCCTGTTTGGCTAACCCTTGTTCTAACTGACCAAACCTTAGTATATTGTCAAATATATCAGTTCTATGTTTGATTAAGTCCTGTTTGGCTAACCCTTGGTCAAACTGACCAACCCTGGGTGCTAATCACTCTGCCAAACATCAAGTCTTGTTTGACTAACGCTTTGGTCAAATTAATCAAACCTGGGTTTTTTCTACCAAATATTAAGTCATGTTTGGCTTAACCCTTGGTTAGATTAACCAGACCTTGGTATATTTCAAACATCAAAATACTAGAGGTTAACTATTCATGTCTGATGCATTTTACACTAACAGTTAAGGTAATGAATCTACCTTTTTTTAAGTCAATCATGAACTTCTTGATCCCCAGATACATAGGTATGCATTCCTTATGGTCAACAAGGATATTTTAAAGAAGTGTCAGGTTAAGGAGAAAAATCTATTAAAAACACATTTTGAAAAGTGCTTCAAAAATAAAATAATTTTGAAAATATTTTACAAATTTATCTTCAGAAAGAGTTTGAAAATGTTTATCTTTAAATTTTATGAAAATATAGTTTCAATGTAATTTCTTTACTTTTCAAAAAAATTTGAAAATATTTTTCAAAATCATGCTTAGAAAACATTTTTAAAGCAAAAAAAATGATTACTAAATTTTATCTTCAAAAATTATTTTCAGAATAAACATTTTTAGAATTATGTTTTAATTTTTTTTTACTTTGAAAAATACTTAGAAGATGTGTTTCAACTTGGTCTTTGAGAAATCCTATGGAAATACATATTTTATAAAGAATGTTTTGAAAATCTTATTCTAAGTACAAAATTTTGAAAAATACGTTATTTCAAAAGTCTAAAGGGGGATGTTTGTTTTCCAAATTTTTTTTTGGGAAATTTTTACTACGGATGTTTGTTTCCGTGAAGCTATAAATTGCTTTCTGATTTTTTTTATTTTAAGAATTGTGTATGTTTTGATATATGTCAAAGAGGGAGGATAACAGGTTAAATAACTCAAGTAAAATCATAACATATAATTATGTTGTTGCTTTACTTTCTATCTTTTTCGGGTTGCCATTATATTAAAAGGGGAAAGATTATTAGTGTAATTAGCACTAATAATCAAACTTAGGTTTTGATGCATGACAAAATGTTAAAGTTAAATTTTGTGTGCTCTAATTTGTTTACTAAATGTACAGACCGAAAATTTTGATGGGTCTAGAGAACCAAATACTAAACTAAAGTACAGTTAGGTCAGGAGGACCAGATAACTGGCAAGAATCCCAGATAGGTCAAAGAGAATCAGATATCTAGCAGGAAGTCCAGTTGGGTCAACAGGACTTGACAACGGGCTGAAATCTAGATGAAATATCTAGTAGGAAGATTTAGTGGGTCAGGAAATTAGACGTCAAGTAAGTATGCAAATGGTAAGTTAGGTAAATAACTGGAGGAGAGAGATCCAGTGAGAGTGAGTCCCAGTGGGACTGTTGGCCAGAGTCTAACATAAATCTAACCTAAAAATCTAAATTGAGATCAAGATTAGATCCTGATCATGGTTAAACAATATCTAATTCATAAATATGTATTTATGCTAACTGTGTGTTTAGATCTTCAAATTTTGTACACGTGGTCATCGACAGAGTATGATTCCGAGTCTCAGATCAAAAGTTATGGCCTTCGAAAGATTGTTGTATGGAACCTGTCTCAATTGGAGACGACTCAGATTATTGGAGGCACCCTAAAGTTGATAAGCGTGTTGGATAAGATGCAAGGATTTTCTTCGACACATTGTAAGTGCCTCAGATCCTTTGGAAGTGCCCTGGTTGGTCTGGAGGCGCCCTAGGAGGTTTACAGGCACCTGGATCAAAAAAATTATCAAGATGATAATGCATGATTGCATTAGATCGGATAAGCTTCAGTAGAGACGCCTTAGGTCATTGGAGGCATACCCAATGCAGTATAAAAGGAGCATTCGGCTAGAACTCAAGACATCACTTCTTTACAAGCTTCCAAGTTCATTCTATTGTGTCGTCTCGGTGCAACTGTTGTGTTGCAACTGTACTACGCTAAACTAATCATGCTCGAGCAGGCCTCTATAGCATGAAGTGCTACTACATTGAGCTACAAGTGTCAGTAAAATTTAAGTGTTGCTTTTTTATTTATTAATGCATAAAGAAAGTATAGGTTGTTATACTTCCTTCATTACTGTAATTGCTATCTCTGTCCGTTCTTCAAAAGAAATTTTAGTGGATTACCCAATAGAAACGTCCCAAGGGGGACATGGGTCTTAGAGTAGTATTCGCTAGACTACGAATCAAGTAATTGATTACGTACTGTGTTCTTATTTTGTATTATTCGTTTTCTTCCATTGCATACTTGAGTTTTTAAAATCGAAAAAGAAAGATTTTAAATATATGTGATTCACCCCCCCCCCCCTTTCCACCCCGTGCATCGATCCTACGCTCCCGATCTATTGACTAGAGCAGACATACCGACCTGCTGAGTAGAGACGACATGCCAAGTAAAGCCGACCTCCCAACTTGAAGAAAGTCCACCCAACCAATATCTAGCCAGACGAAAGTACTTGGCCATGGTTACTTTCCTGAGTCATCACATCCCTGATCTTGGATCGGATCAAATGTAAAAATCTAATGATTATTGATTGAATCAACTGAATCACGTACACGTTTATAATTAGCGATACATAATGGCCACCTACTACTTACCATGAATGCCATTCTTATTGATGGTGATGGTTAGTAGTTCTCTGTTTGTTCTTTTTCTCGGTTGGATGTTCAAACATGACCTCAATTAATCCACCAACCTCCTCTCAGCTTTGGCAGATAATAAATTAACCTTTAGCTGTTGCTTGGAGGTTTATAATACCACCAGCTCGCTTTAGAGTCTGAATGTCGAATTTTTATCTCCTTAATTATAATTAATTACAGCCATTCAATTTTCCCAAGGCAGCAAATTCAATATGAATATCCCATACAAATGCCATGTGATATTTGGAGAGAGTTAGAGCTTGAACAATCAAAAATGCTATGCGATTACTATATTTTAATTAATTTAGACAAACCATAAAGCTTTTGAAATTAATAGTTAAGTTGGTGAAACCACTTCTTTGAAAAAGCACATCTTAAGGAGATTCTTAATTTCAGTATTTAATTTGTAATAAGAAATGGAGTTGAACAATTAAATGTCTAATTAATAATTAACTGGAGAGATTGTATATAATCATACGTACGTATTAGTATTGCAAGACAAATACAACTTGCAAGGATCTCCTCGAGCAATATTAATCTTCGAAAATTCAGATTCCTTGCATTCCAATCACGATGCTAATTGATTAATTGTTGATACTTGCATGCATCATATCAGAGTTGGTGATGATAATATAAGTCAACGTCTTTGTAATTTACTAAATTACAAAGAGTACAATGTCAACGTCTTTGTAATTTAAACAAACCCTATAAAATAAATCTTTCATCAGGAAAACAAGTTGAGGATGCAATGCTGACCTTCATATGATTTTAACTCAAAAGAAGAAATAATGTTCATTAAAAATACAATCGATTGAGTACATCAGTTGAAATATATATATATATATAATATATATATATATATATATATATATATATATATATATATATATATATATATATATATATATATATATATATATATATATATATATATATATCTAGGTTAGCTTAGGGATTGGTGCATGTGGTCTCCTCGAGCAATATTAATCTTTGAAAATTCAGATTCGTTGCATTCCAATCACGATGCTACTTGATTAATTGTTGATACTTGTTGTGACAAAAACCGATGGGCTCTTGGCTTCTTGCATGCATCATATCAGAGTTGGTGATGATAATATAAGTCTCAATGTTTTAAATAAATTACAAAGACTTCAATGTCAACGTCTTTGTAATTTAAACAAACTCTATAAAATAAATCTTTCATCAGGAGAACAAGTTGAGGATGCAATGCTGACCTTCATATGATTCTAACTCAAAAGAAGTAATGTTCATTAAAGATACAATCGATTGAGTACATCAGTTGAAATATATATATCTAGGTTAGTTTAGGGGTTGGTGCATGTGTGCCAGACCGATCGATTAGGTAGCTAGCAACTTAAAAACAAAGTTTTTGACCGTGAACGAAATTTATTTTTTTTAAAAGATTTTGGTCAAAAACATGTCGAAGTATTTTTTTTCAATTTGCATTTTAAAATCTTATCAAAGAGATGACTGAATAAAATTAAATTCGATTGTCTCACTACCTCTTACCTCTTGGATTTTAATCATTTTAGTTGAAGATTAATAAACCGGCCTTTAGGCCGGCCCAAATCCTAATCTAATTGGGCTGACGTTGTCATATGTGTGCAGATCAGGATTTTAAATTTCCAGCATTACTCGCATATGAAAGTTGTTATTGATACAGAGTATTTGACCATCGTCTTGATCATAGTTGATACTGAATGAGTGAAATCTCCACTCCAAGGCCATCTACTTGCTCAGCCTGAAACTTAAAGATTTAAGAAAATTGTTATGGACAGATGAATGTGGTATCTTATGGAATCTATCGAAAAATATAGCTAGTTAATTTTCTGTATGGATAAAGTCCTTAGATTCTTGGTGTCTCAAAGGCACAAGCTGGGACACTGACATTAAGTTGCTCATGAACAAATTTTAGGAAGAAAGTGGTGTACCTACAGGTGTTGAGCTAGCAACTTGTAGTTGGGGTAGGGGACACGGCCGGACTCTATGCTTTTGAGGTCCGCGATTAGGAGGTCATAGTGGAACATGACCTCCTCGGCAGCGGAATAACAAAAAATAACAAACACAATAAACACGTGAGATTTTACTTGGTTTTCAACCCTCAGGGCCAGTAGTACAACACCTAATCAAAGGAAGTACTCATCCACTACTGGTCTCCTTTCCAGAAGTTTTCCGGAGGTGGAGAAATCTGTCTTATAGTTTTGAGTACGAACACAAATAAGGAAAATGATTAAAACTTGTAAGTAAAAGCAAACGAACAAAAATGGCGATCCCGACCAATCTGAAAGTCTGAAGCGTCGCCACTTCCTCCTGGAGCTTCCTTGGTCGTAGAACTTCGCCTTAGCACTTTAGCTTCACTGTGAATGAGTAGTAGGATGAAGAAATTGATGATCTGAATGCACGGCTCGAATCCCCTTATATATAAGTCATCCAGGCGCCCGTATGCCTATAGGGGCTCCCTCAATGTAAAGCAATCTGATCCGCATCGACGAAATAGGCACTGCGATAAGGATGGGCTCTCGGGCGCCCCCAAGCCCATAGGTGCGCCCGGGATGATGGGGGTGTCCGGGGGCCTCTCGGGCGCCCGGGTCCTCCCAAACTCCTAGGATTGGTCCCAGGTTGCAGTTTTTCCACTTTGCTTTTGCTCTCCTTTCTTGCCTCCAGCTTCAAGTTCCTGCAAGACAAGCAAGCATACAAAGCAAGAAAATATCCTAGCCCAACTTATATAACTCTACCTGATCTACTAGGCTTTGTTTGAAGTCAACTCTCCAAGACTTTACTACCTAAGGTCAACTTCTTAGGGTTTCCCAATGCCTAGCCACACTCACTAGGACTTTACCTTACCTGGCTTCACTCACCAGAACTTTTACCCAGCTTCACTCACCAGGATTTCGTGCCCGATCCTCGACCAGGACTTCGTGCCCAATTCCTCGAACCAGGACTTCGGTGCCCAACCCTAAGTCTGGTCTTCGTGCCCAATTCCTCGAATCAGGACTTCGGTATTCAACCCTTGGCCAGGTCTTCATGCCCAATTTCCTGAACCAGGACTTCATGCCCAACCCTCGGCCAAGTCTTCGTGCCCAATTCCTCGAACCAGGACTTCATGCCTTGACAAGGACTTCTTTGCTAGTCATCTGATCCTAACTAGACTTCTTTCTGTCAAACATCAAGTCATGTTTGGCTTATTCCTTAGTCTAACTGACCAGAACTAGGTGTAGTCATTCTGCTAAACATTAAGTCCTGTTTAGCTTATCCCTTGGTCAAATTGATCAACCCTGGGTTCTCTGCAAAATATCAGGTCATGTTTGGCTAACCCTTGTTCTAATTGACCAAACCTTAGTATATTGTCAAGTTCTAGGTTCGATCAAGTCCTGTTTGACCAACCCTTGGGCAAACTGACCAACCCTAGGTGCTAATCAATTTGCCAAACATCAGGTCCTATTTTGCTAACCCTTTGGTCAAACTAATCAAACATGGATTTTTTCTACCAAACATCAAGTCCTGTTTGGGTTAACTCTTGGTTAGATTGACCAGAGCTTGGTATAATTCAAACATTGAAACACTAGAGATTAACTGTTCATGTTTAATATTTTTTGCACCAACAATTAAGGTAGTGAATCTATCTTTTTTTAAGTTAATCATGAACTTCTAGATCCCCAAACACATAGGTATGCATTCCTTGTGGTCAACAAGGATATTTTAAAGAAGTGTCAGGTTAAGGAGGAAAATCTATTAAAAAACACATTTTGAAAAGTGCTTCAAAAATAAAATAATTTTGAAAATGTTTTACAAATTTATCTTCAAAAGAGTTTGAAAAATTTTATCATCGAATTTTATGAAAATATAGTTTCAATGTAATTTCTTTACTTTTCAAAATTTTTTTGAAAATATTTTTCAAAATCATGCTTAGAAAACATTTTTAAAGCAAAAAAAAATGATTACTAAATTTTATCTTCAAAAATTATTTTCAGAATAAACATTTTTAGAATTCTATTTTAATTTTTTTTTTACTTTGAAAAATACTTAGAAGATGTGTTTCAACTTGGTCTTTGAGAAATCCTATTGAAATACATATTTTTATAAAGAATGTTTTGAAAATCTTATTCTAAGTACAAAATTTTGAAAAATACGTTATTTCAAAAGTCTAAAGGGGGATGTTTGTTTTCCAAAAAAAAATTTGGGAAATTTTTACTACGGATGCTTGTTTACTTGAAGCTATAAATTGCTTTCTGATTTTTTTATTTTAAGAGTTGTGCATGTTTTGATATATGTCGAAGAGGGAGGATAACGGGTTAAATAACTCAAGTAAAATCATAACACATAATCATGTTGTTGCCTTACTTTCTATTTTTTTCGGGTTGCCATTACATTAAAAGGGGAAAGATTATTAGTGTAATCAGTATTAATAATCAAACTTAGATTTTGATGCATGACAAAATGTTAAAATTAAATTTTTGTGTGCTCTAATTTGTTTACTAAGTGTATAGACCGAAATATTTGATGGGTGTGGAGAACCAAATACCAGACTGAAGTACAGTTAGGTAAGGAGGACCAAATAATTGACAAGAAACCCAGATAGGTCAAAGAGAATCAGATATCTAGCAGGAAGTCCAATTGGGTTAACAGGACTTGACAACGGGCTGAAATCTAGATGAAACATCTGGTAGGAAGATTTGGTGGGTCAGGAGATTAGACGTCAAATAAGTATGCAAATGATAAGTTAGGTAAACAACTAGAGGAGAGAGATCCAGTGAAAGCGAGTCCTGGTCGGTCTGTAGGCATTAGTCTAACTTAGATCTAATTTGAAAATCTAAATTGAGATCAAGACTAGATCCTGATCATGGTTAGACAATATCTAATTCATAAATATGCATTTATGTTAACTCTGTGTTTAGATCTTCAAATTTTGTACATGTGGTCATCGATAGAGCCTGATTCTGAGTCTCAAATCAAAAGTTATGGCCTTCGGATGATTGTTGTATGGAGCTTGTCTCAATTGGAGATGGCTCAAATGATTGGAGGCATCCTAAAGTTGATAAGCGTGCTGGATAAGCTACAAGGATTTGCTTCGATGCATTGTAAGTGCCTCGAATCCTTTGGAAGCGCTCTGGTTGGTCTTGAGGCGCCCTAGGCGGTTTACAAGTACTTGGATTAGAAAAATTATCAAGATGATAACGCATGATTGCATTAGATCGGATAAACTCACTAGAGACGCGTTAGGTCATTGGAGGCATACCCAATGCAGTATAAAAGGAACATTCGGCTAGAACTCAAGACATCACTTCTATACAAGCATCCAAGTTCATCTTGTTGTGTCGTCTCTGTGCAACGGTTGTGTTGCGATTCTACTATGCTAAACTGATGCTCGAGCAAGCCTCTACAACAAGAAGTGCTACTACATTGAGCTACAAGTGTCGTTAAAATTTAAGTGTTGCTTTTTTATTTATTAATGCATAAAGAAAGTATTGTTGATGCAGTCTGGCCCTGATTGTTGTTTTGGTGTTGACATCGATTTTAGTTTAGGTGGATAATTATTGATGATGATTAAGTCCTAATCGAGGATTAGGCATGGTATGGAAAATCCTAGCTTGGAGGGCTAGGTGTGTGAAAAGTCCTAATTCGGAAGGGGTGAGTGAAAAGTCCTAGCTTGGAGGGCTAGGTGAAAAGACCTAACTTGGAGGGTTAGGTGCAAATTCCCATCTTGGAGAATTAAGTGAAAAAGTCCTGGCTTGGAGGGTCAGGTCCTAGCTTGGAGGGCTACGTTTGGAAAAGTCCTAATTCGGAAGGGTTGGGTGAAAAGTCTTAGCTTGGAGGGCTAGGTGAAAAGTCCTAACTTAGAGGGTTAGGTGCAAATTCCCAACTTGGAGAGTTAGGTGAAAAATCCTTAGCTTGGAGGGCTAAGGTGGATGAAAACTTAGCTTGGAGGGCTAAGTTTGAGTCCCTGGATCGGTCTGGTGATCGATTAGGGATTCTGGCACGCTGCTCCTTCGTGGATCGGTCTGGTGATCGATCCAGCGATGACTGATCGGTCTGGTGACCGATCAGGGAGCACACAGTGAGGTTGGGAACCTACTGTGCCAGGTGACCGATCAGGGAGTATGTGTTTCACCCATTGACTGGCTCCTGATCGGTCTGGTGACCGATCAGGGAGCGAGCAGTGAGGTTGAGTTCCCTTACTGAACTGCTCCTGATCGGTCTGATGACCGATCAGGATCACTGTGCAGATCGTTCTGGTGAACGATCCAGCTTCACGGGTTCCTCACTAAGATCGATCAGGACGGTTCCTGATCGGTCTGGTGATGATCTGATCGGACTGATGACCGATCAGGTTACACCCTGATCGGTCAGTTGACCGATCAGAAGGCTTAGGCTGAGAAACTCAGAAATCGCCCGATATGAGGGTGGATCGGTCCGGTGAACGATCCACGACCTGGGATCGGTCTGGTGATCGGTCCAGGAGAATCTCAAAGAAATCGCGATTTCTGATTGAGCGTTGGGGATCGATCAGGACGGAGCCTGATCGGTCTGGACTCAGCCTGATCGGTCTGGTGACCGATCAGGAGGCTCTTTGATCGGTCCGGTGACCGATCACTTTAATTCAAATTGCACTGTCAAACGCTCTGATCGCCTCTGACCATATTGTTAGGATCTTTGCCCTAGCTAGAGGGGGGTGAATAGCTATCTTTCAATTTTTCTTTCCTACAAACACGTTAGCGGAAGCAATACAAATAGAAATATGAAGGTAGGAAAGAAATCAATGTTAACTCACTGATTTTACTTGGTATCCACCTCTTCAAGGTGACTAATCCAAGGATCCACACACACCACACAAAACCCTTCACTATGAACTTCTCCTTCTCAAGATCACACTTGAAGGTGGAGAAACCCTAACACAATGATCTCCCTCCTCTTACAAATGAAATAAAAGCTTGGAGGAGGAGATTGAGAGAGTTGTGAAGCTTGGAGAGCTCTAGAATGATCACACACTTCGTACACAAGGAAAGCCCTACTTTTCTCCAAGATAAAACACTAGGTTTTATATCTTCGTCCGCGACTCCAGTCGACTGCTCACTTACCAGTCGACTGGTAGGCTTCAACGGCTACAAAATATGCAATGAGTGCCTCAGCCGCCTTCGCAACGGTCGACCTCTAGTCGACTGGTACAGGACCAGTCGACTGGAGCCAGTCGACTGTAATTGGTTCCAGTCGACTGGCAGTCGACTGGTCGACCCTCCTTGGGTCGACCCGATTCTCTGTGTGTTGTGGTCCCAGTCGACTGACAACTTACCAGTCGACTGATGAAGCTGAGAACTCACATTTCAGCTTCCCTTTTCATCCCTTAGTCTTGACTCACGCCTTCAAACACCTTCCACAAGCCTTGTGCCTCTCTTGGATGCTTTCGAGTCCACGACTCCTCATCCTTGCACTTGCTTGAAGTGTTTCCATCGGCTTCGTCATACTAAGTCTCCCTTTTGCCAAGAGGTCACACCTCCGAGACTTCCTTTGCCAAGACTCTCTTCTACCTGGACTTTCCTGCTTACTCAAAGCACACAAGTTAGAACACAAAACATTGCCTAACTTAAACTTGTTTAGCCAAACATGAAAACCATAATTACTTGGAGCAAGATTGCACCAACAATCTCCCCCTTTTTGATGTTTGGCAAAACTCATTTAAGTTAGGTCTTTAAATATCACAACATGCTTTAAGTATAATGATACATGAACATGAGGCATATAAAGATAAGCATATGAATATAATCATGCAACATTTCATGTAATCTAAAACACATAATCACGATTAAGAGCTAACTTAATCTATTTCTCTCCCTTTTTGACAAAAATCACAAAAGGGAGTGACAACACTCAAGCGAGGAATGAGTCATGAGATAAGTCAAGATAGACCCTAGTAATTCTCCTCCTTGGATAATGGAATCTACCATCCCTTGATAGACATGTACCCGTTAAAGGCTTGCTCCCCCTAAAGCCTTGCTCCCCTTGGATCATTGCACCAATAATGTCCTTGATTCATTTTGAAGGCAACAACAACTATTCTTAGCCATCAATACAGATTAAAAAAAATTCGAGCATCTTCCCATAACGTAACAACCTTGCGTGTCAACTTGAATCCAATGACTCTCTTGACCAATCCTATTATCCAAGATAAGATTACATGCAGGTCATATCACTTCCAATTGATACAAGGTATCAGAGAACTCACAGGGTTCAAAGGACGGACAAAACTTCAATTTCAGCACAAAACAAAGCCACCCGGTCGACCTCTGGTCGACTGCTACCAGTCGACTGGTACAGTGCCAGTCGACTGGTAGCTGATAAATTCAGTTTTCCTCCCGAAATGCAGAAATAAATGTACAGTGATCGAAAAATTCTGAAATTTCACCCCAACATTTCTTAAGTTACCCACTATTCATGAAAAATATTTTGAAAAATATATGCACCTTGAAATAGTGGTTTGATACAAAGTTTGAAAAGTCCAGAAATAACTTGATACTCATGAAACTATGTATCAATCTAGGCACCAACTATAGCCATCAATAAAAGACATATGCTATGCCATTCTATGAGGATTAGGAAATGTGTTCAAGGCAAATTTAAGATTCATGATCAATGATTACCAAGAATACATGGATATGGCCATAAATAAGACTCTTGTTCTTAACCAACAAGGAGACTCCCCCTTAATCCATTATGTCATTAAAAATTCATACTGATCATAAATAGGGCTGATGGCAGCAAGAAAAATAAGAGTATAGATTTTACACTGCCAAAGTGAATATAGTATCAAACATAATCCAAAACAACTCATATGATCACCAACCCAAAATGACGAAACTACTTCATAACTGCAAATAGAGTTTTTACATAACTAAAAACACATAAATAGAAGGGAAATCAACCATAGCCAGGTAAATAAAGTGCCATCCAAATACATCAACCAGAAAGACCTGCGTCCGAGATACAATATATGGACTAATAAAACAAGTCTCGACGCCAGGAAATGCAAAAAAAAAAGGCAACTCAATCTACTCGTCGGCAGGCGGAGGAGGTGGAGGATACTGATGAGAGATCTGCATAGCACGTAGCATCTCATACATCTCCAGCTGACGCTGGTCATAGATGATGTGACGCTGATCCTCCACAGTCCACCGGTCATATGTCGCCTGACGAAAGTCACGAAACTCCTGATAGCCCTGGCCGACCATCTCCTCCAAATGTGTAACCCGCTCAACAAGAGAGTCGGGGTACTGAGCATCAGGCATAGGAGCATCTCCAGGGGCATCCTCAGCTCCAGCGGCATCCGCAGCTCCAGCGGCATCCTCAGGTACAGCAGGGCGTCCTCCTCGGCCACTAAAACAGCATGACGAGGAACCTGAGCCTTCCACATCATGACTCCCTCATGACAGACAATCTTGGTGAGTTTAAGATGCAGTTCTCCTAGTTGACTATATTGAGGGGATAGTTTCTTAATCTCACCCCTAGATGTATCAATTCCTTTGGATGCAAAGTACTCTGTCAAAATGTGGCCAAAAGGCAAATAGAGTTTTCCCTGGATCGGACCTGAAAAGTGTAGGATGGAAAGAAAGACATGCAGGGCAACGTCTATGTCAAAATGCTGCTCAAGAGCATACATCATAACAAGATGCGGGAGTCGAATGACAGACCGTCCCCGGGTGACAAGAAGGAGAATGCAGTCTAGAATGATGCGATACCATATGTACTGGACTACCCCCATGTTTGTATGCTCAAAGATGTTCGACGTGATGGGTCGAGGACGGCCAAAATAGTGGCGATGAATAAGATCGACGGTGACATGAGAGAAAGAACCCGTAATGCGGCCAGGCATGGTCGGAAAGCATGTAAATGGGTTGGCCGACTCACGGCACTGTAGAAAGTGACGAAGACTGTCAGGATTGAACTCAATCACTACTCCCCCTACAGTAGACTCAAGGTTGTGCTCATGACCACCTATGGAACGTAAATTTACAAAAAATTCCTTAAGGAGTGTGACATTGACATCGGTTTTGCATCCAGTCAATTTGTTTAGATGGTAGTAGTCAATTATTTCAATGAGGTGTGGGGTTCTCTCTTAAAAATATGAACGATTTAGATACCGGCAATCCATCAATTGGAACTCGGTATCTTCAAACGTTCTTTGAGCGGCCGCAGAGTAGAACCTATGTAACGCCCGTTTTTATTTCCCCTAAAGCGGCGTTACGCTAACATACTTAAGGTATGTAACATCATACTGCAGCGGAATAACTTAAACATTACATATACATGCCCCTACTACCATCCCTAATATAATGACATGGAACTTCACATATGAACATCATGCTTAATCATCATATCATAACATGCTTAACATCATACCATAAGGTTCATATCATATCATACTGGACATCTTATCATAAAGTTCCATAAGTCACTATTCGAGCATATAGGTAGCAAAAATAAAGTTCTTAGCATAAACGGTTAACACATTCGATTTCATGGGCCAAGTCACCAACACACACATACTTCAGGCCCTCCTGCTGCTTCCTCGTTATCCCCTTGCATGATCTGCGGTATAAGGAAAGAAGACTATAAGCACACAGGCTTAGTAAGACTCTTTCCTACTCACAAAAACCATTCATCGTTCATCATCTCATAATGAGCACGTGAACTTTAACATACTGGGTGCTCTACTTAAAACATAACATCTTAAATCACTTTAGCATGGCATGCACATAAACATGGTAAACATTCTAAGCATGGCATAATTCATGGCATACATCATAAACATAGTAGCATGGCATCTTTCATGGCATAAATCATAAACATAGTAGCATGGCATCTTTCATGGCATAAATCATAAACATAGTAGCATGGCATCTTTCATGGCATAAATCATAAACATAGTAGCATGGCATAATACCTATCATAGCATATGAACATCTTCCTAACATAATCCTGGCATAGATCATTCATTCTCATGCATACTTCTTAACATGAAACGTAAGCATACAATCTTATCATCATAGCATAATGCATAACATGAATGGAGGCTTGAGTGGAATGCATATACATATATGGATGCTTAGTTTAAAGTCATACTTTTCATGAACATACTTTTCATAAACATACTTTTTCATAATGAATGCATGGGCAATGCATATATATCATAAGGATGCTTAATCTTTTAAAAACATACTTTTCCTTTCTTAAACATAATCATCATAACATCATTTGGGGTCCCCGACTTGTACCACATACATATATCATAGCGCGCATCCCTAGTAAATCCGAGGTAGCTAGCCCCGACCTACTAGGGTAAGGACAGCATAATCGGTAGTCTCCGAACCGAGGCGCTTCTTAAGGAGCCCATCCCTGTTGCACAGCTCCGGTAGTGCCAGAACCGTGGATAGCTGCGGTAGTCCATAACCGGGGTGTTCTTAAGGTGCCCATCCCTTGGACCCATACTTCGGTCCGGTACAAGCCCATACATAAAGTAAAAATACTTTTCATGCTTCGTCATTCATAAGTCATTCATGGCATACTTATCATAGCATAACTTGTTACGGCTCGGCCCGTCTACCGGCCCATTTACCGGTCCTCTCGACCGTCGTACCGTCGACCATTGACCGTGCCGTTTAGCATATTTATGCCTTGAAGGCATAAGCATCATCTTTCATTCATCATACTTGTCATTCATCATTTTCATTCTTAGACATGGTGTATGTACACATCATTCATAGAGCATAGCATGCATTCGTATACATGGCATATCATTCATAACATGGCATATCATTCATAACCATGGCATATCATTCATAAACATGACATAACATTCGTAAACATGGCATATCATTCATAACATGGCATATCATTCATAACATGGCATATCATGCATAAGCATGGCATATCATTCGTAAGCATGGCATATCATTCGTAAACATAGCATATCATTCATAACATGGCATATCATTCATAAACATGGCATATCGTGCCTAACCATGGCATATCATTCATAAACATGGCATATCCTTCGTAAACATGGCATATCATTCATAACATAGCATATCATTCATAAACATAAATCACATCTTACCATAGGGCCATTGGGACCCTTACTTGAAGTAAAACTTAACTTTTACCCTATTCACCCTTATATGGCTGAAACTTGTGGAGTCCCATGGCCATGTGAAAATTCACACAATCACCATCCATCATCCTTATATCATGGCAACACATAAACCTAAGTTGAAGTTGAAGACTCAACCCTAACCCTTGGGTCCTTGGGGTTGGCCGAACCATATGGGGCCTCTAGGGTACCCCAAAAATTCCCAAAAATTATACTTAACCTCTACACATCATAAGGGAACATTAAATAGAATTATCATGATTTTTAGCATAATTATAGACCTTTAACACATGCTGGCCGAAACCCTTAAACTCAGGGTCCTCAGTTTTATTTCTTTCATGTTGGCCGAAACCCTGGGTGTCCTAGGGTACTCCAAAAATTCCCAAAAATTATAATTAACTTCTAAACGTCATAAGGGAACATCAAATAACATTATCATGATTTTTAACATATTTATAGACATTTAAATCATGGTGGCCGAAACCCATAAACATAGGGACCTTGGTTTTGCCCCTTTCATGTTGGCCGAAACCCTAGAGTGTCCTAGGGTACTCTAAAAATTCCCAAAAATTATAGTTAACTTCTAAACATCACAAGGGAACATCAAATAACATTATCATGATTTTTAACATATTTTTAGACATTTAAAACATGGTGGCAGAAACCCTTGAACTTAAGGTTCTGGGTTTTGCTTCTTTCATGTTGGCCGAGACCCTAGGGTGTCCTAGGGTACTCCAAAAATTTCCAAAAATTACACTTAACTTATAAACATCATAAGAGAACACTAAATAACATTATCATGATTTTTAACATATTTTTAGACATTTAAAACATGGTGGCCGAAACCCTTGAACTTAAGGTTCTGGGTTTTGCTTCTTTCATGTTGGCCGAGACCCTAGGGTGTCCTAGGGTACTCCAAAAATTCCCAAAAATTTCACTTAACTTCTAAACATCATAAGGGAACACTAAATAATATTATCATGATTTTTAGCATAATTATGGACCTTTAAAACATGCTGGCCGAAACCTTTGAACATAGGAACCTTGATTTTGTTTCCCTTCAACATTAAATCCGAAAACTAACCCATATATCATGCCAAAAATCATGGAAATCATAGGTAACTATTATACCACAGGTGAGGGAGTCTTACCTTAGATTTCTTGATTTTTCGAACCTTGAAAGAGGAGAAGGAAGAGGACTTGGTATCTCTTGACCACAACTAGTCCTTGTCACCTTGTAGGAACTTTAGATCTTGAGAGATGAGACCCCTTGTGGAGTTTTCTCCAAGGAACTCCTCCCTTGGTGCTCGGCAAGATGAGGAATGAAGTGGAGAAGAAATGCAATTGATTGAGAGAATAAGTAACTCCCAAAACTCCTCTCATTATAACCCATCAAGAAGGCAAATGAAGAGTCTCTCCATGACCCTTCATCTTCTTCTATGCCTTAACCCATATCCACTTCATTCCCTCCTAACAATAACTTGCTAGGTGAGTTGGTTAAGGCTTACATGGTTGTACAAGAGGTCCAAGGTTCAATCCTTGGCTCATGCACCTTTATTTTTATTTTATTTTCATTTCATTTATTTTATTATTTTTTTATTTCTTAAATTTCGAAAATCCCCCCTAAAATCACCCATAATTATGCTAATATTCCTAAATAAAATTCTTTTATATTTATTTTATTTTTACCTAATTTATATTAATTTTTACCTAATTAATACCTATTTTTGGAGCCCATTTAAAGCTCATTGGTACTTAGTTTTCTCAATTTAAATGAGAAAACATGGATTTTCTAGGCCAAAGTTCTCCTTAATATTCCTAGGTCCCTTGGAAAATTATTTAAACCTGCTTAATATTTTAAGGAAATATTAAGAGAATTTTCCGGGTCGTTACAACCTAGGCACGCGCAGCCCCGGTCTAGGAGGAGAGGGTTGCTGGGAGCTTCCCTCTCCTTGACGACGAGGTGGTGGAGGGGATTGCTGGGAGCTACGCTTACCCTTTTTGGATGCAACATGTTTTTGCCTAACCCTAAATGCATGAATGAAATGCATGAACGTCATGGGTGAACCAATGAAGAGCACACAACACCAAAAAATTTGATTAGTTGATAAACATGATGGAAAACAAGTACTAACAAGAGAAGTAGGAAAGGAGAAAGCCATTACCTTCGTTCCATGATGGTTGAGAGTAGGAAGGTATAGCAAAATCGTCCAAAAGCCAATAGGTGCCCAAGCAACACCTTTACAAACCCTAATCTCACTCAAAAGGGATGGAGAAGATGGAGTAGGAGCAAAACCTAAGGCTTGGAGGGGTTGGGGAAGTTCGGCAAGCTCAAAGAGAGAAGGGGCGTCGAAGAGGAGAAGTAGATCTAGGGTTTTAGGCGACCGGTCGAGCTCCCCTTTATATAGAAAATCGCCAGCCCAGTCGACTGGGATGGTCCCAGTCGACTGGCTCCAGTCGACTGGGGTATTCCCAGTCGACTGCCCTTCAGTTTTTCTTGCATACAGAGATCCCGGTTGACCTCCCAGTCGACCCACAGTCGCCTGCCACCAGTCGACTGGTATCTGAGCCAGTCGACTGGTGGCTGAATTTCAGCCCTCTTTGGTGAATTTCAGAAATGTCGTAGAAATTCCAGAAAATTCAAAAAATCTTGAAATTTTGCAGACATCTTTCCTACACCATGTATGATCAAGGAAAAATAGTGCAATATGAAAATTCAAGATAGTTTAGGAGTTTGGTACAAACTCGAGAAGTGAACTTATTTGATACACTTTGTACCAAACTCAAGATCTGATTTGAATTCTTATAGAGGTTGATTACACACTAGCATGAATACACCCCAGAAATAGTTTTAAGCCATTTAAAATGTCCAACCATGATCGATGGGCAAGATATCCATAAATTGAACATTTGCTTTCCCCATGGTTGGTATTTAACATTCAATATTGATACACATGATATTTCATCAACATGCCACAAGCACAAGTGAAATATGAGCATCATCCCCTAGCATCCCACAATATAGCAAAGTGAAAACACAATCAAGCCAACCTATAGTCCTTGTGAGATGTATTAAAGTGCCTCCATGCTAAGGGATCAAGTAATACTAAATTCCTAGAATTCCACAAAGCACATACCAAGTTCCCTCCGAAGTGTGGTGAATTCGGCCTCGGGTAGGGGTTTGGTAAAGATGTCGGCAAGATTCGATTTAGATTCAATATAATGTAATTCAATATCTCCTCTTGCCACATGATCTCTAATGAAATGATGCTTTATCTCAATGTGCTTGGTCCTAGAGTGGTGTATCGGATTTTTTGTCAAGTTGATGGTACTCATATTGTCACATAGGATTTTGACCTTAGAGTAGTGAAGCTCATAATCTTCTAAGGTGTGCATCATCCATAATAATTGAGCCACACATCCTCCTAAGGCTACATATTCGGCTTCGGTAGTAGATAAAGCAACACATGGTTGCTTCCTACTACACCAACTTACTAGGGAGGATCCAAGGAATTGGCAACCACCACTAGTACTTTTCCTATCTAACTTACACCCGGCATAATCCGAGTCGGTATATCCTATTAGGTCAAAGTTTTGATTCCTAGGATACCAAAGTCCTACATTTAGGGTGCCCTTTACATATCTCAAGATTCTCTTGACCACCACTAAATGGGATTCTTTGGCACAAGATTGATACCTAGCACACATACCTACCGCAAAAAGTATATCCGGTCTACTAGCGGTTAGATATAGTAAGCTACCAATCATACTCCTATATTGTTTAGGATAAACTATTTTCCCTTCAAGGTCACTATCAATTTTAGCATTTGTACTTATTGGAGTAGATGCCACCTTAGCATTTTCCATACCAAATTTGGAAATCATTTCTTTAGCATATTTTGTTTGATATACATGAGTTCCTTCATGTGTTTGTTTGACTTGAAGACCTAGGAAAAATTTTAACTCCCCAACCAAACTCATTTCAAATTCATTTTCCATATGTTTAATAAATTCTTGAAGAAAATCATCATTTGTTGACCCAAAAATGATATCATCAACATAAACTTGGGCAACAAATAAATCATTTTCTCTAGATTTGATAAACAAGGTTGGGTCAATTGTTCCTCTCCTAAATCCCTTAGACACTAGGAAGGATGAGAGTCTTTCATACCAAGCCCTAGGAGCTTGTTTTAACCCATATAGAGCCTTGTTAAGCTTATAAACATGGTTTGGATAGTCTTGACTCTCAAATCCGGGTGGTTGCTCTACATAGACTTCTTCCTTAATTACTCCATTTAGGAAAGCCGATTTTACATCCATTTGGTAAAATTTGAAACCCATGTAAGCGGCATATCCTAATAGGATTCTAATAGACTCTAATCTAGCTACCGGGGCATATGTTTCATCATAATCGAGCCTCTCAACTTGATTGAAGCCTCTAGCAACCAATCTAGCCTTATTTCTAGTGACCTTGCCTTGCTCATCTAGCTTGTTCCTAAACACTCATTTTGTTGTTACAATTGTATTTCCATCGGGTTTAGGAACAAATCCCATACTTTACTCCTTTCAAATTGATTTAGCTCTTCTTGCATTGCCAAAATCCAATCATTATCACCTAGGGCTTCATTAATTGATTTCGGTTCAAAGCTAGAAATTAGAGCTATTTGACTAGCATGTTCCCTAAAGTAGGATCTAGTTCTCACTCCTTGGTCAATATCTCCAACTACTTGATCAATGGGGTGATTGTGGTGATTCCTTAACGTTCTAGAATGAGTGACATCAACATTTTCACAATCATCATTTCTCCTTTCATCATCCGATTCTCCTCTTCCTCCCCCTTGATCATTGCTTTCCAATTGTAAGTTTTGAAAAACTTGGGTTATCTCCTTTTGTCTAGTTTCTATGTCCTTATCAATAGGAGATTTTCTAGGGTAAGTGTTAGAGGATTCATCAAATTCAACATTTGATGATTCCTCAACTACTTGGGTTCTTTTATTGTACACCCTATACCCCTTACTAGTGAGTGAGTACCCAACAAAAATGCCTTCATCCGCTTAGCATCAAATTTTCTCAAGTCATCCTTTGTGTTTAGGATGTAAGCCTTACAACCAAACACCCTAAAGTAGTGAATTTTGGGAATTTTCCCATTCCATAATTCAAAAGGTGTTTTTCCTAAGAATCTATGAATTACAACCCTATTTTGAATGTAGCAAGCGGTGTTAACCGCTTCCGCCCATAGATAGGTGGGAAGAGAGTATGCATTCAACATAGTTCTAGCCGCTTCTTGTAGAGCCCTATTTTTCCTCTCAACCACTCCATTTTGTTGGGGAGTCCTAGGGCATGAAAATTCATGCTTGTATCCCATTTCTAAGCAAAAATTAGAGAAGTTTGAATTCTCAAACTCTCCACCATGATCACTCCTAATCCTATTGATTTTCAAGGTTCTTTCATTTTCTACCCGTTTGGTAAAGCTTATGAGAATTGCTAAGGTATCATCCTTATGTTTCAAAAAATAAACCCATGTATATCTAGAGTAATCATCAATGATAACTAAGCAATATTTATTTCCTATCAATGAAGGAGTACTATGACAATCAAAAAGATCTAAATGCAATAATTCCAAAGGTAATTTAGTGCTTACTAAAGTTTTACCTTTGTGTGAAGACTTTGATTGCTTACCTTCTTGGCATGCATCACACATCTTATCTTTGACAAACTTTACTTTAGGTAAGCCTTTTACCAATTCCATTTTAGCAACCTTGGCTATATTCTTCATGTTGGTGTGTCCAAGTCTTCTATGCCATAGCCATCCTTCATCTTCTTTTGACATGAAACACTCAATAGATGGGTTAGAAGCATAAGAGAGATTTATGTAATAAAGATTTTGCCTCCTAAACCCTTCCAAGACAACATTTTTCAACCCTAATTGTCTAACCAAGCACTTATTGGTATGGAATTCTACTTGATACCCGGAATCACATAATTGACTCACACTAAGCAAGTTAAACTCCATATCCTTGACTAGAAGAACTTTATGAATTGTGATAGTAGAAGATACCTCAATTGTACCTCTACCTATAATTTTGAGCTTTCCACTATTTCCAAAGGACACCGTCCCTTTCTTTGTGTATTTGATTTTTGAAAACTTGCTCACATCCCCGGTCATGTGGCTTGAACATCCGCTATCCAAGATCCACATCCTTGTGTCCTTCTTTTCTTTTACCTAGACAACATAAAACACATCACTCTTAGGTACCCAAAGGTTTGAGTCACTAACATTTTTGAGGTATTTCTTGGGCACCCATGCTTGTTTTACCTTGCCCTTAAGGTTTGAACCCTTTGTATTTTTTACATCCTTCTTTGGAACCCACACTTGTTTCACATTACCCTTGACACCCTTTTTCTTGGATGATCCTTTTCTATTTACAAGGGAAATATAGGAGACTTCTTTATCTTTATATCCTAGCCCGGCCTTCCTATAGGCACCCTTTGACTATTTAGGAGCAAGTCAAGTCCTTTTGATCCAATTGAGAATTTCTCTAAGCGCTTCTTTAGATCAACAACTTCCTCCTTTAATTTGATGTTCTCCTCATTCATTTACTTACATCACATGATTCTCTTTGTCCTCCTTAAGGGTCCTAATTTCTTCCTTTAGCCCCTTGACCTTAGTTTTTGACCTAACCAAAGCATTCTTAAGATATGCAATAGTATCATAAAGAAATTTTTCTTTGGGAGAATCCATTACCTCATCTTCGCTAGATGATGATTCATCGCTACTTGAGTTCTCTTCTTCGCTTGATGTGTCTTGATCACTTTGATGTGCCATTAATGTCATGTGCCTTGTGATGTGGCAACTCTCTTCATCATCCGATGATTCGCTACTTAAATTGTCCCATTCGGCTTGAGCCACCATCACTTCTTTCTTTTTCTTCTCTTTCCTTTTGTGTTCTTTTTCTTCCTTCTTTTTCAACTCCGGGCAATTCGTCTTGATGTGCCCTTCTTGTTGCACTCATAACACGTGACATTAGGAATGGAATTAGAACTTTGACTACTCTTACCTTTTGGGGATGTGAACATTTTTTCTCACATCCCTTCTTGTAAATCTTTTGGATCTTCCCATCATCTTCTTCACATAATGTGCTACTTCTTTTGCGGACATTTCTTCCTCACTATCCGAGGAGTCTTGCTCGGATTCGGATGAGAGACACCTCCTTCTTCTCCTTCTTTTNCGACGGTGACATGAGAGAAAGAACCCGTAATGCGGCCAGGCATGGTCGGAAAGCATGTAAATGGGTTGGCCGACTCACGACACTGTAGAAAGTGACGAAGACTGTCAGGATTGAACTCAATCACTACTCCCCCTACAGTAGACTCAAGGTTGTGCTCATGACCACCTATGGAACGTAAATTTACAAAAAATTCCTTAAGGAGTGTGACATTGACATCGGTTTTGCATCCAGTCAATTTGTTTAGGTGGTAGTAGTCAATTATTTCAATGAGGTGTGGGGTTCTCTCTTGAAAATATGAACGATTTAGATACCGGCAATCCATCAAATGGAACTCGGTATCTTCAAACGTTCTTTGAGCGGCCGCAGAGTAGAACCTAGGCACACGCACCCCCGGTCTAGGAGGAGAGGGTTGCTGGGAGCTTCCCTCTCCTTGACGACGAGGTGGTGGAGGGGATTGCTGGGAGCTACTCTTACCCTTTTTGGATGCAACACGTTTTTGCCTAACCCTTCGTTCCATGATGGTTGAGAGTAGGAAGGTATAGCAAAATCGTCCAAAAGCCAATAGGTGCCCAAGCAACACCTTTACAAACCCTAATCTCACTCAAAAGGGATGGAGAAGATGGAGTAGGAGCAAAACCTAGGGCTTGGAGGGGTTGGGGAAGTTCGGCAAGCTCAAAGAGAGAAGGGGCGTCGAAGAGGAGAAGTAGATCTAGGGTTTTAGGCGACCGGTCGAGTGCCTTTATATAGAAAATCGCCAGTCCAGTCGACTGGCTCCAGTCGACTGGGGTATTCCCAGTCGACTGCCCTTCAGTTTTTCTTGCGTACAGAGATCCCGGTCGACCTCCCAGTCGACCCCCCAGTCGCCTGCACCAGTCGACTGGTATCTGAGCCAGTCGACTGGATGGGCTGAATTTCAGCCCTCTTTGGTGAATTTCAGAAATGTCGTAGAAATTCCAGAAAATTCGAAAAATCTTGAAATTTTGCAGACATCTTTCCTACACCATGTATGATCAAGGAAAAATAGTGCAACATGAAAATTCAAGATAGTTTAGGAGTTTGGTACAAACTCGAGAAGTGAACTTATTTGATACACTTTGTACCAAACTCAAGATCTGATTTGAATTCTTATAGAGGTTGATTACACACTAGCATGAATACACCCCAGAAATGGTTTTAAGCCATTTAAAATGTCCAACCATGATCGATGGGCAAGATATCCATAAATTGAACATTTGCTTTCCCCATGGTTGGTATTTAACATTCAATATTGATACACATGATATTTCATCAACATGCCACAAGCACAAGTGAAATATGAGCATCATCCCCTAGCATCCCACAATATAGCAAAGTGAAAACACAATCAAGCCAACCTATAGTCCTTGTGAGATGTATTTAAGTGCCTCCATGCTAAGGGATCAAGTAATACTAAATTCCTAGAATTCCACAAAGCACATACCAAGTTCCCTCCGAAGTGTGGTGAATTCGGCCTCGGGTAGGGGTTTGGTAAAGATGTCGGCAAGATTCGATTTAGATTCAATATAATGTAATTCAATATCTCCTCTTGCCACATGATCTCTAATGAAATGATGCTTTATTTCAATGTGCTTGGTCCTAGAGTGGTGTACCGGATTTTTTGTCAAGTTGATGGTACTCATGTTGTCACATAGGATTTTGACCTTGGAGTAGTGAAACTCATAATCTTCTAAGGTGTGCATCATCCATAATAATTGAGCCACACATCCTCCTAAGGCTACATATTCGGCTTCGGTAGTAGATAAAGCAACACATGGTTGCTTCCTACTACACCAACTTACTAGGGAGGATCCAAGGAATTGACAACCACCACTAGTACTTTTCCTATCTAACTTACACCCGGCATAATCCGAGTCGGTATATCCTATTAGGTCAAAGTTTTGATTCCTAGGATACCAAAGTCCTACATTTAGGGTGCCCTTTACATATCTCAAGATTCTCTTGACCACCACTAAATGGGATTCTTTGGCACAAGATTGATACCTAGCACACATACCTACCGCAAAAAGTATATCCGGTCTACTAGCGGTTAGATATAGTAAGCTACCAATCATACTCCTATATTGTTTAGGATCAACTATTTTCCCTTCAAGGTCACTATCAATTTTAGCATTTGTACTTATTGGAGTAGATGCCACCTTAGCATTTTCCATACCAAATTTGGAAATCATTTCTTTAGCATATTTTGTTTGATATACATGAGTTCCTTCATGTGTTTGTTTGACTTGAAGACCTAGGAAAAATTTTAACTCCCCAACCAAACTCATTTCAAATTCATTTTCCATATGTTTAATAAATTCTTGAAGAAAATCATCATTTGTTGACCCAAAAATGATATCATCAACATAAACTTGGGCAACAAATAAATCATTTTCTCTAGATTTAATAAACAAGGTTGGGTCAATTGTTCCTCTCCTAAATCCCTTAGACACTAGGAAGGATGAGAGTCTTTCATACCAAGCCCTAGGAGCTTGTTTTAACCCATATAGAGCCTTGTTAAGCTTATAAACATGGTTTGGATAGTCTTGACTCTCAAATCCGGGTGGTTGCTCTACATAGACTTCTTCCTTAATGACTCCATTTAGGAAAGCCGATTTTACATCCATTTGGTAAAGTTTGAAACCCATGTAAGCGGCATATCCTAATAGGATTCTAATAGACTCTAATCTAGCTACCGGGGCATATGTTTCATCATAATCGAGCCCCTCAACTTGATTGAAGCCTCTAGCAACCAATCTAGCCTTATTTCTAGTGACCTTACCTTGCTCATCTAGCTTGTTCCTAAACACCCATTTTGTTGTTACAATTGTATTTCAATCGGGTCTAGGAACCAAATCCCATACTTTACTCCTTTCAAATTGATTTAGCTCTTCTTGCATTGCCAAAATCCAATCATTATCACCTAGGGCTTCATTAATTGATTTCGGTTCAAAGCTAGAAATTAGAGCTATTTGACTAGCATGTTCCCTAAAGTAGGATCTAGTTCTCACTCCTTGGTCAATATCTCCAACTACTTGATCAATGGGGTGATTGTGGTGATTCCTTAACGTTCTAGAATGAGTGACATCAACATTTTCACAATCATCATTTCTCCTTTCATCATCCAATTCTCCTCTTCCTCCCCCTTGATCATTGCTTTCCAATTGTAAGTTTTGAAAAACTTGGGTTATCTCCTTTTGTCTAGTTTCTATGTCCTTATCAATAGGAGATTTTCTAGGGTAAGTGTTAGAGGATTCATCAAATTCAACATTTGATGATTCCTCAACTACTTGGGTTCTTTTATTGTACACCCTATACCCCTTACTAGTGAGTGAGTACCCAACAAAAATGTCTTCATCCGCCTTAGTATCAAATTTTCTCAAGTCATCCTTTGTGTTTAGGATGTAAGTCTTACAACCAAACACCCTAAAGTAGTGAATTTTGGGAATTTTCCCATTCCATAATTCAAAAGGTGTTTTTCCTAAGAATCTATGAATTACAACCCTATTTTGAATGTAGCAAGCGGTGTTAACCGCCTCCGCCCATAGATAGGTGGGAAGAGAGTATGCATTCAACATAGTTCTAGCCGCTTCTTGTAGAGCCCTATTTTTCCTCTCAACCACTCCATTTTGTTGGGGAGTCCTAGGGCATGAAAATTCATGCTTGTATCCCATTTCTAAGCAAAAATTAGAGAAGTTTGAATTCTCAAACTCTTCACCATGATCACTCCTAATCCTATTGATTTTCAAGGTTCTTTCATTTTCTACCCGTTTGGTAAAGCTTATGAGAATTGCTAAGGTATCATCCTTATGTTTCAAAAAATAAACCCATGTATATCTAGAGTAATCATCAATGATAACTAAGCAATATTTATTTCCCATCAATGAAGGAGTACTATGACAATCAAAAAGATCTAAATGCAATAATTCCAAAGGTAATTTAGTGCTTACTAAAGTTTTACCTTTGTGTGAAGACTTTGATTGCTTACCTTCTTGGCATGTATCACACATCTTATCTTTGACAAACTTCACTTTAGGTAAGCCTTTTACCAATTCCATTTTAGCAACCTTGGCTATATTCTTCATGTTGGTGTGTCCAAGTCTTCTATGCCATAGTCATCCTTCATCTTCTTTTGACATGAAACACTCAATAGATGGGTTAGAAGCATAAGAGAGATTTATGTAATAATGATTTTGCCTCCTAAACCCTTCCAAGACACCATTTTTCAACCCTAATTGTCTAACCAAGCACTTATTGGTATGGAATTCTACTTGATACCCGGAATCACATAATTGACTCACACTAAGCAAGTTAAACTCCATATCCTTGACTAGAAGGACTTTATGAATTGTGATAGTAGAAGATACCTCAATTGTACCTCTACCTATAATTTTGAGCTTTCCACTATTTCCAAAGGACACCTTCCCTTTCTTTGTGTATTTGATTTTTGAAAACTTGCTCACATCCCCGGTCATGTGGCTTGAACATCCGCTATCCAAGATCCACATGCTTGTGTCCTTTTCTTTTACCTCATCTTCGCTAGATGATGATTCATCGCTACTTGAGTTCTCTTCTTCGCTTGATGTGTCTTGATCACTTTGATGTGCCATTAATGCCATGTGCCTTGTGATGTGGCACAACTCCTCTTCATCATCCGATGATTCGCTACTTGAATTGTCCCATTCGGCTTGAGCCACCATCACTTCTTTCTTTTTCTTCTCTTTCCTTTTGTGTTCTTTTTCTTCCTTCTTTTTCAACTCCGGGCAATTCGTCTTGATGTGCCCTTTCTTGTTGCACTCATAACACGTGACATTAGGAATGGAATTAGAACTTTGACTACTCTTACCTTTTGGGGATGTGAACATTTTCCTCACATCCCTTCTTGTAAATCTTTTGGATCTTCCCATCATCTTCTTCACATAATGTGCTACTTCTTTTGCGGACATTTCTTCCTCACTATCCGAGGAGTCTTGCTCAGATTCGGATGAGGACACCTCCTTCTTTTCCTTCTTCTTGCTCTTCTTCTCTTTCTTTTCTACAAATAGAGCAATGCCTTTTTCCTTGGAAGACAAGTTAGTTTGTTCATGTAGTTCGAATTCACAAAATAATTCATCAACTTTGACAATTGAAAGATTCCTAGACACCTTGTAAGCATCCACCATTGATGCCCATAAGGTAGTTCTAGGGAAAGCTTGAAGAACATACCTCACCAAATCTCGGTTCTCAACTTTCTCACCTATCACATGAAGACCGTTCACGATCTCCTTGAATCTTCCGTGCACTTGACTTACGGTCTCATGAGGCTTCATGGAGAAAGTTTGAAGTTGACCGACAAGAAGATCCCTCTTGGCTCTTCTTGATTCACTTGACCCTTCATTCAACTCAATGAGCTTTTCCCAAAGTTCCTTTGCCGAGTTGAAAGGTCCAACCTTGTTTAGTTGTTCCTTTGACAATCCACATTGCAAAGTCGTGATAGCCTTGGCGTTTGCTTGAGCCTCTTTTCTTATCTCTTTTGGCCACGCCTTGATCGGAAGAGTTTCTCCTTGTTCATTCGTTGGCTTCTCGAAACCTTCCACAATACTAAGCCAAGTTTCAAAGTCATTCATTAAGTAAAACTCCATCCTACCTTTCCAATAAGCAAAATCGTTCCCGTCGAAGTAAGGTGGTCGTGTGGTGCTATATCCCTCTTGATGAGCCATTCTTTATGCTTTGTAGATTGTTAGATCTTCCCAAAGCTAACCAAGGCTCTGATACCACTTGTTAGGATCTTTGCCCTAGCTAGAGGGGGGTGAATAGCTATCTTTCGATTTTTCTTTCCTACAAACACGTTAGCGGAAGCAATACAAATAGAAATATGAAGGTAGGCAAGAAATCAATACTAACTCACTGATTTTACTTGGTATCCACCTCTTCAAGGTAACTAATCCAAGGATCCACACACACCACACAAAACCCTTCACTATGAACTTCTCCTTCTCAAGATCACACTTGAAGGTGGAGAAACCCTAACACAATGATCTCCCTCCTCTTACAAATGAAATGAAAGCTTGGAGGAGGAGATTGAGAGAGTTGTGAAGCTTGGAGAGCTCTAAAATGATCACACACTTCGTACACAAGGAAAGCCCCCTTTTTTTCTCCAAGATAAAACACTAGGTTTTATATCTTCGTTCGCGACTCCAGTCGACTGCTCACTTACCAGTCGACTGGTAGGCTTCAACGACTACAAAATATGCAATGAGTGCCTCAGCCACCTTCGCAACGGTCGACCTCCAGTCGACTGGTACAGGACCAGTCAACTGGATCCAGTCGACTGGAACCAATTCCAGTCGACTGGCAGTCGACTGGTCGACCCTCCTTGGGTCAACCCGATTCTCTGTGTGTTGTGGTCCCAGTCGACTGACAACTTACCAGTCGACTGATGAAGCTGAGAAATCACATTTCAGCTTCCCTTTTCATCCCTTAGTCTTGACTCACGCCTTCAAACACCTTCCACAAGCCTTGTGCCTCTCTTGGATGCTTCCGAGTCCACGACTCCTCATCCTTGCACTTGCTTGAAGTGTTTCCATCGGCTTCGTCATACTAAGTCTCCCTTTTGCCAAGAGGTCACACCTCCGGGACTTCCTTTGCCAAGACTCTCTTCTTGGACTTCCCTTGCCAAGTCTTCCACCTGGACTTTCCTGCTTACTCAAAGCACACAAGTTAGAACACAAAACATTGCCTAACTTAAACTTGTTTAGCAAGACATGAAAACCATAATTACTTGGAGCAAGATTGCACCAACAGATTGAAGATCGGAGCTACGGGTCATCGTTGGCGCTTGAGACTTGAGCACGGAGCATTTGGAGCAGAGCGCTTGAAAGAAATTGTTGGAAGCAGTTGTGTTTTGAAGCAAGGGGGTGAACCCCTATTTATACTAAGTCCTTGGGCGCCTGTGTTGAAGGGGGCGCCTAACACATGGCCTTCCCTGCGCGAATCTCCATCCGCAGACTTGACCAGCGCTTATCCCTTCAACTGGGGCGCCTGACATAGTTTGTAGAATCGCGATCCTGGATCGTAGGATCGTACGATCCTACGATCCTACGCCAGAAAACGATCCAGAATCGCGCAGAATCGTTTTTTGTAGCAGGATCGCAGCAGGATCGGTAGGATCGGACAGAATCGTATAGGATCGGACAGGATCGGAACAGAATCGGAACAGGATCGATGAAAGCTTTAAGAGGTCATAACTTTTGACTCGGATTGAACCACGTGACCTATAATATATCAAATTGAAACTCGTTCAAAGATCTACAAGTTAGTTTTAAGATTGAATCCCAAAAAATATTGTTTAAAGCCTTTTCAGAGGCCCAGAAGATTATTAATCTTTTTTATTATTTTTTTTATCTTTTACATCGTTAGTGTTAGTGTTTTAAGATTATTTAAATATCTATTTAATTATTTTTTAGATAGTTTTTGATTAATAATATTATGTTATATCTTTTTTCTAAAATGATGAGTCTTTAGATGTCTATTATCTAATAGGTTGACAATTAAATTGGATCATCTTGTAATAAATAGAATATTCTTGAAGTTAAACATGATTATTTTCATTATAGTGTTAATAAAAATTGTATATTTTTTCATTTTAAGGGTTTTTGATAGGATCGTACGATTTTACGATCCGATCCTGACCGATCCGATCCTGATCCCAAATCGATCCTGTGTAGGATCGCGATTCTACGAACCTTGGCGCCTGAGCTGACTGGGGCGCCTGTATCAACACAGGCGCCTCAGATGCTGATGTGAAGGCTTGCTTCGAGTGTGTTTGGAAGAACCCTTGTCTGGGGCGCCTGTCTCCATACAGGCGTTTGTTCAAACAGGCGCCTGACTCCATTCAGGCGCCTGGGAGCAAAAAACTTCACCCTTTGTTCCTGCAACCAGGGTTAGTTCCAAAACATAAATAATACATAAATAATATAAGTTTAAGCACAGTTAACAACCTGAGCTGTCTTAGTTCTGACTTTGGGCTTCCGAAATGGAACCCTAAGTCGAACCGACGCCTAGTGTTCCCTCCTACAGGGAACGCGTCCTCACCTACTCCTCTTAGGAGAGTTTATCTTTTTGCCAACCGGCTCCTCCGATTAGACTTTTGCTCAATCCTCTAGATCAGGTCTTCGTGCCCAGTCCACGACCAGGACTTATTGCCCAGCGTCACTCACCAGGTCTTCGGTGCCCAGCCCTCGGCCATGACTTATTGCCCAATTCCTCGAATCAGGACTTCGTGCCTAGTCCGCGACCAAGACTTATTGCCCAACCCTATGTCAGGACTTCGGTGCCCAGCCCACGGCCAGGACTTATTGCCCAATTCCTAGAATCAGGACTTCGTGCCCCCACGGGTTGGATCGGATGGTAAGGCGCCTGGTCGATTTCGTCGAGGTCACAGGTTCGAGGGTCGCTAGTTGCGCACGGGGATAAAACTCTGGTCTGCTAGCATTAATTCCCTCGACCCCAGGCGCCTCACCACACCCGTGATAACCGTGGTTTGCATCCCTCTGGAAACCTATGGGGCCGAGACCAAGGGGCCGCTAAGGTGGCAGTTCCACCTTTTTTTCGTCGTAGAATCAGGACTTCGTGCCTAGTGTACTTAGGACTTTTCCTGCACACTTGAGTAACATCATTAGATCACAAGATAACCTTAACTTATGAACCCTTTGCCATTATCAAAACACAAGTTTGATCTTGGTGCTTCCGACACCAACAGGTTAGGCAAACCTGGTTGGAAACCAGGTTAAGCCCTAGTTGGGAGCTAGGCAAGGGAAATCCAAGTTGGTCAAAGGGTTGATTAGACTACACTTGGTAAAGAAGTCCTAATAGGTCAAAGTTGACAAAGGTTAGGCAAGGGATCAATCGATTGGGTAATTGATTGGGGTTGGTTTCTCGAGAACAGAAGCTTTCTTGATCGATTGGGTGATCGATTAAGGAAGGTGTGAATCGATTAGGTAATCAATTGGGAGAAATGAGTTGCGAGAATAGAATGTGGCTGAATCAATTGGGCAATCGATTCAGCCTTCCCTTAATCGATTGGTAAATCGATTAAGGGGACCGGTAATCGATCAGCTGATCGATTACCGCAGTATTACGCGAGAGCACAGAAAGGTGCTGAATCGATGAAGATTGGCTAATCGATTAAGCTTCAAAAACTAGTCGTTGAACGACTAAGTCTGACGTAGTAATCGATTGGGATCGATTGGGCAATCGATTAGGGAACCCTAAGCGTCGGGTATATAGGGGTTTCATGCAGGTTTGAAGCGGTATCGGCTCAGCATCACTCGCGTAGCTTCCTCCTCCTTCATCGCCATTTCATGTGAGTCCTTGGAGCTTAGTGCTGGTGCATTTCCAAGGATCAAGAGACAATTCCAAGCTTGAAGATAGCAAGAAAAGCAAGAGAGCTAAGTTGTGTAAATCTTGTAAGATTTCTTTTGTATTTACTTGGATTCTTGTTGTATCTTCTTGAAAGCTTGTAAGAGGTTTCTCCACCTCAAGAAGGAGATCTTTCATAATGTATGAGAGAGTGAGAAGAGTGGACCCTTGGATTACTCACCTCAAAAAGGTGGATACCAAGTAAAATAGAGGTGTTAACATTGCTCAAGTCTTCCGCCGCAACAAATCATCAACGAGCAAAGATCGAAGCTAATCACTCCCCCTCTAGCTCTCCTACCGGTTCTAACAATACACACTTAGACACAAGACATCAAACACACACAAAACATAACATAACTCGGTTGATCATATCAAAATTAACCCGGAGTATTTACAATCTTCTCCTTTTTTATGTACATCAACCCGAGTTAAGGTTAAGATAAACAAATAAGAATTTATTATTTAAACAAAAATTACAGTCAAAACCTAAAATTGCAATTAATTTCAAACAAATAAAGTTGCAAATGAAATTGCAATCTCCCCCTTAACTTAACCCCCATATTTTATCCCCCTTTGATTATATAAAAAAAAGAGTAAGTATAACAAAACAAATAAAGAAAAAACCTAAATACTAGGGTTTGGACATAGTTGATCTAAGGTTCTGTATTTTTTCCAAAATTATTTTTTAGATAAAATAATTTTTAAGATAAAATAATTTTTAAGAATTAAACCTCAGATTTGCAAAAAAAAATATTTTTATTTTTTAAAAAATTCTAAAACCTTTTGTCAATGTTTAAAAAAATATTTTTAATTTTAAAAAAATTCTAAAACCTTTTGTCAATGTTAAACAGAATCAATCTGAGCATAAGAAAATTATCCACGGGAAAACTATTTTTATTCTAATCAAAATGAATATTTTTGTATAGAAATATTAATTTTGAAGATAAATTGTAAAAAATAGATTTCTATGGAAAAACAACTTGCTAATTTTTTTTACTATGTAAATGTAACAGATATCCATTGAAAATTTAGTTTTATCAAAGATTTATCTCCAAAAAAATTTGAATTTAAAATATTATTTTTAGTTAAAAAATCCATAGAAAATTATTTAGTGGTCAAACAATTTTGAAATTTTTTGTCAGTATTTAAATATAATCAATCTGACTAAAAGAAAACTTTCGCAAGAAAATAATTTTTTTAAGATAAAAAAATTTTCTTTACAAAAATACATATATTTGAAATTAAATAATTAAAAATTAATTTTGACTCCAAAGAATCCTGTTAATTTTCTAAACATTCAAAATATATCGCCATTTGCTGAAAAAATTAGGGTTTTCAAAATTAATCTTCAAAAAGTTTTAATTTTAAATTTTCATTTAAAAATTTATTAAAAAATTATATAATGATCAAAAAGTAGAAAAAATTTCAGCAGAAGATAACATTTTTATCTATCACAAAAAATTTAAAACGATTTAAAATCTGATAGAAAATATTTGAACCCAATTTGTTAATAAGTCAAGCATATTATTTTCTAGCGATTTAAATCTAAAAAAATCTAACAGGTTAAGATAGATTTTGAAATTTAATATAAATTTTTATCTACTATATTTATCAAGAATCCTCTTGGAATATAACTTTTTGACACTTTTACAATTTGTCTCCTATGATTTCTTAAATAGCAATTTAATCCTCCATAATTCTAAAATTTGATTTTTGAATTTGAACATCTGAATCTTTTTCTAACATTTCTACTTTATCTTTTAATTTAGCATTTTCAACTTTAAGTTTATCAAAATTTTCTAGTAAATCTTTCTTTTACTTTATATATTTAGTCCTAGTTTTATATAAAGATCTACTTAATACCTTGATAGCATCATAAAGTTGATTGGAAGGAAGGTTATGTACCTTACTTATCTTGCTAGACTCATAGCTAGATATTTCTTCTTCATCGTTGTTTTCTTCTGAAGTAACTTCTCCTTTATTGATACTCTCCTCTTGGTAGTCGGCTGATAGTGTTATTCCAGTGTATTATTCATTTTTAAACTCTTCAGATGATGAGATGTTCCATGTTGCTTGTAGGTTCTTCTATTGGTTCTTGTTGGTCGTTTCTCTTTCCCCTTACCTTTTAATTTGGGGCAATTATCTTTGATATGCCCTTCTTTATCGCAATTCTAGCATTTTATCTTCCTTTTTCCTCAAATAAGCTTCTTGGCATGCATCTTATTAAAGTAGTTAATTTTAAAAAATTTATGTATTTTCCTTTACAGATAAGCATCTTGATCTTTATTGAGAGATGTGTCTGATTTTGGTTCATCTTTCTTGTCTTTAAGTACTAGATTCAGATTTTGTCCAGCACATCAAGATTCACAAAGTTGGAAAGTTGAAAGTAAATTTTATAACGTACTTACCTGAAAGTCCTTGGAGATGGACTACTATTAGCGTTCATTTCGATATTCTCGGGAATGCATTTATAGCATATCTTAGTGAATCCCGATTCGTTATCATTTTTTCGAGGTTGTTGAGTTCAATGAACAACTCCTTGATCTTTGTGTGCAATTGAGCCACCTTTTCCCCCTTTTTCATCTAGAGGTTGGTTAGTTGGTTTCAGAGCATATCCCGTCTTGCTAGCTTAGCCTTCGGGGTTACTTTATGAAGCTCTAAGAACTTCTCCCAAAGTTATTTGGCAGAGTCATAAGCGTCGATTATGTTGACTTCTTAGGGCAGTAGTATGCTTGGTAGATTAAATTATACTTTACCATTGACCACAAAGTCTTTTCTTTATTTTTTTTTTGATCCAGTGGTATTCTTCAATTTCTCCTCCGTTCTCATTCATTGGTATTTCAAAATCGTATTTAATTATTAATAAAATGTTGAAATTAGTTTTGAAACATACCTCCACGTTTTCTTCCAGACGTTGAATTCTCCCTCGAATTTCGGTAAGTGGATATTTGATCTGGCCATCCTCTTATTGCTTTAATCAGTGATTAGTCTTTCTAAGGTGGTTGTGCATTGATACCACTTGTTGGATTGGGTGGCCCGACTAAAAGGTATGAATAGCCCTGTAATTGTAAATTAAAACTCTCTTGCTAACTAACTTGCAAGGACACAAATTAATTAATTAAAATAAATAACATAAAAGAAATGTAAGAGATACAAAATTTTCTTGGTTTGCAATCGGGAAGATTGCTAATCCAAGACAGTTTAAAACTCACTTCAAAACTCTTTCGGGAGTTGGAGTAGCCTTTTACAGACTTTGGAAGCTCAAAATAGAATATAGAAGTTATTATAAGTTTTTTTCTTTAACTCCTAGCTCCAGGGTGCTATTTATAGTCCGCTGGATAAAAATTACTGTTGCTAACGTAGCACTAAAGGTGCCTCCAATGTCATCCAGGACACTCTCAATGGATAAAGTTTCATCTACGACGCAATGACTCTTCAATGGTTTTACCGCATTGGAGGCATTTTCAATGTGATTTGCGGCGTCTTAGTTACTATTCATCTGAGGCATCTCAGATGACACTTAGAATGCCTCAAGCACTATTCATTCGAGATGCTTAAGGCGCCTCGAGTACTGTTCATGTGGAATGGTTAACTTTAATCGTAGCCATTCTTCGATCCACTCGCTTGGGTAATGCTCCAGTCGTCTGGAGTTAAGCTCACCCGAACCCAACTCCGATCTTCTCCTTGAGAAGACTTCACCATTTCTCATCCCTCGAATAGGCTGTGCGTGCCTTTCTCGCTCCACCGGTATACTCTTCCACAACTTCTTATCCCTCAGATATACTGAGCCCGTCAACTGTTTTTCCGTGCCATCCTTCTTACTCGCTACATCTAGCGCTCGACTTCTTGTATTCCTAAATTCTTGCATACTTAGACACAAGACATCAAATACATACATGAACTAACTTAACTTGGTTAACCATACCAAATTAACTCGGGGCACTTACACTTCTCATTTTGCATGATGCCTTGAATCCTAGCAGTGGATTCAAATCATTCTCCAACTATTTGTTCTTTAGCTAAGAAGTTTTTGTAAGTACCCCAGGATGGTTTTGATGTGATTAACCGATTTAAATTAGGTCCTACTGTATTTAATCCCTGTGTCTAAGTGTACAGGAACTTAGGAACGCAGGAAATCGAGCGGAAGATGCAGCGGTCGTGAAGAATGTCATGGAAAGGGAGCCAACGAGCTCGGTGCATCCAAGGGACGTAGAACTCTGCGGAAGAGTACGCCGGTAGAACGAGAAGGACGCGTGCGACGTCCGAGAGACGAGAAGCCGAGAGCAAGTACGCTCGAGGGGCGAAAGGCCGGAGTCGGGTTTGGGTGAGCCTGACTTTGGTTGGCCGAAAATAACCTAAGAATACCGAAAGACAAGCTGGAGAATGGTCAGCGGCTGCTGACCAAAACATCCATTGTCGGGCGCCCGTGAGCTCACAGGCACCTGGACTGTCAGGCGCCCGAGCACTCGGGCACCCCTGTGCTATCAGGCGCTCGAGAGGCTAACTTTAGTCGTTTGCGAACGTTGCTTTCCGGTTCCGGATAAGCATCAGGCCACGTGTCAGGCGCCCAAGAGCTCTTGGGCGCCCTATAACTACCACGTCAGCAAACGGATAATTTCTACCGGGGTTATAAATAGACCCCTGAAGCTCAATTTCATTCATTGATTGTATTTCAAGCATTAGCAAACAAGTTTAGAATAGTTTCTCTTTCTTGTTCTGAGCTTTCCACGTGTAAGAGGCTTCTCCGCCCGAAGGAGTTATATTCAGAAGAATCGAGCCATATTCAGCCTTGGATTAGCAACCTCCCCGGTTGCAAACCAAGTAAATTCGGTAGCCTCGTTATTTAGTATTTGCTTTATTTATTTACGATTTTTGTGTTCTAACTAATATCTTTGTTAAGCAAAAACAAGAGATAGGGTTTTCTTTTTCAAAGGCAATTCACCCTCTCTTGCCGACCTTCAATCACTCTCAGTTTTATCTCTTTGATTTTTTTTTAGATGACATGGAATATCTAAGAAGTGAGTTGAATCATTACAAACTTGATGTTTTTGAGAATTTGCGATTTAAAAATATTGATTCTCTTCCTAAATTATGTCGATTACTAACCAAAACAAAGATCTAAGATTTATTTCATGATTGATAAGTTGATTCATTTAGTCTTAACATTTCCGATTTCTATAGCAATAATAGAGAGGGCATTTTCAAAAATGAAACTTCTCAAGACTCAACTTCGTAATAAAATGGTGCAAGAATATTTTAATAATGCTATGATTTTTTATATTGAGAGAGAAATTACTCGTGATATTGATTGGAAATGTATAAATGATAGGTTTGATCTTTTGGAAAACCACATATTATACTTGAAGTAGTATGTATAATTTTATTGATGTAACTTGTGAATATTATTTTGTTTATGTTTGTTTTGCTTATATTATTTTGAAATGAAAGTTTAGAATGATAACAACCCTAATAAACTAGTCTTATCTCATATGGTGGTTCGTTACAGGAACTCTATTCCCTATTATATTTTTATTTATATTTAATAAATTTTATTTTATTTTAAAATAGTTAGTCTTTCTTTTCCTCGTTTAAGAATTTAAGTAATGATAAAATAACTAAATTAAATATTCATGATGGAGGACGATATTATTCTAATACTAATTAACAAAAATTAATGATGAGATTTAATTTATTACCTAAATACCACCATAATATGTGATTTTACATAATTTTGAATATCGTGTAATTATTCTCTGACTTGAATTTTACTTCAATTATCGTGTAATTATTCTTAATTATTTGTTTTATTTAGTCGTTCTGGATATTGTAATTATCGCGATAAAATAATTTCCTATGGAAACAAATACCATAAATATGAATATGAAATAGTTTGTTGGACTTTTAAGACATTTATAGAAACTCGATCCGTATCGAATCCTTCTTACGCTGATTCACTGCCAGTTTTGATGATGCGTAGTTTGTTGAATGTTGATCATCGGACGTCGATCACAAGATCGACGGTCCGTAACGCGAAGGTCCCCGCCAGTTCACTCCCGCAACGAGACGGTTAGATCGATTTAAGAAATAACGTATTTCACAGGATAAGGCAGAAAGGGACAAAAAGGCGGTCTCCGCCCGACTCTCCCTCCAAATCCTCGCAATTCGATCCGTTTCTACCTGCAAAATTTGATTTTGATGCGAGAAACCTATGCTTCGTGCGGCATGGAGCCGATCGATTCTCTATTTTGATGATGATTTGCGTTCGGATGCAGTGAAGAACCCTAGCGGGGCGACGCGGTGAAGGTTTTCTGGGGAAAATCTGGACCAGGATTGCACAATGACGACGATTTTTTCGCCTCCGTTCGTGATCTCTTTGCTCCTGTTGATGTCGATTCCGTTGGTGTTGCTTTTGGCGCCATGGGTGTTGCCGCCGAAGACGATGCCGAGCATCCCTGATTTGGACGAGGCCGACGACCTCGCCCTTTTCCGCCGCGCTGCTGTGCCCTATTTCGCCGGCGGCGGCGGAGCTCGGTTTCTGCGCCGCCCGACGTCGGAGCCCAAGATTGCGTTTTTGTTTCTAACCAATTCCGACCTCGCTTTCGCACCGCTGTGGGAACGGTTCTTCCGCGGGCACGAGCGGCTGTTCAACGTGTACGTCCATTCCGACCCTGCCACCCGCTTCATCCTCCCGCCGACTACTTCTTTCCGGGGGCGCTTCATAAATGCCAAGTCGACCCAGCGCGCCTCTCCGATGCTCATCTCCGCCGCGCGACGTCTCCTCGCCACCGCCCTCATTGACGACCCTGCCAACGCCTTCTTCGCCCTCCTCTCCGAGCGCTGCGTTCCCCTCCATTCCTTCAGATTCACCTACCGCACCATTGGAGGGTACCTACACCTTCCCCGACAACGGAGCTACATTCAGGTGGTCTCCGACGAGCCTGGCCTGTGGAAGCGGTACGTTGCCCGCGGCGACGATGTGATGATGCCCGAGGTGCCGTTCGTCCGCTTCCGCTACGGGTCGCAGTTCTTCGTCCTTACTAGGCAGCACGCCATGCTTGTGGTGCGCGACCGCCGACTCTGGAAAAAGTTCAAGCTTCCGTGCTTAAGGTCGAGGAACAATTCCTGCTACCCGGAGGAACACTACTTCCCCACTCTCCTCGACATGCTCGATCCCGCAGGTTGCTCTCGCTACACCTTAACTAGCGTAAACTGGACCGACAGCGTAGACGGCCACCCCCACATGTACCGGCCGCCGGAGGTTTCTGCCACTCTCATCAAGGAGCTAAGAAAGTCCAACTCAACTTACTCCCACCTCTTTGGGCGGAAATTCTCACCAGATTGCCTCGACATCTTGCTCGAGCTTGCGGATGGAGTGATCTTCCGTGATTAGTAGGCACTCTGTTCTTGAACGAAGAGTTGGTAAGGAAGACTTTTGTTTCAAGTTGTACATTTGAGGTATTCCTTCTCATTTCCCTTCAATGACAAATTTTTACACTGCATGCAAACAAATGCATGATTTGACCCTGTGAGTCCCTGTAATTTGTTCAAGTGAGAAAGAAGATTCTTGTCGATACAATAAAAAAAAAATAATTCAATCTATTTCATAATGATTCCTCTTGTATAGGAAGCTTCCATGATTGTGCTCGTCGTGTTTTGCTAAAACTTCTTAGTTGTTTTTACTGAAGTCTAGGACAACGAACAGTTCATATCTGGAACATAACTTCCTATCTACTTTGTTTAGGTGCCGGACGTTGTCACATAGCAGTTTATTCATGAACAACATCATCTAATTGACAAATTGGCAGTTGAAATTACAGTATTAGTTAGAACGATCAAATGGTTATTTTCGTAGAAGTTCTACTTCTTTCTTTATTTCTTTCTTTCGAGTATGCCTAAAACTAGAGAAACCATGGAATTTATCTCATATGTTTCTTCTTCAATCCATACTTTAATCTAAATGCAAGTGTACAATTCGTTTGTCCATGACTACATCTTTGATTCTTTGTAGTTATTTGCTTGGACCTTGAAGGTCCACTTGACACCATTTCAGCTTTGGGGACTTTGTTAAAACTCCTAAAATGATGGGGAGTACTGCATATATTAATATCAGTAGTAGTTTCTGCAAGAGTCAACCATGTCTCTCTAGATTTTTTATTCCAAATGCATTTAAGGCATGTTAGTTTGACCATAATCAATATTCAAATATTCGGCAACTTCTTGATTGAAAAATGATTTTATTTTCTTTGCTTATATAATTGTTCTGAATGCTAGTAGTTCTTTCATCACTAATATTCAGCTATTTACCAGTTCTTGTTTAAAATTAAGAGTTTCAATTCTTCAGCTTGTTTGTTCTACCTTTTGGGCACCATTTGGAAGGCAGGTTTGTTGGATCATGTGGAGGTTGAAGAAGGATAAATATGAAGAAATCTCGATCCTTCTTCTAGGACCATCTTTTCGTTTACTTTGTTTGGACCATATCAATTGCTGCTTGCTCCATTCTAGACACAAGGATTGCATATTATTTGTTCATTTATAGTTTCAAAAATTATAGTTTGAAAAATATACTATTGTATGGCCGATCACAATGAGTTTGTCGGACTTACACCTCTTTTAACTGTTCATGTTTTTTCACGAAGACAATGTGTTCTTAACCAATCCCTGTTCGAAATGCCTTTTCTAAATGCAAGGATGGTATACTTGTTTGGCTTTAAGGAATTCTCCACTCACTTTCATATTTCTATTCGTGCCAACAGTATGTAAGCAAACATGATGTAGAAATCTTACATTTCGCTAGTGTGCCTTTCGTCGCAACTCTTTTTCGCTGTGTTACTTTGTGTGTTTATCAATGCATGTGATATTTGTAATGGTTGTGTTTCAATGCAATGACAAGTATAGTGTCGCAAACATATCAAAACCAAAGTTGCCTGTTTACTTGGATGTATGAAGAATATCAAGGCAAGCTTAGATGACACAGAACGGTTTACAGAAAAAGCTTAGAAACCATGAACCAAACCGATTAGCTAGCATCAACATCGTCTCTTCTCCGAAAACCTGCTTAAACTTCTTTTGTGTTCGTGTGTGTTTTGCTTTATGGAAAGTAAGTAGCAAAGGATTGACGAAAACTGACAGGTTTTTTTTTCTGTTTCTTGAGACGCAAACACAATTCTACTTGTTTTGCAGGAATAATTGATGGCCACTGGCTAAATCTATATATTTAAGGCTAAAGGAGAAGAAACAAAGGTTCCAAGGTACACATCTCTTTTTCTCTTCGAAGAAGAAAACAAGGAGTCCTTGTGAGCAATTTAAGATTAGTATCTTAAACAAGATAGTGAATATATCTAAAGATGTTGTAGTCTATTTTATTATATGAATTCTGTCGTATTTATATATTTAAAATTTTCATCGGCCCCTTTCATTATCATTTATGTTTCTTTTTCTTATTTTTGTTTTATTATATGTCACCATCGTTCTTCTACTCGTTGTGATTGACTATGAGCCCTTTTGTAGGAGAATAAATATTTTTTTTCTTTGTATTAAAATATTTTTCTTTTAAGGTTTTCTTGGGCAGAAATAAAAGAGCATTTTTTTTTTTGCTAAATCATGACAAGTGTTCCTCTTTTATTATATTTTAATGAAAAATAAACCTTTAAATCGATATTATTATCTCTTATCCTATACATTTAATTCTGAATTGGTGTTATAATAACTATGAAGTCATTTTACAAAGGATCATCTTGATGATTTCTTTTTTTTTTAAGTAATGATTGGGACAGTGAATTTGAGACAGTGAATGGGATAGTGAATGACGTGCAATTAATGTGTACACGTCCGATCGCCGATCGGACACCACCGATGGCCTCTGATTATCGTCCTGAATCAAACTATATCTTCGGAGGACGGTAAACTCGTCAGGATCGCCGGCAACGGTGAACCTATCGAAATCGACGGTCAATGATGCAAAATCGCAATTGCGGCGATCCCCGACGGGTTCACCGTGCCCCCCAGGGTATAGTTTGGTTCGGGGCGGCGGCCGAAGGCTGCCGGTAGTGTCCGATCGACGATCGGACGTGTACATAATAATTGTCACGTCATTCACTGTCCCATTCATTGTCTCAAATTCACTGTCTCTATCATTACTCTTTTTTTTAATATCCCTTTGATTTTTACCCAATTTTCTTTATTTTTTAGAAAATATTTTATACAAATATATAAAGCATCAATCACCAAAACAACTTTCTCCTTACTCGACGATTCTAATTGCAACTTCACTAATCTAATAGAAATATAACAAGAAAGTTCCATTGGATAAATAATTTTGTTTCTTTTTAAGTGAAGATGGACAATAATAATGCTTGAATTATTAACAATACTAATAAGAAATTTGTAAGAAGGAAAATAATTTTATAAAATTGTTTATAGGACTGTGTTAACTTTTTTATTTATTTATCCATTTAGTGTTCTTATATCAATCGCTCATTAAAAAATTCATCCATTAATTTAATAAGGTATGACTCGATTTTTAGATATCTGAAAAATAAAATCGTTAACTCATTACTCTCGAAGCTTAACAGTTTATTTAGGAAGAGATGAGAGTAGGGATGGAAATAGGTCAAGCGATCGGTCAGGGGTCTGTGGCCTAACTTGTTTAAAAATTGGATAATATATAAGTCTATTTCAAAGTTTATTTTTCTTATCAGGCCAAACCTAGGCTCAATATAAAGACTACCAAGCCTGACAGACTGGTCCGGGTCTGTTAAAATTATATATATATATATATATATATATATATATATATATATAGGTCTGACCTGTTTTGAGGCATGTATGATGCAATGTTTGTTTTGAAACTTATAAAATGCAAGACCTGTTAAGGTTGGTTTTCGACCTGTTTAATGTTTTGTCTTGTTGACTTGTATAAAGTATTCTAACTTACAGATTTTGTAAACAGGCTGTAGGCCAGGCTAGACTATTGGACAGGTCATGTTTAGGCCAAGAACAAAGCCTACAATAGGTCTCAAGCTATTTTATTACTATACAGACCTGATTTGTAAAGGTAAAAGTCTGATCTAATCTGGCACGTTTTCATCCCTAGATGAGAGACAGGTAAAGGTAAATGAAGAGAAGGAGAACTTTGAATTTTATTTGGAAATGAGTGATAGCTAAAGAAAAGCAAAAGGTAGGGATGGATAATATTAAGGTTCCATGTCTATTAAAAGGAAGATTTTGTTAAAGAAAGTTTTTCATACCTCCAATTTAGGAGGTAAGAAAGGGGAAGATTTTTAAAAATTAAATTCAAGGTTAAATTTAGGAAATATATTTTATAATTTTATATATTTAATTTTTATTTTCTTTTCTTTAAATAACATATAATTTTCCTCCTCTCAAATAAAAAAAATATAAATATTTTATTTTTTCTTTCTTACCTTTCTTTGCCATCCACGAATATTCTCCCTCACTCTTTCTCTTCAAACATAATGTCACAATCTAATAAAATTAGTATACTCATTCTCCCCACGCACTAGTCATAATATTCTAACTAAAAATTTCATAATTTATTTTTACCATATTAATCCAGAAATAAGTTGATAAAGATAAATAAATCATTTTTTACTATCTTAAATGATAACATTTAGGTGTGAGTTTCAAAACTTAATATTATTTTGCAGTGAAAGTAATAAAAATTAAAGTTTTAAATATATTTTTTAAATTTCATACTGTGTGTCTCCTCGCAGTTTAAAATTAAATTATTTAAAAAAGAAAATAAACTTTTCGAGGGGCAAGATGAAACTTTCACTTTATAAATAAACAGTGGAGGAATCAAACGAAACGAAAGAGCATCGCGATGCGATCCCTTGCGCCGCCCTCTTAGCCTACTCCAGCGTCGCCGACGAACGCCCTCCTCTCCACTGTTTATCAAGTCCTTTTCTTGGTTCATAGTCTTTGTGTGGGTCGTCGTTGGTGGGCTGAAGTAGATATACGCAACCGAAAGCGGCTCCGAAGGTGCACCGCACCCGAGTGTCGATTCTCTTCTCCCAGCTAAGAAAAGTCGACGCCTTGGCACGCCAACCACTACTCTTCAACCATCGAGCCACTCCTCCATCGCAAACCCCTTCGTCCTCATCCTCCAATCTCCATCCAACCGCGGTGAGTTCTTGGAAAAATTAGCTGGTCTGTTGCCGTTTTTGCGCCGCTTGCTGAAAAATTTGACGTCTTTCGTGAGGAAAAGGAGTTCTTTTGCTGTTGCAAGAGAAGCTTGTTTTGTTTCTTGATTCGATGCTGCTTCTTCAGCTTAGTTGTTGCGGTGGTTAAGCTTGATGCTTGCTTTGTTGGTTTTCGCTGAATCTGTAGTTTGATCTTTGGTGGATTTCAGCGAGTATCACCAAATTTGAGATTCTGGTCCAGAGTTTTAGCTTTGTCGAGTTGTTGATCGTTTCGATGTTTTAATAATATCCAAATATTTGATCGGATTCGAATTTTGGACAAATCGTTCGCTCTATATTGGCGATTTGATTGGTAGTAATAAAAAAGGCAAATCGAGTTATGCTCTGATTGTTTGATTTCTTTTTGTATAAATATTTTGCTTTCTGTGAACCAATTGCATTCAGAGAGGATCTTGGGTTAGGAGGGGAAAATGTCTGGAGGGACGCAGCCGAGCTTGAGGAAGTACTTGGGAGCCATCAAAGACACCACCACGGTCAGCTTGGCTAAAGTGAACAGTGACTACAAGGTTAGAACTTAGAAGTGTTTGTTATTGCCATGCCTTAGCATTCTTCAGTTTTTTGGTTTGTTTTTCCGCTTATCGATTTAGCTGGATTATCCCTTGAATCAGGAATTGGATATTGCCATTGTGAGGGCTACAAACCATGTAGAGCGTCCTTCCAAGGAGAAGCACATACGAGGTGTGTGCGGCATGATCTTATTTATTTGCTGTTTGTTCAATGCAGAGTTGAAAGCAAGCCGTTACATGAGGTGCTGAATTTATTGTTTGTTGTAAAGTAAAGAAGATGAGCATTCCAAGCACCACTTATCTCAATGTTAATGAGATTCTTTGTTCATTAGTCATTTCCAATCTACTAGAAATAATGCATTAGAATTTCTTTATGCTTGTTCTTTATGAACAGAAAGCTCCTCGTCTTCTAACTTAACTGTCTTTTGCTACTTTGTGATGAGTGGTTTAATGCTAACTTGTTTTCTTCTACTCATGTTCTGTATGTGCAATTAACTCAGATTAGAGTTTTTGTGACATGATATTTTTTTCATCAATAATAACTTTTATGTAATTTATGTTTTCTGAGATGCCTTTGTATATTTTTCCCTAGTCTTTTGCTTGTTTAATTCCTTATTTATTTTTCTTCCAGTTATCTTCAGTGCTATTTCGGCTGCCAGACCTCGGGCAGATGTGGCCTATTGCATTCATGCTCTTGCAAGACGTCTTGCCAAAACACAGAATTGGGCGGTATATACTTCAGCATGCTATGCAATAATCTGGTTTACACCACATTTAGTCAAAAGAAATTTTCCATTCGTGTTAATATTATGAAACTAAGGCATCCCTTGCTATTTAACTCTTTGACAACTGCATCTTGAGAGATGAGCTCAAGAATGTTTCTGATTTCGATTAGTGGTTACAGAAGATAAAATCACTTGCTGAACTCTTGTTTTCATTATTGCATGAGTTCCTGGATGTTATGGCTTATGGCTTTGCTATAAAGATAATAATGTATAAAATAGAACATGATCAAACAGTTGGTCTTCATTTTTCTTTCCCTTTACGTTTATACATTTTGGACACTTTTTTCATTTGTGGAATTGCTCTCTTTTTTGAGAAACAAAGGTAATATCTTGAAATGTGAAAATGATTGGTAACTTTGTGCAAAGCTACTTTAATGCTAGTGCAGGACAGTTACTTGTGTTTGTAATCATTGAGAAAAGATATTGGTCATTTTCAGGTTGCATTGAAAACTTTGCTTGTCATACATCGTGCATTGAGGGAAGTTGATCCCACATTTCGTGAAGAACTCATCAATTATGGGAGAAGCAGAAATCAGATGTTGAATATGTCCCACTTTAAAGATGATTCCAGTGCTTATGGTATTTGCGTTCTTAACTTGTTGCTAATCACTTATATGAAGAAATGACCATTTACATGTATTTTCTTGTTTGATTGGGTTTCAGCTTGGGATTATTCTGCATGGGTGCGTACTTATGCTCTATATTTAGAAGAGAGGCTTGAGTGTTTCCGTATTCTCAAGTATGATGTTGAGTCAGATCCTCCGGTACGCATATATTCCTACCTCTCTCCCCTGCGCTTCTGATTCTGTTTACTTTTTATTAGTGCTTTAGAATATTCCTTTGTCTACAAAAGATAATGCATCCTTACAAATGATACCTCTTTGGGAAATGTTCTGCTCAATTTTCTTGAAAAAGCTATGCAATTTGTTGACTCATTCAATAAATTGGTAGTTGAGACACTATAGATGGTCCAATTTAAGTTTAATGCATAGACATGAGTTACTTAGACTGTTAGAGCATCATAATGCAAACAGATGTGTGAGGTCATTAGAAAGAATTAAAATATGTATAAAAAACTAATAACTATGAGTAATTAGGTGAAGCTCCAATACGGTAAAAAGAGGGAAAAGGTTGAAATGGTGTGGACATTTAAAGACGACCTATAGATTCTATAGGTAGAAGTTTTCGTTTCATCAAAAAGCAGTAGAGGAAGATTATGAAAACCTTGAATTATTAAAAAATAATTCAACTGTTTAATAGAGGGATAAAATCCACTGGCGGATCTCAAATAGTTGGGACAAGCACAACTTGGTCATCATGATGATCTAAAGCATGCATTCTAAGAAGATTAATTTCTAGCTAGTGAATCTTCAACTTCATTTAATATTTTGTAAGTTCCCCTCCAAGATCATTGTGTGTTATCTTGATCATGATAGAATTACATTTGGACTAATAACAAAAACTATTTCATAGTTCTGAGTCAGAAATTGAATCCATTCCTTATGAACAGTAAGGGTGATTAAATACATGCATGAATTTCTTTTAGGTTATTCCCTGAGGTTTTAGTGTATGGTTCCAGCTCTAAGACTTAAGTTTCAACATACGAATTATTCATTTAATCATGTAACTGGTATCAATTAATTAGTTTTGACAAAAAATGATTGTAAACTACAGAGAACTAAGGATCTGGGAACTGCAGAGTTGCTTGACCAATTGCCATCACTACAGCAATTGTTACATCGCCTACTTGGCTGTGAGGTAAGTTGGCAAGGTGTATTTAGTATTTACTGATGATGTTCATAACTCTTTTCAAGAATGAGTAATATTGCAATCGCCTTTTGCAGCCACTTGGAGCATCTCGTCATAATATCATAATTCATCTTGCACTTACTATGGTAAGCAAACTTTCATCTATCTATAGTCTAATGGCATTTCCAAAAAATTCTCATTATTCTTTTCTTTTTCAACTTTTCATGACTAGGTTGCTTCAGAGAGTATTAAGATCTACATTTCAATTAGTGATGGAATAATAAATATGGTCGACAAGGTATTGGAAATCCATAAGCTATTAGTTTATTGAGCCCATTTTGCTCTAAATCTCTTGCTAAACAGTTTCTTTTCAGTTCTTTGAGATGCAGCGACATGATGCAGTTAGGGCGCTCGATATATACAGAAAAGCAGGTCAGCAGGTATTATATATTAACGAAAAATAAAGTAGTTAAGTTTGTTTGAAGGTTAATAGGTTATTATATCAAGTGATATTTCACTTTTAGATTAATTCTACAATCTCTGTATAATTTTGCCATTCCTTTCTAAAATCAGTCATGATTTGCAGGGTGAACGACTCTCAGAATTTTATGAATTATGCAAAAGCATGGATGTCAGACGAGGAGAGAAATTTTTAAAAATTGAACAGGTACTAGTTTCATGATCGCTCCTCAGTCCTCATCCTCCTGCCTGTTATTGTGCGGAAGATTTCTTATTGTGCGGAAGATTTCTTATTATAACAATAATGCAGCCCCCTGCATCATTTCTAACAACAATGGAGGAATATATCAGAGATGCTCCACGAGCTTCAACAGTTCGAAAGGATCAGGTTGAACTCTATTACGATGCTTTTCCATCAATATTAAATTGTTTATTATATTTTTACACAAGAAGTTATAATCTGAACCTACTTAAAATTAAAATCAGAACATAAACTGAACGTCAACTGATATGTCTCTGTGGAACTAAGCAAAATGTTTGTCGTTGTATATCCAATGTTTAGATTCAAAATAGAACTTGAACAACTTGCCGGGCAGAGTGATCTTGTCCAACTTGCATTCATTTATAATGGTCCATATTAAAGCTGATACTTTTTTTGCAGTTTATACTGGAATTTAGTTTCATTTATCCCCTCGGCATCCATCTTTCCTTATTATAATCTGTCTATTTCATGTTCTCCTATGATGATCTTTCTGTTTATTGCCTCTCTATTCTTGAATTACTAAATTGTATGAGTTGACCTCAGGCGAGAGTTGATAATGGCACAACCCAAGTAATATTAGCAATTGAGTACAAGAAGGACCCTGAACAGGAAGAAGCAGCCCCTCCCCCGCCACCTACCCCTCCCCCTCCACCAACAGAACCAGTTAAAATTGAAGTCCCTGCACCGGAGAAACCGAAAGAGATAGATTTACTGGTAATAATAAACAGATCCAAACTGCAATTGGCCCCTTTGATAATTACTGCTCTGACTTTACTTCAATCCATTCTTATCAGGGATTAAGAGATCCTGCTCCGGAAGCATTCGACCTGGATAATAAGAATGCCATGGCACTTGCCATTGTTCCAGTTGGTAATGTTTCCATTACTAATATTTTGATTTTTTTCAAGTGCATGCAGCAGTGATGTTTTCTTGACTTTCTTCCCTTTTGGGTGTGAATTATCGCGGTTGCAGATACTGTCTCTGGCTCTGCTACCAATAGGGGCCTGAATCCAGATAATGGAGTTACTGGCTGGGAATTAGCACTCGTTACAGCTCCCAGCTCAAATGAGACTGCTGTGGCTTCAAGCAAATTGGTAAGAATTTCATGATCTGCACTCCTTAGAGTAGTGTTTCATGATCTCACTAATCACTAGCTATATTGTAATACCCCGCATCAGCTCAATATATAGCATGACATTTGCAAGGAAAAGACAATGGGGAATTGGAACTCATGTTCTAGGTGGCAAAAGGCGATTTGCTCGCTCCAGCGCCCCCGCCAACCCACCCCAGGGATTGGAACTCATGTTCTAGCTCCTATATCATTGCTAGCATATTAAGATTCGATTAGACTACCAAGTACCCAATAACAATTTGCATATTCAGAATCTCACAAACTAGAACAATGTTCTAACGCTGCAAACATGCATTACTGCTCAGAATGCCGTTGTGCCGATTTAATTCTATGCTTGCCTGCAGGCTGGAGGGCTAGACAAGCTCATACTAGACAGCTTATACGACGATGCAGAGAGAAGAGCGAGCCAGAACGTCAGCTACAACCCATGGGAGATGGGTCCCATGATGCAACAACCGGTCGCTCATGACCCATTCTATGCCTCGAACGCAATTGCCGCGCCACACTTGGTGCAGATGGCAGCCATGGCACAGCAACAGCAAGCTTTCTTGGTGCAGCAGCAGCAGATGATGACGATGATGATGGGAGGGCAGCAGCAGCAGCAGCAGCTGCCTCTCCATCCAATCACCAACCCTTTTGCCAATCCATATGGAGACGTTTCGAGTGTGCCTGTTCATCAACCTTCCAGGGGTTACAATGGCCTCATCTAGATGAGATGAAATTATTATTTTTTCCTTTTTCTTTTTTGAAATATCTTTTGTAATTTTATGATCATAAGATTCACTGTCGATAGTGCTTGAATGCAATATTCAAGTGATGTTTCGGGTGATTTTCTTGATTTATTTTTAGGAATATGGAGTGAAGATCTGTGTTGTATGTATCAACTTGAAGAATTTGTTTTTTTGTTATAGTAGACTGTAATAATAAAGAATTATTTTTGCTCCTGATCGGATCAGATATGGCATGATTGAAATTAAGGGTGAATATCCGATTAAAATTAAATTGAATTAATCGAATTATTTTTTTTCAAATTAATTGAATGGATCGAATTTTAATAAAATAATGATTAATTCAGTTTTAATTGATTTTTTTAAAATATGATTTAGAAATTTAGATTTGTATGAAAATTTAGTTTCAATTTAAAAAAATAGAATTTTAATTTTAATTTTTATTAAAAAAAATTGATCTTTTCGGTTTAACTGAAAAAAAAATTTAAATTAAATCTGAACCAAATTAATTAATATTTAAAAAAAAGTCAAAAATTCACGTAAATGAAATCGAATTTTAAAATTCAATCAATTTAATTGAGTTTCAACAAACTTTTGCTCACTCGTCCAAATTGCAAAGGCTAGAACCCGATCAAAATGAACTGGCTCTAGCCTCATGCTCGGCCTGCCAAATACCAATGTCGGGCTGGGCATGGCCCATCCAAGTACGACACCACTTAAAATTGTCAAAAGTTTTTACGGTGTAATGTTTCATTTTATAAATATTATTTTATTGTAAAAAAGGTCAACAAACTTGCGCGGATAAAAAAAACCAGAAAAAAAGACATTAAAATAGTTATTAATTATTATTATTTTTTATTTTGCAGGATTTGAAGCGTCTCCCGCTTGGTACGGGACTACGGGAGGGCGCTCGGACTAGGAACGAACCGCACGCAGCGATTTCAGGAGGAAGGAGCCATGGCGGAGGTCGTCACCCTCAGCAGCGACCACAGGATGCCTATTATCGGTCTCGAGTGTGGCGGTTGGAGCCCCAATCCACCTGAGGTCTCATCCTCTCCGCCCTCGCCGTCGGCTATCTCCCCTTCGATTGCGCCGGTGTTACTACGTTGTGTAAAAGGGCGAATTCTGGATTCAGTCATCCGCCTATCAGAAGCACCAGAAGCAGGGAGCCATGGCGGAGGCGTTCACCCTAAGCAACGGCCACAGCATTCCCGTCATCGGCATCGGGCGTGTCGTGGTTGGAGCCCCAATCCATCCGAGACCTTATCCTCTCCGCGCTCAACATTGGTTATCGCCATTTCGATTGCGCCGGTATTACTACCACTACTACCTTTTTGACAAAGGGGTGAATTTGATTTCAGTCGTCCACCCACCTTCCCCATCTTCATCGAAAATGGATGAATATAACCCTAATTCCACACTCTAAGAACGAAAGTCCTGATCTTGGCATGATTTTCACCCTCAAAATGCAGCTAATTACCACATTGAAGCTGAGGTTGGCGAAGCACTCTCAGAGGCTTTTCGCACAGGGCTCGTCAAAAGAGAAGAAGTTTTCATCACCACCAAGGTCTTCATTAACTAACCATGGATGTGAATCTTCATACCCGATCACATAATTCCCCTTATCCTGTCCTCCGCTAATCCCCATGTACGTTGAAACAGCTATGGAATTCAGATCACGGGCGTGTGCTTGATGCCTGCAAGGACAGCTTGAAGAAGCTCAATCTACAGTATCTTGATCTTTACCTTGTTCACTTTCCAATAGCTACAAGGCATACTGGTACACAATCCTTTCTTTGCCCTGGCATGCTTGAAGCTCACTGACACCATTTTGTGCATCAATTCATGGATGTAGGGATTGGAACATCAGCTAGTGCTCTTGGAGATGATGGTGTTCTAGACATAGATACAACCATCTCCCTCGAGACCACTTGGCATGCTATGGAAGAGCTTGTTATCTTAGGGCTTGTCAGGAGCATTGGGATCAGGTGAACTCACATAGGATTTGATCTGAAATCCATTCTTATGAATCTCAGCTCCTGTGGTCTACTTGTCTGTGCTGATCAACTGATAGCCTACTTGTGCAGCAACTACGACATATGTCTCACTAGAGACTGCTTGGCATACTCTAAAATCAAGCCTTCGGTGATCCAAATAGAGATTCACCCATATTTTCAACGGGAATCTCTCGTCAGCTTTTGCCAGAAGCATGGAATCTGTGTAACTGCTCATACACCTCTCAGTGGTGGTACTGCTAACACCCAACGTTTTGGTACCATGTCCTGCCTGGACGATCCGGTCATAAAGGTACGTACGTAGCCGAGAAGCATGATAACCGAAACCGAGAATTGTAACAAAGGTGAAGCACCTCTCCAATGTCCAAATCAGTGCGCAGCTGATACTTATTTTCTTTGAGCTTTAGCATTCCGACAATTATGAATCATTTCTCAGGAATAGATAGCTTGATAATTCTGTCTTTGGATGTATCAGTCCTTGGCTAAGAAATACAACAAGACGGCTTCTCAGCTTATTCTCAAGTGGGGGATCCAGAGGAACACTGTTGTAATACCAAAGACTTCGAAAATCGAAAGGCTGCATGAGAATTTCAAAGTGTTTGATTTCACAATACATGATGAAGACATGGAAAAGATGAAAGATATCGATCGGAAGTACAGAACTAATCAGCCAGGCAAACTTTGGGGGATTGATCTCTATGCTTGATCCCACTACACTAGTATAATAGGTAGTTGTTGCATATCTATGATTCTTCTTGTTGTCTTTTTTGGAAAAAGTGATATGAATATATGAGTGAGCAAACTAGTTGACTAAGCAATACAATAACTTATGATTCTGCTTGAAATTGGGTTGTTGTTTGTGATGAAGATCTATTTTCTCATAGCACTGGATCTGACTTCGTATCTATTTTGTCATGAAATCCCTCAACTTGGCCTCTTGATCTTGGTCTATGGAAAGTTGGTCTATGAGCTTGTACAAGTAATCATAAATACAATGCTTGTCTATCTTGAGCATGATTTTATTCTCTTTGGACTTGTTTGCAAAATCGAAACTCGTTTAGACACTAAGCATGAAGTGTTAACAGATAAGATATTTTCACTATTGATGATGATGATGATGATTCTAACACTGACGCATAGATTTGTGTCTTGCAAATTGAAGTAACAAATTGGTTGATTCTCGCAAAGTATAAACAACCTTATTAAGTTCATTCCGGCTGAAAAATCATTTAAATGAAGTAGGAACATATTGCCTTGACACACCAATCTACATAATTGCATATGTACAATTCTATCACTTCTAAGTCTAAATTATCTTCAAAGATTAATTATGATAAGTTTTTCTGGAAAATCATAAATAATGAAAAAAAACACACACACAAGAGTGTTACAAGGAAGAGTGTAAAATGAAGAGAGCAACCAAAGTAAAGAAAAAGAAAAATGATGATGATGACTAAGAAGCTCGAATTCGATTTCTCTATTATAAAAACCCTGGCAATTCACAAAAGAAAGCAGTATTACAAGAAGAACAATAACTGCAAAATTATGATCATGATGAAGCTTCTCAATTTGATCTCTCTCTGTAATTTCCCACAGCTTTATTGAACTGCAACTTGAATAGATTGTATATTTGCAGTTCAAGAAAGCTGTGGAAGACCACAAAGAGGAACACTACATACATCTTTGAAGAAAGAAGCAAGAAGAAGAAGAAGAAGTGGTGGGGGTTGGAGATTAAGGAGGGAGCTATTTATAGAATTATCGAGGGGGGAAAAGTATAAATAAATGAATAAATGAATAAGGACCCAATCCCGAGAAGAATATAAAGTTAATTTATGGGGTTGAAAAATAATATTATCTTGTTTAAGATGATTTAATTAATAATTAATGAGCATACTGTAGAGCCTGCGTTGTCTATCTTTTAGCTGCCACAAATTAAAGGGTTGGAGAAAATGGTTAGTTTAGGGTTGGCTGAGGTAGTGGCCAAGTGATGGCTTCATAATTAATTTAGGTAAATTGTCGTTTAATTCATAAAGGTGACAAAAGTTACAACAAAGCATGTTTAATCCAGCCTCACCCTGTCGGGCATGATGGTTTTTTTTCCTTCAAATAAATTAATAAATATACAAATATAAGTTGTAAATTTAATTTTGATATTTTACTTTGCCATGTTGCATAACTTGATGAACATTGATATTAATAATAACTTTGTAGCTTTAGTGACCAATGAAAAAAATATTAAAAAATAAAAAATTAATTTTGTAATGAAATATGAGAATTTTACCCAACAAAGAAACTAGAAACTAGATCTCCAGACAATCCGCCGGTTTTGTAGGTAGTGGTGGTGGTGGTGGTGGTGGTGGAGCCATCTAGGGGACAACACTACCACCAAAATGGCCTCCTCCATAACAATGGAAGCTAATAAAGCTTTATAGAGTTAATTTGAAGTACCTGTTTGATTATTTAATTTCCTCTATTCCTAAAATTTGTTTAGGAGATTTTTTTTAAAATAAATAAATAAATATCAACCGGTTAATAATCAAAAGAGACCCCTGTTTTTTTTATTGAAATCATAAAAGGGCGTACTTGATGCAATGGTTATCTCGTTTCAAAAAAGTTTTTTCCTTATGAAAAACAAACATAAGAATATTAATCGTCTAGATGTGCTGAGATTTAAAATTTGAATCTCAATTGCGACGTATTATGATAGATTTTTTCTTCAAGAAGAACACTGAAAATAGACTTAAAAATACGAGCTATTTAATGAGCTTCTATAAGTACTTCTCAATTTACTCTGATAATAGTTAAAAAAAACTTATATGAGGTAGGTTCGGTTATTCCAGAATTACTCAGTTCGAAAAATTGGATACTTGGTGTCAACTACAAATATAAAAAAAAATAAAGAGACGTATTAAATCCTAAATTGATCAAGCACATTATAACAGTTACAATTTCGTAATGGCTACAAATGCCGTAGGAGTTACAATTCTATAACTACTATAACATGTACTTAATATGTTCAAAAATATTCACATTCTAACTGCTACGTTCGTAACTGCTACAATGCAGATTCAATCTGCTCGCCTAACATTTAAAAATAATGATCGTATAACTTAAACTTATTCTGTTCAAAATATTCATGTTGTAATAGTTATAAAATTATGACCGCTAACAAATTGTAATAGTTATGATTTTATAATTGTTACAGTCTATCCAATCCATTAAGGATTTAATGTATGCGACGCGAGATAATAATGTCAAATATTATATTAAAGACCACTATTATTTTATCAGGGTTAATGAGGGAAAATGCCCTTTGATTAAAAAAAAAAAAAAGGGATGCTTATATGATATGATGATTTCAAAAAATAGAAACGCTCGTTTTGATTTTTTGCCTAATCAACTATGGGTGTAAAAAAAATATATAAAGGTTTGAGTGGTTTAATTATTCAAATAATTTTATAAATATTTTATTAGTAAATATGCATATCAATACTGAAAATAGTAACTTTGGCATAGTAGTGTTATGGCTTGCTAAGATACATCTAAATTAAACATTCGAACTTATCCCGCGCAGCAAAAGAATCTCCTTCCAGTGCCTCTTGTTTCATTAGTCAAGTTCATCCCCGATGATCGCGGAGGATGTATTCTCGCAAGTCTCTTAGCTGCCAAGAGTAAAAGTTAAAGTTGTCAAATATATCATACACTGGATCCAAATGCATCGAAATAGAGGGAACTAATGGTGATGCATTTACCTACCTATTTCATAGAAGAGCTCATTGATGTTCTCTGCGGTTTTTGCTGAAGTTTCAATGAAGAACAATCCGTGTTCTTGAGCATACTGCAACCCTTCCTGAAACATTGTCAAAGTATCAAAGTGCAAATTCTTTTTTTTTCCGGTTAGGAATATATGAAATCTATATCGGAATGGAATAAAATAGAATGATTGATCTTCATTCTTATGTTTGATTTCACTAAAATGGAAGTGAGCTCAAAGCATGAAACAAAGAAAACAAAGTGTCAAATTCCAAAGATGTATCAACTCAAACAATGATAAAATTGGTCCACTGAGAGGACAAAGGGAGAAACATGAAACCATTGTCGATTTACCTCACTTTTCACCTTCCTTTTTGCCTCCAAGTCCACCTTGTTCGCCACCAGAGCCATTATCAGATATGGATTTCCTGGAATGAAACAGCTTTATTGAATAATTGAAATCCTATAAATTAGTAGATATAAAGATGTATTATTATTGCACACCACTCAAATTGTTAGGTAAAGTCATGTTTAGATAATCTTAAATCACCTTGTCTTTGAAGTTCTTGAACCCACTTTTGTCCTCTAATGAAGGAATCCTGAAGAAGGCAAAATAAATATAAGTTAGATGATTCTTAGTACTCGATCACGCAAGTTTTAAAAACCACAAGGACTAGAGACAGGATGGGCCATCAAACGATCCAGTAAACCGAAGATACATTGAAACCTGCAAACTGACAATTGAAACACAACCCTTATGAGCATGAACAAGATTACAGTAACAAATATTGGGTTTTCAACCATAATGTACGTTGATATCTTCCTAGTAGCTTAAGTTTTCTCTTTTCTTTTTAATGGAGTTATCTAATAAAGACTTTAATATGGAAGTGGAACACAGGTTATTTGCAAGAGGCCTCTCCTTAATCCTTGTTTCAAGCTGACTCCAACTTGATCAAAATCAGTATAAACCTGAGTCTTTTCTCATATCTGAAGCTTCTGGGTGAATTCATAAGCATAAAATATTTTATTATGAGAGATCCATCTTTCCTCAGATGTATAATGGATAGAGAAATGACAATAATAAGACTATCATACAAATCCTTCTCTCCTAAACATGGTTCAAGAGATCTCTTAGAGGTTCTATTTCGATGAATTGGTTACCATGCTTGAGATATCATAGACTACGATAGCTGCAGCTGCACCGCGATAATACATTGGAGCTAAACTATGATATCTTTCCTGTCCAGCCGTGTCCCATATGTCAAATTTCACAGTTGCCTCATTCAGTGAGATAACTTGAGAGAAGAAAGCAGCTCCAATCGTCGACTCCTGCAAAAAGAACACTCAATTTGTTATGCATGATTCGAAAATTACCCGAAAAAATAGCGAAAAGTGGTAGACCTGGCAGTCGAAATACTGGCCTTTGATGAACCTTAGCACTATGCTTGTCTTTCCTGTTCCCACATCTCCAAGAAGAACCTGCGAGAGAAAGTCCATGAGCAATGATATTGTGTGAAAAATCTAGACAATGGCAATTTCGATCCTTTTTCTAGATCTTAGGAAGTGAAAATGTTGACATGAGAAGTCCTCTTCTCTTCTCTTCTCTGCTCCCACCATATCCTAATCAGATTATTCAGATCATGCTTCAAATTCCTAATTTAGCTACTAAAATCTACTACGATGCAACCAATGGATCCTCTTGTTGATCAAACATAAGAACCACGATATCAAGTAAAGCAGACAAGTTTTTTTGGGGCCAAGAACGAGCGCAGAGGGAAGACATACCCACCAGCTTGGCTTGGATGCTGTTATTGCTCCCCGTCCTGGCCATGGCAGAACTTCCACGCAGAGCACGAGATGAAGCTTTTAGGGATCGTCAAAAGAAAGACAAAGAGATTACAAGTGACTAGCAATATGGAGAGGAGGGGCGGCAGGTTCAGGAATGGTAGGTGCGACCTCGCTTTTGAAATTTGAACGTTCGTTTGATGGGTGGAACTGGATCGGTGGCTTCGAACCGGTTTTACAATATACCCCTCAAAGTTTTGTAAATATCAAGTAGACTTGAGGAAGAATTTTGGAGCGACAAAAGTGGAAAGTATGAAGGGTTTCAATGGAAAGTATTTTTGACCATTTGATTAATTAATTAGAATCCCTCGACGTCACGCCGTTTGTTAAGATGACCGGCTGATGTGCCCGTAGCGTCGAACAACTCCGCTGCATCGTCTCGTCTCCGCGGTGGGGATGGAGGCGGTGGGGATGGAGGCGGAGATAGAGACGGGGTCTGAGATAGAGCGGTTGCCCGTGCACCTCCTCGCCTACATCTTCTCGCTCGCCCTCTCCTTCAGGGATTTGGCTCAGTAAGCGTCTCAATTTAGCCCTATTTTTCCTCTTTTTTTTTCGTTGTTGAATCGAGTCGCTGGGTTTCATTGAGTAAGTTTGGACCTGTTAGGGCGAGCGGAGTTTGTCGGAAGTGGCGGCGTGGGGTGGCGGAGTCGCTTGCGAGGAAGGAGCGGCTCAGCTTCGCTGGGTGGAAGGTGGATGATGAGTCCGCCTACAGGGTCGTGCAGGCCGCCTACAATATCACGGAGCTGGATATGTACCTTATTCTCCTCCTCCTCCTTCTTCCCTTTTCTCACTCGATTTCGATTCCTTTCCTTCTTTTATTCTGCTTAAAAACGCTGGTTTCAGTTCAAATTGATTAGTTATGAGGAGGTGGAAGAGATCAGATAGTTAATTTTCTTTTATTGAAATGTTTCATGCATTCCATTTTATCTTTTTTATTCGATCGCAGAGCTGGATAAGCATATCCTTCTGTCCCTTTTTTGGAATTTTTTTTTCTTTCCGTTTGTATTACGCTTAAAAACGCCGATTTTGGTTTCAAATTCGTTAGTAATGAGGTTGAAGAGATCAAATAGTTAACTTTGATTGTAATATGAATAATAACTCTTCTTCTGGAAATTTTGAAAATCTTTGTCCTTTTCAATTTGCTTGCTTTTTAATTTGATAAAAATTGCGTTTTTTGGTTGCAGTTCCAGGAGCTGCTGGGGTAGCCAGATAACTGACGAAGGGTTGTATACGATTTCACAAACAAAATGCGTTGGTAATCTATTATCCATATCAATGTGGGGCATGGTCGGAATCACTGATAAAGGAGTAATTCAATTGGTTGGTACTTCTCCCTTATGCTTATTCCAATAAGCTGTGGACTAGTTTCAGTTTAAATATGCTGAATTTGTTGATTGAAAGATTGTAAGGGACCACTAGTTCTTTCTTATGCGACAGTAAGGAAAATGTTTGAGTTGGGCAAGTAGATAGATTTTAAGCAATTCTGAATTGTATATTTCGTTATCCTTCTAGCTGATCAAATACTTTCTGCCATGGCCTTTTTCATACTTGTTCCTTTTTCCCGTGCTGCTGTTCACTTGTATTTGATTGCACTCAGGTGACAAGAGCTAATTCGTTGCAGCACCTGAATGTTGGGGGTACATTTATTACAAATGAATCTTTGTATGCAGTTGCCAATAGTTGTGCACATATCAAGGTATTAAACTCTTTTTTTGCTATTTGACGATTTCCGATTTTCACGTTTCTTTAAAATACAGTTGCAAACTTGTACATCACTTTACAACTGATTGTGTCGAGATCTATCACTGACAGTGTTACACTCTATTGCGATTGTAGTTTTTTTTCCACAAAAATTTATTTTTTGTTCGGTGTATCTCATGTCTCACTGAATTTGACATATTTTCGCCTGCTATGGATGGATTATATAGTTTCATTCTATTTGATTTGCTTTGAGAGTTCACTTGTTTGGTGAGTTCTACATGACTAGATGTTAAAGTAGCTCATTTTGAAAATGCCCTCTTGCATGTTTATCATTATTCGGAATACAAAATTTCAGCATGGTGATCACTTGGCACGACTAATATGATGTACTTGTGGTTCTTGTATGAAATTTCAATTCAATTCTCGAGTATTTCAGCAACATGGAAACCTTGTATTTATTCATCTGATGACGGAATGATTTTCCTTGATTATGCTACCTCATGCAATACCGATAATCTTCGGAACTTATATTTTCAGACCATCGTTCTATGGAGCTGCCGCCATGTCACGGAGCAGGGCCTCACCATGCTCGTCAAGAAGTGTCGTAAGCTCGAATCGATCAATGTTTGGGGTATGAGGGTGTCTGTAGATTGCTTTGTGAGCTTGCTTGCCATCAGCCCTGCTTTGAAGATAAAACCTATTACCCAGCAACTTGGTGTTGGAAGGATTTGGCCAGTGGCATAAGTAACTTGATTCAGGTTGCACTATTTGTAGCCTCAATCAAGTTGTGTTCTTCGCCAGTGTGTATAAGTAATGATTTTTCTGTTCATAAATAAATTGCCTTGATTGTGTATAGACAAAGAAATTTAATGATATTAATTGGAATAGATGTTCATTTTGTTCTTGTAAATCCTGAATTGTGACGTAGAGAGTTTACAGGTGAAGTGTAGTTGGAACTCGATAAGGTTTTTAATAAACAAGCTCGAGCACCACAAAATTCCATTTTGAACCAAAGGATCGGAAAAGGTAGGCTTGTTTATCAGGCGCGGCTCCATAGAACGATCTTTTGGTGGCCGACTCAATGGATGAAACTAGCTTGTATTTATCTATCAGATGAGGTGGAGGAATCGGTTATGCACCGGAAGGTCTTTTATATTTAAAATTTTGTATCATTTTATTGTTGATAAAAAAAACTAAAATGAAATAATTTGATATCAATTTCAATTTGGAAATCTCACTATAGCGACGGTAGAAATTCATTCTGGCAGCAGTAGAAATTCATTATGACATAAAAAGTTAGAGTCTTCTCCTCTTAGATTTCTTTCCGTAGCATGGCGATTCTAGGAATTCTCTAACGAAATTACTCTGGTACCTAAATAGAGGAAAAAGATAAATGCTAGAGGTAGAGTTCATGAGATCCCCTTTTCGGTGCATATACTTGGCATTTACAAGTGTGAGACATCCCTCTTGGTCATGAGGAAGTGGGGAAATATAATGGGAGAGTGGAGAGAGATGGATGAGTGAGGATCAAGGCCCTAGTGCTGACCAAGTCCTGGAACATGTCTCCTATGTTATGTATTGATCGAGGTCCTACCACGTGGGCTATGTCGTCTCTCCCGCATCATAAGCATCTTCCTCAAGTCTAGTTGAAAGAGGTTGTAATCTGACTGACTAGACAATTATTATGTCAATGGATGTTGGATTCCATGTGGCTGAGGCATCATGGTCTAAAGAAGTTGGCCACCGAAGTAAAGTGCCTCGGGCTATGCTAAAAGGAAAAGTTTCAATTTTTATTCAAAAAGTACAATAAATGCATCTTTGTCCTTGGCATAGGGATATGGATATGTCGATGGATGCCTTTGTTCTAGCTGGAGGAATAACTCGATCCACAATTATATCTGAGTCGGGAGCTTATCTCACAACTCCCTAGTAGCGGTGGAGTCAAAGAGAGAATAGTAAGTTTGATCACATAACTCCTGAATATCGATGAAGTCGGAGAGAGAAAAGTAAGCTCGATCTTCAAGCACCCGAGTATCAGTGGAAACGGAGATAGAATAGTAAACGTTCTCACAACTCTCAAGTGTCGGTGGAGTCAAAAAGAGAATAGTAAACTTGATCTCATGATTCTCGAATACTAGTAAAGTCGGAAAGGGAATAATAAACTTGATCTTATAACTCCCGAGTGCATGCAGAGTCGGAGAGAGAATAGTAAGCTCGATCTCTCAACTTCTGAGTATCGATGAAGTCGGAGAAAGAATTGTAAGCTTGATCTCTAAACTTCTGAGTATCGATGAAGTCAGAGAAAGAATTGTAAGCTCGATCTCACTACTCTTGAGTGCTTGTGGAGTCAGAGAGAGGATAGAAAATAGGAAGCTCGATCTCCCAACTCTTGAGTACTAATGGAGTGGGAGAGAGAATACTAAGTTCAATCTCACAACTCCCGAGTACCGGTAGAGTCGGAGAGAGAATAGTACGCTCGATCTCACGACTCCCTAGTATTAATGGAGTCGAAGAGAGAATAATATAAGCTTGATCTCACAACTATCAAATACAAGTAGAGTCTTAGAGAGAATAGTAAGTTCGATCTCATTACTCCTGAGTATCGATAGAGTCGGATAGAAAATAGTCTGAGAGTATGGGGTACTGGCCTGTCGTAAGGCATGTGTTGGTGGTGCCACTAGTCTGAGACTAAGGGAATCCTGACCTGTCATAAGGCATATGTCGGTAGATCCACTAGTCAAAGACTAGGGAGGTCCTAGCCTGTCATAAGGCATGTGTCAGTGGAAGTGTGGAACCACTAGTCCAAGACTTGGAGAATCTTGACTTGTCGTTAGGCATGTGTCGGTGGAGCCACTAGTTCGAGCTTGTTGTAAGGCTGAGTCACTAATCCGGGATTAGAAGTTTCGAGCTTGTTGTAAGGCTGAGTCGCTAGTCCGAGATGAGGAGTTTCGAGCTTGTCGAACGACTAAGTCATTAGATTGGGAAAAGAAGCAAAATGTAAATGCATATTAGTCACACTTGGAGTATAAAAGGTTTCATTCATCTACTCAGAGTACACAAGACAATAGTGCAAAAATATTTCATTCAAAGTGGATGATTGCATCTGAAGTACATTTGGAAACAAAAAATAAAAGGCAAAATACAAAAGAAGAAAAGGGTGCCAGCTGCAACTCCTCCTCGAGCGACAGCTCCTCCCACGCTTGACTGACGCTGAGGAAGCTGAGGTCGGCGTTCGGCTTCAGCACTCCCACTCGCCGGATTTGCTGGATTGCTCCGTTGAAGCCCTGCTTCAACCATCTCAGCACTTGGCTAGCCAGGAGGTCCCCAAACTCGTCGGATTGAAGGAACTGGGCCTTGAACACCGCCTTCGCCTCCACCTGCCGGGACTCTTCATCGGCCTTATATGTCTTCAGTGCTTCCATGGCCTGGTCTCGTGCAGTCCTCAGCTCAGCCGCCTCAGAGGATTGCTGATCCCGAGCCGCCTGGGCCTCTCGGAGCTGCAATTAGGCCCGCTCCAAGTCTTTCCGCAGGAGGCGAAGGTCTTCCGATAGCTTTGCCTCCCGCTCTTCGGAGTGCCCCTTCTCGTCCGCCAAATGGCTCACTTCGTCGATGAGGGTCTTCAACAGCTTCGACAAGAGGAGCACTCAGTGGTTAGCGCTATGCAATAAAGACCCAGAGGTCAACAGAGAGTCCATATAGTGCTCCACTTTAGCCCGAAGGCCCTATTGACCTCTGCTTGCATTAGGCCTTCCTTGCGAGCTCGGTAGACCTCCGCCTCTAATTCTGCTACCTAGTGGCGCAAGGCGTTGGTCTCCTGCTCTAAGGATAAGCAGCTGCCTAGGGAAAGACAGTCGGAAGCGGCCTACCATAGTAAATACCAGGAGTTAGTAAAAGTAAGCAATAATAGAAGTAAAACACCGGACCTTTACCTTGAGGAGGGACTCATGTAGGCTGGTGAGAAACCCGGTTGACGCACTAGCGGTCTTCCCTCGCGTGATTTCGCAGCCCCCCCAGAAGATGAGCTCTCGGTGCGATGGAGGACTCTGGGAGCCTCGGCCGGCACTCTGGAGGGCCCCGGGATGTCCTCTTCTGTGCTGGAGGCTTCTTCATAAGTATAACCCTCAGTAGAGGCCTCCTTTAACACCAATGGGTGCGGTCCATGGAAGCCGCCTTCTCCACCACCTTTGCCTTCTGTCGCAAGTGGACACTTGAGAGAATGGGCTCGGCTGGTTTCACCTCCTTGCCCCTTGAGGTTACTGGGGGTCTTGGCCACTTTTTAGCTGCCCTCGACCTCACCCGCCGGCGCCGCAATAGCAGGTGACACTCCCAGGTAGTGCATGGAGAGAGGAACAATGTCCTTGTCCTTCGTCGCCACCCTAGTCGGGCGGGGCCTTTTCTTTTGGTGTGTCGAGGAGACTGTGGGCTCTCGTCTGTAGTCTTCGGGCACGTCTTCTTCCTCCACCCCCTCCTCGGGGATACTAGAGAGGCGCGACTGTTTCTTAAGGAGCCGGCATGCCTTCCCTGAATGTCGTCGGCTCGTCCTCCCGGTAGGCCCTGTCTTCAGGGAAGCTGGCCATTCCTTGTCACCATTTCCCTCCTCAGACACCACCTTATGCTCAAAGGCTGGGTGGTGGTCTGCTCCTCGCTGGAGATCTGCTCGGAGCCTTCAGAAGGGTCAGCCGCGATGAGAGCAGCTGGAAGAGGGGTGAGGGCTTGTTCATTAGCCTGCTCCCATTTAAGGAGATTGTTCATCGCTCATGACAACATGATGTTCTCTGCAATGCAAAAACAACGAGATATCAGTTAGAATCAACAAGCATTTAATAAAAATATGAACTTACTGAGGCTGTGGCTAATGCTGGTGGCTTTGGAGCTGAGCCCAACCCACCAGGCCAGGGTCGTTGAACTCCATGCCGGCCAAGATGCCTCTGGCCCGCTAGTACCCCGAATCTTGCTGGAAGTCGCTTAGCTTAGGAATGACCAATAGGTCTTCTCTCCAGCAGCTTGGACCGAAGGGCCGCTCGAGAAGTCGAATGAAGAAAAAACGCTCCTTCCATCCCTTATGGGAGGAAGGATCCATCCCTTATGGGAGGAAGGAAGACTTCCTATAAACTTATGGTTGGGGCGGGCCATGAAACTGAAAGCCTCCCTAGACGCTAAGGTTGGGAGGAAGATGAAAAAAAGCGGGCGATCAAAGGAATGTCGAAGAGTTTGAAAAGGATAAACGCCCCGCCCATCTGGGCGAAGGCGTTGGGAGTCATCTAGTATAAGGGGATATCAAAATAAGCAGATATACTCATAAAGAATGGTGGAAGAGGAAAACGGAGGTCATGTTCTACCTGCCCTAGAAAAAAGGTGAAAAGACCCTAGAGGAGGTTCTACGGGGGACCGATCTAACCTAGAGACCTCCACATCTAACTCCGCCAAAATGTCGTACGCTTCGCGGGCGGCTCAAAGGGTGTCGAATTTAACCCTAGACGAAATGACTTTATACCACTCCGGACGGTAAACTTGTTCCCCCTCCGGTTTCTCTTCCACAGCTTGAGTTTTCTTTCCCTTTCCTTCCTTACCCATGATAATGAAAAGGAGAAGAAGAGGGACGAACGAGACTTACGCGTGAAGAAGAAGCCTTAGCAAGGTGGAATTCTAGCAAACGGAAATGGAACACGCAATCTCTGATAGCCAGTGGTGCAAGAAGACGGAAGGACGTTTTCGTCTCCCCTTGTTATAGAGAAGAAATTACCCTCGTGTGGACAATGGGAGCACAACACGTGGACGACGACGACTACCCATCTCGAGGCGTCACCCCTCTTTACGACCATCGTTTGGTATGACCCTGCGGCGCGTATCAGAAGGAGCTCGCAAAGAAAAGATCGGGACTCGTGGCAATGTCATATTCGCAGAGATATTTTGTCGCCATTAAGAGACCCCATGCGCTTTTAATGGGTAATTGACAGCCATCATTGTCAGGCCTCGGAACTCACAAAGACTGTTGGACTAATTCAAAAGACTATCTCGAGCCAAGGGTCGAATGTTTAGATTTCTCGGACCCGACAAGTCGCCAGGAGAGAAGGAGTAGCAATATGGACATCACAGATACGTAGCTTCCCCCCGTTGCACCACCAGTCTAATCAGTCAGCTACACTTCCTTCGATTAGACTTGAATGGGGGACTTGTGATAAGGATGAGCATTCTGGAGTGGACACGTGGCATGAAGAAGCTACGTGGCAGGGCCTACCAAGCCGGAGCTCTAAGGTCAGATCGAGACTACTTCGGGAGAACAGGCGAAGGCCCCCGAGGTCAGACCGGGTGTCGAGCTCCCGAGACTACCTCGGTAAGACAAATGAAGACCCCGAGGTCAGCTCGGGAGATGAGACCCCGAGACCGACTCGGGAGAGTAAAGCCCAAAGATCAATATATGAGACAACCCAACTTCAAGTAACCGTTCCTCTTTCCAGATCAAGAAAGTCATCGGATAATTATTGTCCACAACACACGACAATTAAGGTCTTAATTATCGCAGCAATCGTTACCAAAAGATATCAAATAACCGATGATTTGGGGAACGTGAAGGAAAACGTGAGGACAAATGTGACCGAAACCTTAGGCATATAAGATGTTTGGCATCCAAGTAAAGGGGGGTAAGTTTTCCAAACTTGGGCAAAATTCTGATTCCTCATTGTCCTCCTAAAAAGAGATAAGAATCTTGACTTGAGCGTCGGAGTGGGCTCTATCGAAAAACCTTCCGGTGTGTTCCCATTAACGCTCGTGTTAATCTCGCAGGGCGTGAGCGTCTTCTCCTTGTCACCGTCGTCATGGGCTGCGCTTTAGTGACTCGTTATCCTCGTTGTTCTCTTTCAGAACACCGGGTGACAATCGAACGTACATGTAAAATATCATGTCATTCCTTAAATTTTTTCACTAAGCGTATCATAGCTCTATCAATAATAACCAACTTAATAGTGTCCCTAAGATAAGAAAAACCTAGAAAAAATGAATTCTCTTCAATTAATTAGTTCAAATTTTATCTCTTCTTTATAAGGAAAAAAACATTATTTTTCTTGTAAATATATATAATTTTTAAACAAATTAATCGACTAAATTTTTTTAAAAATAATATTTAAATAAATGTATTAATAAAACTAAAAAATCAGAAGAACATTTGAAAAATAAATTTTTGTGATAAATATAAAACATATTTAAAAAAATTTAAAATATATTTTTTGGTTTAGCGATTTGCTTTGTCAAAACAAGTATAGAAAATTATGCGTTCGCAGGAAGCTTCGATAGCTCTATTCTTAGTGGCTCCTCCGCTTTGCTTCTCGACGTCTCCCTCGTTTCGCCAATTCGAGGAAGAGCGGAAAAGAAGAGGCAGCAGCAGAAGAAGAAGAAATAGGAGCAAAAGGATCTTCTTCTTCTCCGGATCATGGGTTCGAGTTGTTCTGGATCTCGGCATTGCCGTCCGGGTTGTGAACGGTGGTGGAAGCAGCCGCGGGAGCTGGCGAGATTTTGATCCAGGATCCGATCTTTGCCAGATCTTTGTTTTGTTGTTGATTTATTGATTTCATCTCCTATTTTGTTCTGGGTGTGGTATAAGAGGTGGGTGGCGATGTCGAGCTGGAGGTACAGGGCCGGATTGTTTCTCATAGTTGGGGTGGTCGTCATTTGGGTCGCCTCAGCCGAAGTCACACAGGTTTATGCTGAATCTGTTGCATAAGTTCTTTGTTTTGTCAATGTGGAAAAAGTCCTCTGTGCTAATTTATCCTTGCTATGCTTTTAGTTTGGCTTTAGGTAGCATTAATCCTGAAAATTTAGGGCTTCTACTCATGAGGAAGCATGTGTAGATTTCACTTATGGTTTATAAGATGAACTTTTGCAATTTAAGAACTAGATCCAAGGACATGTATTCAGGAACCTTTGTCAAACTATAAATGCCTTTGTCGTTGAATCACAAATCTGCATTCTCTTTTTTTCATAGTATCCAAGCTTTTAGCTCGAGTTTATTGAAAGCTTGACTTTGGGGATGAGCGGCCAAGTGACAGTATTCCAAAAATCAAAAGAACACAATGTAATGAAAAGTTTAATCTGATTGCCTTTGATTTGAGTGTTCATACTTCGGCTGTTTAACTCTGATGCTCTATTGTTTGCTGAAGTGTCTGGGATAGATGTTGCACTAATTAACAATAAAGAAGATGTTCATATGGTGAAGGAATGCACAAAACACAGTAGATGTTTACAATCACCATTAATGCGCTGATGAAGCACAATTAAATTTAGATGAAGCTTCTACAAGGAAATACTGAGATAATTCTGTCATTATTCTCAATTGACTGAAATTCAACTTCGATCATAAGAGTTCTAGTAAAAGCTTGAACTTTTGATGTGGCATCTAAGGGAGGAGGTACCATGTATGAATATCATTAAAAATTCACTTACAAGTTTTTGTGTCTATTGGAGGACTACTGCAGAAATATAACTTTTCAACCTGCGAATATTAGATTGGTGACACAACACAAGGTCATGTAACTCAATCTGTGATCTTATAATAAGAGAGAAAAGAGGGGAAGGAATGGATTAAAGTATTGACTTAGCTGATAGATTATTCTATCTTTACTACATTAAATAAAATATTAAATCTAAATAGCCTATGACAACTTGTGATAGGAATCTATCATTCATCTTGATACAAAAGATTAAGTTGCAGAATGGATGCCCTAGATTGACATCGGGATGCTCTTGTTGGGAAATAAGATTAGCCAATTTGAATCTAGGAATGTTTTTTAGTCGTGATCTAGAAGTCAAAAGTGACAATCATTCTGAAATTTCATCTAAGCCTATAAACCCTTTTACATCTCGGACTAAACTATGGTGCCGCATCCAATGCTGATATTTCTGTATTAAAGTAATTATTTTTGGGGCATGACTTTATTAAGGTTGATGAGAAATTTTGTTTCAGGAAGCCAAATAATTTTCTTTAATTGAACTAATACTCTGTTCAATATTCAGTATTCGTTGAATTTTTTATAGAATGAAAGGCATTTTTCTTTTGTACTGATTGTATTAATTATATAATAATTCAACTTGCTTAATATTAATGCATCCTATTATCTTTAATCACTGTAAACCAGGGTATATTTACTGATTATCAACAACCATTTGCTATCACTTACTTGGGAGCCTCTCTTATGGTTGTTTACCTACCAGTATCTTTCCTCAGAGATTGGGTGTACAGTTTACTGAGAAAACATCCTTTCAGAAGCAACAAGTTATCATCTGGAATTAACTCTTCTCCAAAGCATAGCCAAAGGTTGATTGAAATGGAAGCGCAATCTCAATTAGTGAAAAAAGAAAGTGGAATTGACCTTGCAGCACGAAAAGAGGAACAATCACTAAAATCTCATATTAAAGATGATGTGGATATTGAAAGGCTGAAGGAAAGAAAAGCAGCCACTACTAAGGAGATGATAACATACTCAATCTATCTTGCCCCTATTTGGTTTGTGACAGAGGTGAGATTTGTCATCTTATGTTGGACTTTAATGTATTTACTTTGCTCTTGTTCATGCATATACTGAAAAGACACAAAATATAAAGTTAATATTCGTTGTATTTGATAATCTAAAAATACAGTAATTGTGTGAGTTCCTCTGGCATATTAATCCTTTTAAAGGGCTTTCAAGTTTCAAGTTCTTGATCCCCAGTTATAAAGCTGCTCTGGTATATTTATCTTTTTAAAGGGCTTTCAAGTTTCAAGTCCATAATCCCCAGTTATAGAAGTTGCATGCTGTTCTAGTCACGCTACTTTTGTTTCATTGTTTGTGATGTTCTTAATTGCGAAAAAGAAGATATTCTATTGAGCCATGAATAAAATCCATTAAGTATCTTTCTCTGAAATGTGTTGCCTACTCACGTGTTGGTTATGCATGTCTTCAGGAATCTTGAGGGGGATTCACGGAGTGTACTTTTTTGACATGCAGATATACTTAGACTTAGATGCATTACTTTGAAAAATATATTCTTGAACCTATTAACTGGTAAAAGAAAAATAAGCATTGTCGAGTAACCAATATGAATATCCTTTTAGCCTTGTGAAAGGAAGATTGTTCAAACCTTTTCTGAGCATAAATAGTTCCTTCAATAACTCTCATTTTCTAAATTAGCTTCATTGGTTTTTCTTGCATTCTTTTTCTGCAAACTAAAAAGATGAAACAACAGTCATCATTGTTGCGCATTCTTAATATTTAAATTTTATGGATGCAGTACTTATCAAATGCAGCACTTGCAAGAACCAGCGTAGCAAGTACCACTGTGTTATCATCAACATCGGGTCTCTTTACTCTTTTTATTGGCGTGCTTCTACGACAAGACTCCTTGAATATGTCAAAAGTGGTCGCTGTATTTGTTTGCATGGTCGGCGTTGTGATGACTACATTTGGCAAGACTTGGGCTACAGATGAATTAGAGCTTAGTGCTGCTAGGTATCGTTGTCTGTGTGTCCTTTTGTTTGTTGATTGTGGATGTACACCTTTTTCTCCATTCTAAAAGAAGAAAATCTTTAGAAACCATATTTGCAGAGAGAATGTTTGTCAATTTTGTCTTCACTTCCTTTATCTTGTCCAGAGTGTTTGCTTACTTTTTGCAGTAATGGAAAACGATCACTCGTAGGGGATCTTTTCGGTCTTCTTTCAGCAATGACTTACAGTCTATTTACTGGTCTGTAGGATCTCACGTCCTTCTTTGCTTCATAGCATTAAGTGACAATTTAATACTAGTCTAACCTCAAGTATCCAATTTCAATGTTCCAGTGCTCCTAAAAAAGTTTGCAGGAGAGGAAGGACAAGGAGTTGATGTTCAGAAGCTATTTGGATATGTTGGACTATTTACACTAGTAGCTTTGTGGTGGCTTGGTAAATTTCCTGCTCTTTTCCGAAGATTATTGGAGTATTGGACTATTATCATTTATCAGCATTTGTTTTGAATTCAAGATATTTTCTTTTTCCAAACTATTGTAAATGTTGCGGCACTTGTGAAAGTTGACAGTTGCTACAGAAGTAGGTCAATCTTCGACTGCTGAGTATCTTGTATTAAATATTCTATCCTATTTGCTTTTATGAAAACTATAATATCAATTTTGCACAACCATCTCTTGGGTAGTTCATTGGCTTGTAACCTAGGATGGTTTTCTTGGCCACCATGCCAGTGTTTTTGGGTGCAATATGTCAGTTCTCTACTCTCTCAACTGACTACTTCATCGTCCATGCCATGTATTAGTTCTTCAAAATATACTATTTTTCTTAGTGATTATATCGTTTTGTTTGTGCACTAGCTTATTTTTAACAAAATGCTTTTCACGATTCCTCTACTAGATATCACAATACGAATTATTGAAAAATATATTGCTGTTTTCTTTCTTTCAGTGTGGCCATTGACTGCTCTAGGGATTGAGCCCAAGTTCAGGATACCACAGTCTGCTAAAATGGATGAAGTTGTGCTTGCTAATGGCTTTATCGGAAGTGTTCTTTCAGATTACTTCTGGTACGCTTCCAGAAATGTTCTGCCGTTCCATACTTCATGTAGTATCTGACTTAGAATGTTGTTGCATCAGGGCATTGTGTGTCGTATGGACGACGCCTTTGGTAGCAACATTGGGCATGTCACTTACAATTCCACTTGCTATGTTAGCTGATATGATGATTCATGGTCGACACTATTCAGCAGTCTACATCCTTGGCTCAACTCAGGTAATCAATCCAACTGCATTGAGGTTGTCTTTTCATGTATAATATCCTGTTCTTGATCGATTAACATGATCTGTTATTTCACTTTTTATTCTGTTCTACTGAAAAATCAATCTTTAAATTCAAGATGCTTAAATCTTAGAAATTCAATTTACTTTTGACTTGCCCTGTGAGAGTTTCAGCTGAATACAATATTGTTTTGAATATTGATCTCATTTAGATCTCTTCTAATCTTTCTTTGCTCTTGCTCTTTCCTCCGAACTACTAGTTTAGTTGATTCAACTTATACGATTATCAAGTCTCCATGGTTTGTCCTAATGACCGACTAGATTCAAACATATTCGCATTCCATTCACAGGTTTTTGCTGGGTTTGTCATAGCCAATCTGTCGGACCGGCTATCAATGTTCATAGGTTTCTAGCATTTTTACTAAAACACTGCTCGCGATAGGGTGATTCTTTACCGAGGAATTCTCGGTGTTCATATCCAGACGTCGGGAAGTTGAACCGACTCAAGATTCTCCGTCACATTTGGTTTTGCTTTCTCAAACGAATTGTGTAAACGCTTTCGTTTTGGATTGATGTTGACGCTTGGGAAGAACTAAACAAAAGTTTATCAAGAGGTTTCTTACTGCTGTTCTTAATTACTGATTCTGTAGAATTAATTATATATTGTTTTAAAATTGTATATAGATTCCATATACGAAATTATGTGAGTTCGAACAATTTCTTCTGTTTTGAATTATGATTCATTTGTGCAACTTTGTAATAACTAGGAAAATAATCCCGACCTAGCTCATGTGTAATTCGGTTGGTCAACCTGGTGCTTCATAAAGATGAGTCATTTCTAAAGGGAGGTCGGACAGCCCAGCGTGATAGCGTATGAAACAGGGCGGAGTGCCACTGCCCCGAATTCCACCTGGGTCGGATGTCCCGATTAGATAGTCGGCCGGGTATAGTCTTGAATTACCCCCATCGGAGGCACTGAGTGTACAACCTAACATCAGTCAATCGGCATATTCCTTACATTATAATTCTATCTTTCAGGGGATAAGTCGGTCGGTCGATGTCCGAGTACCCCGCGACTCGATACGTCACATATGTTTGCCCCATAGCTTAGTGTTCATTGAGATAGTCAATTGACGCATTCCTTAAGTGCGCTCTGGCTCGGAAGTTGTTGTTATCCGTAGTAGTACCTACCCTCTAACATCACGCAGATAAAGGTAGTACCAGAGTCGGTGCATACCTGCTTGGGTCTAACATCACTCGTGTCTGAATCGCGGATATCTCGCTGACACAGTACATTCCTGACAAGCTCTGGTAACTCGTACCACGGCGCCCCCCCCCCCCCCCCCCCGCGTATGTTGGAAATCAGACGTTACTGGCCTTTGACATTACAAGCGTTACTGGCCTTCGTCTTCAATCGTCGGCGTTACTGGCTGCGTGCATTGAAGACCTCCATTGATGGAGGTAAATGAACATCTGCTTCTCCCCCTATAAAATGGCGTCCAAATGCAATCCATAGGGCATACGAAGGAGGAATCGGAGCTTCCATCGGAGTGGGTTTTGGTTTGTGGCTATTTGGGATCGGTCCGGTGACGTTCTCACGACAGCGAGCAGAAGAAGAAAAGGGAAGAAGAAGATCAAATCGCTGTAAGTATAAAATATTTGATCTTTCAAGTAGATCTCATGCTTAGAAACAACAGTGGTATCAGAGCAATTGTAAAAGCATGATTTACCTTTTTTTTCCTTTGCGATGAACTCTCGATCTTGATCTGTTGATGGAAATCGCTGAGATCGCTTTCTTCAATCGCTGCGCGTTTTCACACCACTGGCCGACGATCGCATCACGCGCGCGCAAGGGAGCCTTGTGATGGCGAGAAAAAAATTGGCTGTGTGGGGAAGAAAGCCGTGGAGAAGAAGAAGAGGCGGCCGTGCGTTGAGAAGAATGAAATTAGGTTTCGGGTTTTTTTTAAGGAAAAGTTTTTTTTATTAAAAAAAAAAAGAAACCTGCCGAAATTTTTCTCTGCACTGGGAAAAATATTGCTGTCCGGGAGGTTCGAACTAATGACCTCCCCGTGAAGGCAAACAGGCCCAACTAAAAGCTCTATTCGGTAATTGATTTAGGTTTGGTTCAATTTATTTAAATTAGATTCTAGTTTGGTTGAAAAAGATTAAGTTGGTCAAATCGGTTTTGGTTCAAACCATTAGTTGGTTTAACCAAACCATTTTGATCCAATAATCTGAACTAAACAGAATGATTTGATTATTAAATTGAACCTCAAATCTAAATAGGCTTAATGGTAGCTACAAACGTAAAGGAAACTTATATGCCTTTATCTATTTGTGTTGTGAATTGAATTGAATCAGTTTTGTTACTGGTTTGTCGGTTTTGTACTGATATTGTGTATTTCAATTCAAGATGCCGAGATTTATTACCACAATGACTCGTCGAGATGTGCGACGGAATCATTTGAGGGAACAGATAGAGGAGATTGACTTCCTCCCACATCTAGGCATCCAAGGGCATATGGGAAGGCTTGATCGTCTATTTTGGAAACTCGAACAGGAAGAGTTTCCAGTCCTAGATAACTACCGGATCGGAGCATTGATTAGTTCATTGCCGAGACGTGCTGAAGTAGCTGCAAGAGGTATTTGGGGATGCTTCGAAGGACGTATCTCATATACCGAGTTGTGCAGAGAACTACTTCGCCAGAATTTTTCAGAAGAGGATCTGGAAGATTCTGAGGACGATATGGAAGAGGATATGGATGATTCTGAAGACGATCTGGAAGAGGATCTGGAAGATTCTGAGGACGATCTGGAAGAAGATCCTGAAGAATTTGAAGAGGATCCAGAGATGGATATGATTGAAGAATTCGAAGGGGATCCTGAGGAAATCGAGTGGGATCCAATAGTGGATTCTGAGGAGAACCCAGAGGAAGATCCCGAAATGTCTGAGGACGATCCCGAAATGTTCGAGGAAGATCCCGACATATTCGAGGAAGATCCCGAAATGTCTGGTCCTGAAATATTTGAGGAAGATCTTGATATTGAAATGATCGAGGAAGATCCTGAAATATTTGAGGAAGATCTAATAGAATCTGTGGAAGATCCCGAGCCTGATCAGACTGGCCGATTAGAGATGAACGAGAGAGTGATAACCACTGCCATAATATTTTTTATTATGGGAATGATGTCAACTTATCTAGTTCATTGAATTCTGTTTGTTGTACCAACCTATTAAGCCTATTAAATAAAGTTATGTTATGTGTTAACTGACTTGTCAATGATTAGTTCATTTATATGATTAGTTCATATTTAAGACAAATGATTAGTTCATTTAATGGGATGTATGTAATATAATTGATCAATGTTAATTAGATTGGATGATGCGAATGATGAGTGAGAACGTAGTTATCACTTGATTTCGTAATCCAAGTCAAGTTTACATTGAGTCAATCAAAAATTATGTACAGATGATATACACTGAATTAATGAATAATATGTTTATTTATGATAGATCATGGCAACTAAGAACATCATAGCTGAACTGAACAAGGGAGAGAAATTGTATGGGGACAACTACAAAATATGGCATCTCAAGATACAATATGTTCTTGAGGAACAAGAAGTTCTGGAGGCTGTAAATCATTTTATGGTAGAACCTACTGTTGGTACAACTGCACAGTACAGATTGGATCTTGATGCCTATAGGGCATGGAAGAAAAAGGACTCCACTGCAAAGGGGATATTGATTAGTTCAATGATAGATGACCTGGTATTTGAGTATGAGCCACTACCATCAGCTCATGCTGTCTGGGTTGCCCTGAGAGAGAGATACAGTGGAGTTAGTGTGAGCAAGCTTCGTCAACTGACAATCAAGTTTGACAGTTGTAAGAAGCGCCCGAATGTGACAATGACCCAACATCTGAGAGAAATGGGTAATATGATTCGGGAGCTTAAGACTGCTGGTCATGAGTTGACCGACGAACAACAGGTTCAAGCAGTTATTCGTTCCCTTCCTGATTCTTGGGAAACAATGAAGCAGAACCTTACTCACAGTGAGAGTATCAGGACTTTCATTGATGTCTCACGCCATATTGAACTGGAGGCGGAGAGAATAGAATCCGCCAGGATTTCTGAGCAAGCTTTTGTAGCTGAAGGTTCTGGATCCAAGAATAAGAAAAAATGGTTTAAGAAAGGAAAAGGAAAGGGAAAGGGAAAAGAAGCTGGTGCTACTACTGTGCAGGACCCAATCAAGAAGAAAGGAAAGAAGAATGGAAAGAAACCTAAGGGCAAGCTTACTTGCTACAACTGTGGCAAGAAGGGTCATTTTGCTAGGGAGTGTACTGAGCCGAAAAAGGTAAATCCATGTTTGTCTTCTTTTCATGAGCTTTATGTTGCTAGTTCGGTGTTGTTAGTTGATTCTTATCCTTTATGGATTATAGATTCAGGAGCAACGAACCATGTAGCTCGGGATCGAGCTACGTACGTGGAGTATCGTCGCGTACCAGCTGGTAATAAGTGGATATATGTGGGAAACAATGCAAGAATTGAAGTCAAAGGAATTGACACTTGCAAACTCAACCTTCGTGGTTGGCGTACATTGTTTCTGCATGATGTCCTGTATGCTCCTGAGATTCGACGGAATCTGGTTTCTGTGAATTGTCTTCTTGAATTGGGTTATTGTATGAATTTTTACAGTCGTCGTGTAGAACTTAAAATTGACTCTGTGTTAATTGGATATGGTTTTATATCAAACGGTTTCATGGTTCTTGATGTAGAACCAGATGTTAATTGTGGAAATAATGGTTGTTTTTCAAACATTGCTCTTACTAGTGATGCTGATGTTAATGATGAAGTTTGGCATGCTAGATTGGGACATATAGGACAAGAAAGAATGAATAGATTAGCAAGAGAGGGTCTGCTCGGCACTCGTGCTAAAGTTGACTTGTCTATATGTGAGCATTGTCTTGCTGGAAAAGCAACTAGGAAACCGTTTGGTAAGGCTATTAGGGCTGATTCACCATTGCAATTGATTCATTCGGATATTTGTGGTCCGATGAACATGAAGGCTAGAAATGGTAGTTCATATTTCATTACATTTATTGATGATTTCACTCGTTTTGGTCATGTGTATTTGATTTCTCATAAATCTGAAGCATTAGATTGCTTTAATCGTTATTTGAACGAAGTTGAGAATCAATTGGAACGTAAGGTTAAAACCTTACGCACTGACCGTGGAGGTGAATACTTGTCTGATCAGTTCAAGACAATATGTAATGAGACAGAGATTATTAGACAGTTAACTATCCCTGTAACTCCACAGCAAAATGGAGTTGCTGAAAGAAGAAATCGAACTCTTCTTGAAATGGTTAGGTCGATGATGGCTCAAGCTAATTTGCCTATTTCCTATTGGGGAGATGCATTATTAGCTGCAACCTACATACTTAACCGGGTGCCTTCTAAATCTGTTCCATCTACTCCATATGAATTTGGACAGGCAGAAAACCAGATTTGAGTAATCTGAGACCATGGGGGTCAGCTGCTTATATTCATGACAAGACTCACAAATATGGAAAATTAGGACCCAGAGGTAAGAAGTGTATCTTTGTAAGATATTCTGATACCTCTAAGGGTTATGTCTTTATTGGTGAGCAGCAAGATGGAACCATCTCTGAAATTGAGTCAAGAGATGCTACTTTTCTCGAAACTGAGTTCCCAACAAGAGGTGAAGTTGATAAATCAACTCCTCTATTTGCTATAGAGGAGGAGGATAATGTTCCTCCATTAACAAATCAGGAATCTCAGGGAATGCCTGAATCTAGTCAACCTAGTGGGAGTGAATTACCTATAAGTGAATTAGTTTCTCAACAGTCAAACCTGCGAAGAAGTAATCGTAAGATTATTCCTCGGAGAAGATTTGACATTGAAAATGAGGCATTAATGATTCTCCCAGTTGATGATGAAGAACCTCGGACGGTTGAGGAAGCATTGAGATGCTCAGTTAGAGAAAAATGGAGAATTGCAATGGATGAAGAAATTGAGTCTATGAGAAAGAATCAGGTTTGGGATTTAGTCGATCTTCCTCCAGGCCGAAGGGCTATTGGGAATAAATGGATTCTCAAAATCAAGAGGAAGACAGATGGATCGATTAATAAATACAAAGCTCGTCTAGTTGCAAAAGGATATACCCAAATGGAGGGTATTGATTTTGAAGATACATTTTCCCCTGTTGTGAAGTTTGTGTCAATACGTGTCATTTTAGCTATAGTAGCACATTATGACTTGGAATTATATCAGATAGATGTAAAAACGACTTTCCTTAATGGTAATCTTGACGAGGAAATCTATATGGCACAACCAGAAGGTTATATTGCTGATGGCCAAGAGGAAAAAGTATATAGACTTAAAAAGTCTATATATGGGCTAAAGCAAGCGTCAAGACAATGGAACATAAGATTCAATGAAGTCATTTTATCTTATGGTTTCGAAATGATCAATGAGGATCATTGTGTTTACATAAGAAAGGATAAAGGAAAGTTGGTCATTTTATCATTATATGTTGATGATATGCTGATAGCTGGAAATGACTTAAAATTTGTGATTGAGGTCAAGTCTTGACTTTTATCACAATTTGACATAATTGACATGGGAGAAACTGAGTATATCTTAGGAGTACGGATCATTCGTGATCGATCAAAAAGACTTTTGGGTTTGTCCCAAGAAGCTTATATTACTAAGATATTACAACACTTCAATATGTTTGATTGCAACGTTGAACAAACACCTACAGCGAAAGGTGTTGTTTTGAGCAAAAGTATGTCTCCCAAGACTCCTGAAGAGATAGTCGAGATGAAGAAAATACCATATGCTAGTGCCATTGGTAGTTTGATGTACACTATGTTGTGTACTCACCCTGATATAAGTTATGCTGTTGGCTTAGTTAGTCGTTTCCAGTCAAACCCAGGATCGAGACACTGGAAAGCGGTAAAAAGGATATTCAGATATCTCAAAGGAACGACAGATTATTGTCTCTGCTTCCGAGGGTCAAAGTTGAGCTTGAAGGGCTACGCAGATGCAGATTGGGCAGGGGACCTTGACGACAGAAAATCCACATCTGACTATATTTTTATGCTGAATGGAGGTGCCATTTCATGGAACAGCAAGAAACAGGCTTGTGTAGCACTGTCGACAATGGAGGCTGAGTATGTGGCTTGTGCAGCGGCTGTACAAGAAGCTGTCTGGTTGAGAAGGTTCCTAAAGCATCTGAAGATTGTTGAAGACAGTGGGAGCCCTGTTACAGTGTGTTGTGACAATCAAGCTGCTATAGCTTTTTCCAAGGATCCTAAATATCACAACAAAGGCAAGAATATAGAAATTAAATACAATTTTGTAAGGGATATTGTTGACAAGAAAAAGATAATTCTTGAGTATATCTATACCCGAGCAATGTTTGCAGATCCTTTTACTAAGCCATTGACTAAAGAGTCATTTAATGAACATGTGAAGTCTTTGGGACTACGCAAGATGTAACACATTGTAAATGTATTTGTTACATTTTTATAAATGAAATGTCATGATCTATTCAGTGTAAAATGTATTTGTTACATTTGGAAAAAGTCTCGATGAGCATGTTGGCAGGCTGAGATTGGTCCATTCACATGGACAGTCGTCTTTATTTGTTGAGTATAAATAGAGGTAAGACCATTACTTATGAGACAGCTTATGTAGTTGTGAATAGAGACATACTCATAAGTTGAGGTCGCCTTGATTTTGTATCAAGATGAGATCATTTATGTAATGATCGAAGTAAATGCACCCACCATTTACTAAACCTGTTTAAAGCCAGATTGGAATTCATAAGTTAAATTCGGATTAGACGTTAGGTATGTCTAGATCGAAATCTGTATGATGTTAAATATTTGAGAAAAACATGCACTCTTTTTGGTAAAGAGAAAAACATCGTAGCATGTGATTCATACCACATGTGCTATAGCGACAATAAGGGTAGTATGAGAATGGATCCCTGCTTCTCTACTATGTGAGCCCTTGAGATTATCAGTTAATCTCAATCTTACTCTAAGTGACTATTTAGCTGTCTACTTGAAGTTTTAATCAGTGTTTGCTACTTTAGTGTGTGTCCTATTGACTATGGATGATTCGGTCTATGGAGCATAACTAGGAAAGCAACTGATTAGAATGAATAGATTTTAGCTGAAAAAGGAAGATTAAAATTGGTTTACATATGTAATACTTATTCACTGGTCGACCAGTTACAATTTTTTGTTAAGTACTTAAAAATGTGATTGTGAATAAAAGTATTGATTTGAGATGTCGAACATGCTCTTGACATAAATGTCATATGAGGGATTAGAGATGTTCATATTGATGTAAATATTTAATCTGGGGTAATGGCAAGTTATTGATGTCTCTGATTCGTTCTATAGAGCAGCTAAGTTAAGTGTAACAACTTTCTTAGCATTAATTGCTCAGTGTGCTTGCTGTCACACGAACCATTTTTCCTGAAGTATGAATTGAATGCTCCTATATGGTCTTAGTGACTTCCTTACATAGTTTTAGTGACTAAATGACCTATATGGATAGAATTGGACGAGTGAGAGATGTTGGAAATCAGACGTTACTGGCCTTTGACGTTACAAGCGTTACTGGCCTTCGTCTTCAATCGTCGGCGTTACTGGCTGCGTGCATTGAAGACCTCCATTGATGGAGGTAAATGAACGTCTGCTTCTCCCCCTATAAAATGGCGTCCAAATGCAATCCATAAGGGATACGAAGGAGGAATCGGAGCTTCCATCTGAGTGGGTTTTGGTTTGTGGCTATTTGGGATCGGTCCGGTGACATTCTCACGACAGCGAGCAGAAGAAGAAAAGGGAAGAACAACCAGAAATCTCAAAGCGATGTAAGTCTACAAATTTTGATATTTCAAGTAGATCTCATGCTTAGATACAACAATTTTGTCTTTCAAATGCTTGACCTGAAAATCTCTATTTGATATACAGATATCATAGAAGAATTGATTGACAATGGACATCAACTAGATGCTATAAACTTTGCCTATGAGGCTGACCTCCAGGACAAGTTTCCTCCAATTTCCCTGATACAATCCTTCCTTAAAGATTTGAAGAAGTCAACTGCAACATCAGACTCCAACACTAGCGGGCAAGCTGTGGTATGGATCAACTAGATGCTCTAAGTTGATGCTTCTGACTAGATCTTGGTCTTGCGAAGACAACATCTATTTAATACTCATTATATTTAGTCCATGCTATGTATTTACTAACCTTGTTTTACAGGGTACATTTGTTTTTGGACTAACTTGATTTTGCAAGGATTTTTCTACAAAAGTTTCCTCGGATGAACAGTACTTAAGGTGCCTCAGTTTGGATTTGAGTCGCCTTAGGTGGATGAGAACGGCTCCATAAAGTCTACGTTGAAGGTGTAATTTTAGCGAGCCGAGGCGCCTCGGTTCGGATTTGAGGCCCTCAGTTCTCAACTGAGGCGCCTCGCTTGGGATTTGAGGCGCCTTCCAAAGGATCAACAGCGAGAGCGATGACTTCGGTCAGGATCAAATTTAACTGATCTGAGGTGCCTCAGTTAGGCCTTAGTTGGGAACTGAGGCGCCTTAGATACCCTTTATAAGGGTGTCTTGACCGAGAGCTAGGAACACACTTCTTTCTACAACTTTCAAGCTCACGCGCTCATCCTGCTACTACTTCCTCATCATCCTGCTGCGGCCCCATTTCGACACAACTACGTTCGATCGCTGTCGGAAGACCGACACCAACACATGAATTGAACCTGATCTTATTTAAGTGTTGGTAACGAGGTTATTTTCTTATATCTAATTTATTTCAAGTAAAAAGTATAAAGTTGTTACACTTCTTATTCAAATCTTGTACTTGTTCACTCTATCGAGAGTTTATTGGTAGACGGTTTTAATGGATTGCCCATTGGAAAGGTCCAAGGGCCCTGGGTCTTCGAGTAAGAGTCGTCGAAGATTCCAAACGAAATAAAATCAACTTATGTTCGGATTTTGTATTTTTCGCTTTTACTTCTGTTGCGCACACACCCTTTTTATTTCGAAAGTGAAACGTTTTTAAAGTCACGTGATTCATCCCCCTCCCACCCCCCACATGCAACAGTCCTACAGTTATCGTCGAGTATTTTATGTGATCTTAAAATACTTCTAAAATTTAAAGGAAAGTTTTATAAAATGACAATTAACTTGCTATATTATATGGTATTAAATGTTGGGCTATGATTAGGGCACATGAGCAGAAGATGAAAATTGCAGAGATGATGAGGATGTTAAGATGGAATATATGAGGTTGGATAAAATAAACAATGAGAACATTAGAAAGAATGTCTGAGTTGTATCTATTGATAAAAAATTTAAAGAGATACATTTAAGATGATATGGATATGTACTTAGACGATCAATAGATATCTCGGTTAGACAATATAAAATTATGACAAATGCACATCTTAAACGAGAGAGGTAGGTAAAAAATGACTTCGTATAATAATAAAATTGGATAAAATTTATTTAAATATAGATTATGATATAATAGGGGATACAATCTAATGATATAAAATGATTCATATTGTCGACCTCATCTAGTGAAATAAAATTTAATTATTGTTGTTTCTTATTTCGAAGCCTCGGTTGAAGTTGGCTGTGATAGAAACCATAGTAGCTTCATGGATCTCATAATCATTGGCAACGAGCGTAAGAGAGTAGATCGCAGCCATGTCAATGCCGAAGGGTTTCAAAGATGCTTCAATACATCAACTACTGGATACACATTACCATCCAAGATGACTGCCAACTCATCGGCAAGTTCATGGCATTCGACTGCCGCATGGACCTTGTCCTGGAGGTGAAGTTGTCGTGATAGAAATCCTAGCGAAAAAAATATGGGACCGGGTAGCAGTTGAATTTAGCGTAATCGGTTCGGTTTCATGAAAGTTTCTCACCGATCATCAGGATAAATCGAGAAGCACTCGTGGTGGACGATTATGAAGACCAACGTCCCAGGGTTCGTGCCCCAATTGATGAAATTTTTTTTTGCAAAATATGCTGTAACTAAGGATCGAACCACGGATACTTAAGATAGCGACTAATCGCTCTATTACTACACCATTGCTTGGGATAATGATTAGAAACCCAAACAAGTTCATTGATCTTGTAATCTAAATTGAACTAATTTAATTAAAATTGAATAAATTAATTTTTTTAACTAACCAAATCAATCTAACTTTTATTGATTATTCTAATCCATAAAATATTAATTAATTTAATTTTGGATTTAATTAATCTAACTTTTCAATAACTATAATTTTAAGCCGACGATTTTGAAAATTCGTATTGCTTATCACAGCTTGTCACGCCCCGAGACCCAGGAGCCGCTGATCCAATATAAAATCGGACAGCACCTCCCCTGTCCGGCGGACAATTTACACACACACAATATATATAACAATCCACGCAGTTTAAATATTTACACAACCACGCAGTTTAAAGGGCCTCAGGCCTCAGATATATGCAAAAACAACAGTTATATGGTTATAACTATCGAAAAACCAAATCCGAACTCACCTGAGCTGCCAGGGGCAGGAACAAAGCCAAAACCGAACGAAGTCCAACATAGGACTCAAAAGTACAATACTATCGAATTAAACATGAATACATGTTCGAAACACCACAACGGAAGCATAGGAAAATACTACAGGGTCCATAAGCAAAACAAACATAAAATAAAACCAAGCGGAGCTCCTCTGGAGCTAGGGACTGGCGGCTCGGGATCTCCTCGCAGACATCAACCTGAAATAAACATATATGGCAACGGGGTGAGTCCATAGCTCAGCGAATACCCAACAGATATGCATAGAAGGTTATACCAACAATAAGAGTTCAGCTACTACAGTCTCACAACAACAGTAGGGAAAAACTAGTACTGAACATACCGAAGTAGATATATACCTGAATCCATCTAACCTGTATAAAGGGTAAGAAATACCAGAGGAAAACCAATAGACATATAAGCTCAGTTAGCAAGTCTCCAGAATATGCGATGTCAAACAAGTGCAGCAAATAAGTGCAGCAAACAATGCACAATGCAAAATATGCACATGGTGCAATGACATGTGTCACCCCCTAGTCCCAGTCAGGATATCGTTCACGACGTCCGCGTGGGTAGAGCTGTGACAAACTGTACCCAGTCAGGACATAGTCCACAACGTCCGCGTGGGTCAGCATGCAACAATGCAAGGATGGTGCATGCCCCAAACATATAAAGCACCCTGATGCAATGACATGTGTCACCCCCTAGTCCCAGTCAGGATTGTCCATAATGTCCGCGTGGGTAGAGCTGTGACAACCTGTACCCAGTCAGGACATCGTCCACAACGTCCGCGTGGGTCAGCATGCAATAATGCAGAGATGGTGTATGATAGATACACATACCTCCCTCCCAAGTCCTCAGTATACTAAATCTCAGTCTGAAATCCTATAACAGGAAATACAGGTAACCTACAAGGTATACTGACCAGAAAACTACCCATCCCTCAAGGTCAAATGCAGGAGACGCTACCACGAGCTCTAGCATACCAATAGATATGACAATACCTGGGACTGTATGAAACTAACAGCAGAATAACTCAGGGATAAACAACAAGTATCCAGAACAGACATAATAAGCACGGATAAACAACAAATATCCAGAATAGGCATAATAACCAGGGATAAACAACCAATATCCAAAATAGGCCTAATAACCAGGGATAGCGTATAATCTTACTGCTATCTATAACAAACTATGCATAATCACATGACAATATCAAAAGAGATAAGTCAAAGGGTACCCGCCTTCAACGTGAAGTCTGTGTCCAAGAAAGAACCTCCGCGTCTATACGTCTGAACCAATCAGCATCCTGTATCAAAGGATATAGTTCATTAATTATCAAATCAACTGATAACTAGCTAAACCCGATACAAACCCAATTATCACCATCCTAAAAGTGATTGTCACTAATTAACCCTAATTAGTGATTAATTTCTGTTTAGGTTGAATCATGACCCAAGTTAGAGTTTATCCCGGTTTAACTCAAGTGATCACCAAGTCCGACATGAATTTCCCTAACAAAGCATTACCAAGATCATTAGCAAGATCAACGAATTAAAGCTTAACACCTAATTCCACTTACAATCCAATTCCAAAACCAATTCAACAAATTGCTCACGGCTAGATAGCAGAGCATAGCAAAACCACAAGATCTTCCACCAAACACTCCCAGCTCATTCCCTCTTCTTTTCCAACCGGATGCTCGTAGTAAACATCCAAACAAGAACAGAGGGAAACTCTCCAAAATCTGAAACAAGCAGATTCATTCTAGAAGTCAGATCAACATTTCCCTAGTATTCGCAGAGCCACTCCTCCAACACAAAGGGACAATCAAACCCTCATCAATTCAAACACTCATTTGATCACCAATCAACACCAAAACAGGGATGAAGTTAAAACATGATCTCCCGACCACAGATCAACCCACAGTCCAAAATCGATCAATGCACAAAAAAAAACAGAACGGATCAGCTCAAGTCAGATTCAAGTCTGATCAAAACAAAAATCCAAGAGTAGATCCAAAGATGAACATTCATCCCACGATCAGAGAACTACAACCCACACAGAAACAAAATGAAAACACCAATCATACAGAGATTTAGAGTTCCAACTTAGGTCTATCCTCATCCTAGAATCACAAATCCAATGCAACAAATCAGAAATCTACAAAATCATGAACCTAACCGAAATCAAGATCCCTGACAGAAACCCAATGGCTCTCAATTAATCCCGATCGTGAAGGAATCGAACTCCACTCAGGGCACACCATACACATGAATCTACATCCAAACAAAACCTAAAAGAGATAGATCCTACCTTAAACGATTGCAAGTCCCCACCTTAGCTTCATCTGCCTCCAAGTCCAGCCAAGGGATGTGGATGGCATCCCTTATGAGCGTCTCACAAAAGAACCTCGTCGCCGACTCGATCTCTCGAAGAGAAAGGATCACGAGGAGGAAGAGATTCGGATCCCGCAATGATCGTAAAGGAAGAGGGACGCCGGCTTTAGATCTCAGTCGTGAGAGGAAAAAGAAGTTTGCTGAGGAGATTGGGAAGGAGGAAGAAGTAGGTCGCAATCGTGCTCGCGATCGAACGGAGAAGACACGGCCGCTCGGCTTCCACTGCAGGCTAGGGTTCACAAAGGAGAAGGGAAGAGGAATGATCGGGCGTTGGCTACGGGCGAGTGAAGCGAAGAGGAGTTGCGGCTAGGTTTCACGGAAATGGAAAGAAGAGAAGGGGTTGCGGGATTTAATAGGGTTATTTTGCATCTAACCCCCTTCGGATTTGACAAATCCCACCCAAGTCCTCAACTTAGGTAAATTTCCATTTTAATCCCTCTCTTCTTGTTTCTTCTCAAATCACCTCCCAACACCCGAGGATTTAAACAAATGAACCCTCCAAATTAGGGTTCCACTTCCTCTAATAGCTTAGGACCCCTAATTAAATCACGAAAACATTTATAAAATTTTTTCCGAAATTTTCTGATCGGGATTTTCGAATCACCGTATTTTACACAGCTAGTAACAACTTTTAGAATATGATATGATTAGAGATAATGTAAAATAACAAAATTGAATATTATCCCCTTTCACATCTCTAACAATTATGATACTTGTAAAAGAAAAAAAAATAAATTAATTTATTTGATTTAACATAATTAAAAATTTTAAAATTAAAATTCAATTTAATTAATTAATTTTTTTATAAAAATTGAACTTTTAAAATGATTAAATTAAAGCTTTATATTTTATCGGTTCAATTGATTAATTAGATATAATTAAATTTTTGCTCACCTTTGCTAATTAAATAATGATTTGCGTTAAAAAAATATATAAAAGTTGTACATTTTATACAACTTATCACTGAGTAGAACTTTCATAAATTGCAAATAAATAGCCTAATGAAACTTTGATTTTGTATTACTTTTTCTTATCCCATTATTCAATTTTATTTATTAATTATTTATCAAAATATTAAATAAATATAAATAATAAATTGGATCCTCATGCGAACATGCACGTGTTCCGCACATGATCCAAACCCTTCTTATTCCCAAGGCTCGGGGTGAAGTTAGAAACCCTAATAGAAACCTAGATTTCGGAATCGTCGGCAGCCGAGATCACAACCATGTCGATGTCGAAGGGTTCGAAGATGCTTCAGTACATCAACTACCGGATGCGCGTTACCATCCAGGACGGTCGCCAGCTCGTCGGCAAGTTCATGGCGTTCGACCGTCACATGAATCTTGTCCTCGGCGACTGCGAGGAGTTCAGGAAGCTCCCTCCCGCCAAGGGTGCCGCCAAGAAGGCCGAAGGAGACCGAGAGGACCGCCGCACGCTCGGCCTAGTTCTCCTCCGCGGCGAGGAGGTCGTTTCCATGACCGTCGAGGGCCCCCCACCGCCCGACGAGTCCCGCGCCAAGGCCAACGCCGCGGCTGGTCTCGCTGGACCTGGAGTTGGCCGCGCCTCCGGCCGTGGCATCCCCACTGCCCCCCTTGTCCAGGCACAGCCTGGTCTCGCTGGACCCGTCCGCGGCGTTGGCGGGCCAGCTCCTGGAATGATGCAGCCGCAGATCTCGCGACCTTCTATTCCTCAGCTATCTGCGCCACCGATCGCGTATCCCCAAGTTCTCCGTCCACCTGGCCCGGGGCAGGTTCCTGGTTTCCCAGGCCAACCACCAGCAGTTGGGCAACGCCCACCTGGTGCCATGCCCATGCAGTTTGCTGCTAGGCCAGGAGGCCCACCCCCTCCATTCCCTATGCCCCCGCCTCAACTTGGTCAGAGGCCTCCATTCCCAATGCCTCCACCGGGTATGCGGCCTGGTATGCCTGCTCCTCTTCCCCCAAGGCCAGGTATGCCGCCGCCACCTGGTGGGCAAGTCCCCATGTTTGCTCCGCCAAGACCTGGAATGCCGCCGCCACCACCGAACCAACAGCAAGGCCCAAGCCAGTAGTGATTTATGCCCCGGTATGTTATTTGGCTCATTTCTGTTCAAAATTATTCATTGGTCAAATATTTGGGTCTTTTAGGATTATATGTCATGTTTAATAGTATTCTCTGTAATTTAGTAGTATCTTATTTATTTATTATCTACAGTATTTGGATATGTTTAGGCTTTAGTGTTCTTAAATTAACTTAATTGCATGTTTTGATTAAATTGTTCACTTTTAATTATTTTTCAAGATAGAAACATTAGATGTATAAACATGAATTCTATATTATAGTCTATAGGTAGGTTACTTAGCTTACTCTTTGTGATGTGCATTCGGTATTATAGATTCCTCACGATACATGCACAATAACATTTCTGTTCTCTTCATGACGATGCAAAGCTGACCTCAAATAATTGTGCCTTACATGGCTTTATGAAGAACTTCATACATCGTAGCCGAAGAGATGACACTCTTGGACTAACTGTAGTATAAATAAGAATATAAGATCAACAATGTTCTTTATGTTGGGTTCTCTACTTGGGTGCCTTCTTTTCATCCTATTTTGAGATCTTTTCATCTTATCTTTTAATTATCTAACTAAGATAGGCATTGATGGTGCCACTGGCAAGTGTTGGATAAGTGAGAAATTTTGTTCACGATCAATTTTGAAAAAAAAAAATGCAGTTTTTGCATTATCCTTATTTATCCCAGACTGATCAAGGTGATTCCCTCTCCGATGCTGTAGATTCGAGCAAATTCTTTGGTTGATGGTTGGGTAATATTTAATTTCTTATAAAATATCATATCTGTCAGTCTTTCTCAGTCGATCTTGACCCAACTCAGCAGGTCTGGCTTGCATGCGTCTTATCATCTGTTGCTATATGGAATTTATGGTATTAATTTATTTGATGAATGCATCTGATTGTTTCACATAGCCTCACATTTGCACAGTTTACATCATGGCCAATTTAGAAATTGATAAATTGATCTAGTTGGACCAGAATTGTTTGAGGGCAACATGATTCTTTTTAAAACAAGTATTTCTTAAAACTGACTTGAGTGGCAAATTTGCTCTTCTATCACGTGTTTCAGATGTAAATGATAGACAATAGGTGTGATTCAGTTAAATAGTCAATTTTTATAAAAAAAGGATGGTGATATGAAGAGAGTTGTTTTCTAAGCTAGTGCAATCTGTCTTGCAGATCAGAACATCATAAGATATGCCACATTCATTCGCATCTATTATTCAATACATTAGATAATATGAAGTGATAATGCACCTGCTGTAACTCATAACAGTATGTTCAGTACACTTGTGCAACTCCATGCATATGCTCCACCATAACAGTTCACAAGATTTATACAGGATAGATCAATTTTATTATTGTTTTTTCTTCAAATACCGCAAACTTTGATTGCATAACTAAAAAAACTTGCAGATGTGATGGCGAATTTTCTGCTTCTCTGTTAAGTTTTAGAATCTGTTCTTTCCCTCTTTACGAACCAAATAACAATTACAATACTTAAATCTTATGACAACGCGGAGTTTTTTTTTCCCTTTCTTTGAACATCATTTCCAGCATTTGATCATTTTATTCACATTTTTCCCTTGCCAGGTAGGTATCCTCGTCTTTTTGATATCCTTTGCAGGATTTCTTGCTCCAGCTCTATCAGCTACTCCTACGGGGAAGGAAGGTAAACCTTAGGTTCGTAGTTAACGGTGTGCAAACCGATAGGTACTGTGTCTTACATTCAAAACTATGTCATGTAACTGCAAGTGTTTCGTATGCTACTGATGCTGAACTATGGAACCACCTCTATTTGCTCTCAGAGCTTTGTGAACTTTGACTTTCTAAATATCTTGGATCCCATATTTTCAAGTCTTTGATTGCACTTTTGTCAGTTGCTCATGGGAAATAAGGATTATCACCAGCCGAATTTGGGTTTGTACATTTTGAATTTCTTCTGCTGCTTGCTAATTAAAGTCAACCACACTATTTTCCCTTGATTGATATCTAATTAAAGTCAATGTTAATCTTCAAGTCCATCTTACAGCGTAAGCAATGACGCATCCGATTCGAGAACGACCACACCGGCCCATTCAACCAAATTTGTTAAATAAATACAACAACAGTCAACCACACTATTTTTTAAAATACATTTTATTAATTTATCGGTAAATTACAGAAAACTCTCCAATCCCTATTTGATCTTTGTTTCTACTCTCCATTTGATAAATTATTTGCATTTACTTCTTGATGGATTGAGTATAAAAGAGTAAAAATTGAGTATATATCAGTAAAAAATAAATATAAAAGAGTGAAAAGTGAGTATAAAAGAGTGAAAATTGAGTACACAGTTTCTTGTCAATTCCATCAGGAGCTGCATGCAAAGAAAACTTTTAACGGGGACTGCATGCAAAGTTGAGTTTGAGCTTGGGGAGTTTAAGAAAATTTCCCCTTAATTTATCTTTTGCAGATCGTGGAAAGCAAGATTCGTTATTGAAGCAAATAGCAACAAGCATTTCATCGGACATGCGTATTTTTTATTTTCCGGTGGATTTCCATGGTTTCATTAATGGAAATTGTTTGATGTAGTGAGTAATAGACTCTGGTTGTTCACCGTTCAAGAATTTTTATTTAGGCAGTTCATATCATCCATACATAGTGTTTTGATCTAAGATTTCAATTCTTCCATGTTTCAACAGTAGCATATTGTTCATGGAGCTAAGGTCCAAAATATGGAATAAAATGTGTTTCCACGACTCTACCACCTGGCCAATCCTGTTCCATTTAATCCCTTTTTCATGGCCACATATCTTTACGGCTAAGGAATGGGAAATAAAACGATAATAACGAAAGCCTCGTTGGCTCAGAACGCCAAAAGAACATGGAGACTTCTTCGAGTTAAACATGACGAGAAGCCAAAAAGGGAAAACATGAGATCAGATCGAATTAAGGAGACGTTTGGTATACATTCGACAATGTGAATGATAATGACTTTTGACTGAGTAGTTTATGAGCTTAGTAATAACCTAGTAGGGGCTGAATTATAAAATCAAAGATATCATATTCATATCTTGATTCTGATTCCTGTATATCAAGTATTATAAATATGACGCCTTCTAATCCCGCTTACCCAGCGCCCTCTAAATGTACCCTCCATTGGCTCGGACCACCTGCCCGTTCACCCACTCGCCGCCGTCGGAGCACAAGAACCCTACCACCGGCGCGATGTCCTCCACCTCCCCCAGACGTCCCAGCGGACACTCCTCCACTATCGTCTTCACCAACTCCTCGCTCTTCCCCGCGAAGAACGTCTCCGTGGCCACCGGCCCCGGAGCCACGCAGTTGGCCGTGATCCCAGTCCCCTTCAGCTCCTTCGCCAGCACCTTCACCATGGCCTCCACCGCCGCCTTCGACGCCGCGTACGCCCCGTATCGTGGCTTGAGCGATGCCACTAACGAGGCCGTGATGCACACGATCCGACCCCCGCCGCCGCGAACCAACCGATTCGCGGCCTCCCGACAGCAGAGGAAAGCCCCTCGGGTGTTGACTGTGAAGGTGCGGTCCCAGTCCTCGTCCGTTGTAGCGGTTAGGGTCGGGTACTTGTCGTCGAAGAAACCGGCGCACGCGATGAGGATGTGGGCCCGGCCGCCGAAGGTGGACTCCGCAGCGTCGAAAATCGATCTGACTGCGTCGGCGTCGGAGACGTCCGCGCGGACGGTGATGGCGCGGGCGGATTGGTGGGAGGAGGAATTGAACTCGGCGGCGAGCTGATCGGCAGCGGCGGAGTTGGAGGCGTAGACCAGGACGAGGGAGGCGCCGAGGGAGGCAAGGTGGGAGACGATGGCGCGGCCGATGCCGCGCGAGGCGCCGGTGACGATGGCTACGCGGCCTGAGAGAGGGAGGGCGGTGGCCATGTAGTCGATTAGCTTAGAGTACTATATTAGGGCCGAAGTAGTAGGCTAAGCAATTAAGCAAGCAAAATCCAATTGCAGCGTCCAATGACACCCTCTTTATTTATAGTGGAAAGGCCACCTAAAGTGCAACATGAAGTCAAAGATAACCATGCTGCACCCAATTAGACGTCTCTTCCATTTTTATTCGTGATGAGAGGGTGAAAACTAGTCTTAAGTATGAAAATATTTTCATTTTTTTTCATTTTATTCAATGCGGTAGAAAGATGATTCGTTTATTTCAGACCTATCAATCCGTCTCATCATTAATATGAAGAAGATAAATCATAAAGATTATTAGTTTGGATATTATGATTAACGCGTGGAGAAGACGAACACACTAATTTTATTTGATTTTGATTCTTAAATCTTAAAATGACAACGCTTAAGAATTAATTATCAATTCATCACGTGATAATTTTATCAGATTTTCCATTTTCATTTTATTCAAGCCGAATAATACAATGATATTCAAATTCGAGGTCGTACGACAAACGAATTTGAAACACAAAAATGGCATTAACAAATTTTGGTACGATTTGAAATAGAATTCAAGCTCGATTAATTTGAATAAAATCAAATTAAAATTTAAAATACCTTAACTTCATATTCTACTCGAACTTTTATTATTCAAATTAATATCACATTTCAAAAAATTAATATTATAATTTAAAAACTTAATATCAAAATAATGTTAATTTTTAAAAAACAATACACAATTGTATTGATTTTTAAAAATTATTATTATAATGGTATTTATTTTTAAAAATAATTATTATAATGATGTTGATTTAAAATATCATATCATTACAGACAAAAAAAAGAAAAATAACACATGAACATTCTGAACAAAATATTATATAAGACTCAAATACATTTGCTTAATTTGAGTTTAACTTGGATGTGATAATTACAAGATTTGAATTTGATAATTTTAGATACAAATCTAATATTCTTCGTATTAACTTGAGATGGTGACAAAAGACAATTCATTCGTCCCTTAGTATCCCTGTCAATCCATTTCAAGACCAACATGAAAGAAATAAATCATGAGGATTATTAACTCGGAATCTATAATTAGTCTGTGGAAAAGACACACATATTAACTTTATTAAATTTTAACACTCAAACCTCAAAATACCCACACGTTAATACGTGGGAACGTTTGCATCCTACTTGAGCTTAAACACGACTATATTGCTAGCTTGCTTATTGCACCCTACACAAACACAAACACAAACACAAACACAACGAGAATCCAATAAAGGGGAAAAAAACAACATTGGATCGAGTTAAATGTATCCTCCGTTGACTCGGACCACTTGCCCGTTCACCCACTCGCCGCCGTCGGTGCACAGGAACCCCACCACCGGCGCAATGTCCTCCACCTCCCCCAGACGTCCCAGCGGACACTCCTCCACTATCCTCTTCACCAACTCCTCGCTCTTCCCCGCGAAGAACATCTCCGTCGCCACCGGCCCCGGAGCCACGCAGTTGGCCGTGATCCCAGTCCCCTTCAGCTCCTTCGCCAGCACCTTCACCATCGCCTCCACCGCCGCCTTCGACGCCACGTACGCGGCGTACCTTGGCCGGAGCGATGCCACTGTCGAAGACGTGATGCACACGATCCGACCCCCGCCGCCGCGGACCAGCCGATTCGCAGCCTCCCGGCAGCAGAGGAAGGCCCCTCGGGTGTTGATGGCGAAGGTGCGGTCCCAGTCCTCGTCCGTGGTGGCGGCCAGGGTCGGGTACTTGTCGTCGAGGACCCCGGCGCACGCGATGAAGATGTGGGCGGCGCGGCCGCCGAAGGCGGACTCCGCGGCGTCGAAGAGGGATTTGACTGCGTCGGCGTCGGAGACGTCCGCGCAGACGGAAACGGCGCGGAGGGATTGATCCGCGGAGGAGTTAAGCTGGGAAGCGAGTTGGTCAGCAGCGACGGAGTTGGAGGAATAGCCGAGGACGAGGGAGGCGCCGAGGGAGGCAAGGTGGGTGGCGATGGCACGGCCGATGCCACGGGAGGCGCCCGTGACAATAGCGACGCGACCAGAAAGGGGGAGGGCGGCGGCCATGGAGTCGATTAGGGTTGTAATTTGGGGACGAAGATGAAGCTGGAAGCCAAGCAAAGCACAATCACTTACAATCGGGTAATGATAACTTGGTCCAACGAAACAGCTAAAGGTGCATTTTTTTTAAAGTTTGTGATTATGTTAATTCAGATTTGCCTTTAAATTAGATTATAATATTTGAATAGACAGAAAGAAGTAGAGAGAACAAATTAGATTATGAGTAATGATTGGGACAGTAAATTTGGGACAGTGAATGAGACAGTAAATGACGTACAATTAATGTGTACATGTCCGATCACTGATCGGACACCACCGATGGCCTCTGATTATCGTCCTGAATCAAACTATACCTTCGGAGGACGGTGAACTCGTCAGGATCGCCGGCAACGGTGAACCTATCGAAATCGACGGTCAATGATGCGAGATCGCAATTGCAGCGATCCCCGACGGGTTCACCGTGCCCCCCAAGGTATAGTTTGGTTCGGGGCGGCGGTCGAAGGCCGCCAGTAGTATCCGATCGGCGATCGGATGTGTACACAATAATTATCACGTCATTCACTATCCCATTCATTGTCCCAAATTTACTGTCCCTATTATTACTCTTAGATTATAATATTGAATTCACCACTGTGCGGCGAAGGAAGGTGCGAGAGAAAAATAATCGAGAAAATCGAGTGAAGATTTTCAAATCAAAATAAAAGGTGGAACCGCCACCTTAGCGGCCCCCTGATCCTGGCCCCACAGGTTTTCAGAGGGAGGCAAATCACGGTTACTACTGGTGTAGTGAGGCGCCTGGGGTCGAGGGAATTAATGCCTGCAGACCAGGATTTTATCCCCGTATGCAACTGGCGACCCTCGAACCTAAGACCTCATTCAAATAGGCCAGGCGCCTCACCATCCGATCCAGCCCGTGGGGGCATCGAGTGAAGATTTTGGATAGAGAACAGAAGGAGAGAGAATAAATTTTTTTAATAATATAAAAATTTCGAGTTGACAATGACACATGATCGCGTAATAGACGTCGAATACGATATCATTTCTTTAGGCCTACATACGTAATCATTTAATTCTTTTCACATTATAATATTTATCATCTCATCAAAAATCATAAGATCTACATACTACATACATATTAATATTAGCATCTTTATTCTCTCACATTCATTTAACATTCAACCTTCATTATTTATGAGATCCACATACCACATTTACATTATCTCACACATATATTTTCTCACATACATTTTTTTTCACATATTTATTCTCTTATCTATATATTTTTTTATTTTCAATTTTATTTAATAATTTAAATAATTATTATTTAAAATAAAAAATAATAATATTTTTAAATATTTTTATAAATATTTAAAATTTAAATTATTAAATCCCTCCCCTGCTTGATCGGTCAAGCTGACCGATCAGCTGATTGGTCCGCTTGACCGATAGGGGTCTCGTGATCCCAAAGAATCTATTGGGGATGCCATGTCATACACGATGAATACGTTCATTGCGTCAGCGCATTAACGCGCTCATCGCAATGGCTTTAACGCGGACGGTGCGTTAATCGAGCATTAGATGCTCTTAGGCTGGCACGCATATCGTCCAGGGTATCAAAAAACTATATATATATATATATATATATATATATATATATATATATATATATATAATTTTTTGATATTTTTAGCTTTCCACTATGCTAGTAATATTTTAAGGGAGGCTTATTAAAAACTCCCTAATAAGAAAAACTTCTTTGTGTCCGCTCCGTTGGCAAGGGAATCATAGTTTATACTCTCTAATTTTTTTAACTCCCTAATACATAAATTTACCAATCTACCCTTATTAAATGTTATCCCTCTCTCCATTACCTTCTCCCCCATTTCTTTACGACGCATCCAAAAAAATCCTAACCAGCGTCATCTCACCATTTTTGTCTTCCTCATTTCCCTCTTCTCCATTTCTTCCCTACAGAATCTCCATCCTAAACAAACCCAAACCAAGGAAATCGATGGCTCGACCATTTCCCTCTTCTCCATTTCTTCCCATTACAATCTCCATCCTAAACAAACTCTAACCAGCGAAATACATCACTCCACCTATCCACACCGACGAGGAGACTGAAGCAAGATCATACCCATCGAGATCCATCGATCGGGAGTAGCGAGATATCAACCGAGAGCATAACCACCGACGAGAAAACTGAAGCAAGCGCCGCTGTCGAAGACACACAATCACCTTAAAAATAGTAAATTTTTTAATTTTTAGTCTTTTTTAATCTATTAGTCGTATACTATGTGAAAATTGATAATAGACTTCGGATATTATCTGAAGTAATAAGTAGATAATTACCGAAGTAGATGCGCATGAAGTAAAAAGGTCAGTTTTTTACTTCACCACAAAATACCAAAATCTTTCACTGGTTCAAAATCGATTCAAAGTTGAACCGTTTTCGAAGTAAAATGGCTCTATTACTTCATCGATCTCGCTGAAGTATTTGATTGTATATAACTTCATAAGTTGACAAAGTAAAATATTTATACGACTTCACAAATTTTTTATTCTCGTGTAGTAAATATTTATTTTTACTTCTACAAAATTTGAATTAGTTGAAGTATTTTTTTATTGTATTACTTCAGCATAATGTAGACGTATTAGAGTATATGTTGCTATAACAAATATTTAAATTTAGCGAAGTAATTTATACAAACGACTTCACAAATTAAATAAATGATGAAGTAAATATTTTTTTTAATATTTGAATTACTACAACATAATATTTTTCATCATCAAAATTAAACAAATATATTCTTACAACTCAAAAGTGTATTCATAAAAGACATTAATCAACTTCATCCAAAATCTGTTGTATTCATAAATCACTAAATACAATCAAAATTTTTTTCACAACCTACATTAGGCACATAAAAGTAGACAAATTCACTCCATTCGCTTCTGACTTCATCATACTGAGATTGATTGTAATACTGTTTATTTTTTGAGACAGAAAACTAAACCATTAATAGAAGTGTGAGGGTCAATACAAAATAACTAAATATTTCATAAAGAATATAGTTCATAAAAAGATTTACTTTCCTCTCCAATTGTAAATCTTCATCCATGACTATCTCTTTCATATACCGCATTACACAATATCCACATTCAACACCACCATTTTATTTTAGATTACCCTAATTAATGAAATTGAAAGTGTAATGCAATTAGTCACCTGCATAAATGACAATAGCCAAAAGGTTAGAATCCAATGGTACCTGCATAAATGACAATATAGCATTAATAATATATAGTAGGAATTGATAAATAATTAAAATCTTACCCGGTACATGAAAGTCAATTACCTGCAGTACATGAAAATCAATTACAAGACTTACAAATTGTTTGTAAAAACAAATATATAACATACCAGCCACACAAAACTTGAAATGGAGCTGAGTCAGTACTTGGAGATGAATTCTACATGAAATTCTGACAAATTCCAGAACAGTTGTTGGGCATAAATTAGAGCTGTCAATTTGGGTTGGGCCCGTCGGGTTGGCCCGCCCCGCCAATCAATTTAAGCGGGTTGGGTTGGAATTTAAGCAACCCAAGTCCGCCGCGAGCCAACCCGCCTAGGCCCGCGACCCGCACGGGTCGGCCCACGACGGGCTTGGGTTGGCCCGCGGGTTGAGAATCACATGTTAGTTAAGTTTTATGATAATTTATTATCTTTCTTTGTTATTATTTTGAAATAAAAAATAATATTTTTCATCACATGAGTACTCGTTTGTATCCATTTATATTTAAAAAATATATTTCTTAATATATTTGATTGATGAAATCTAAATATATGATTTTTTTAATTGTTTTTAATTTTTAAAAAATATTTTGATTGGCCCGCGGGTTGGCCCGCCTAACCCACGACCCGCCTTGGATTGGGTTGGGTTGGGGATTTTCCAACCCGCCTAGATGACGGGTCGACCTGCCCCGCCCCGCCAAATGGCCGGCCCGCCATGGACCGACCCGCCCCGCCATGGGTTGGCCCGTTTGACAGCTTTAGGCATAATGTATAAAATAAGAGCGAAGCTATATATCTTAGGCAGTTTAAGATTAGGAAGAACTAGACCAACCAAAAGAACTGCATAATCATACGAAACCAAAAAAACTACACTGTCATCACAGTTAGATACCAGACACATGCTGCTGGAGCAGTTTTAGGTACTCTTTCCAATCAAACTTCAGCACTAAGGGCGCGCTCGATCTCTTCTAGTGATCGCCCCTTGGTCTCCACGACATTGCCGGTTATGTAAAGAACAGCAAAAGTGCATGCCACCGCAAATCCCAGATACACTCGGTTGATTCCAAACTGCTGCATCACGCTCAGAAAGTAGAGATATCAAATGACAATAGTAAACCACGCTCAGAAAGTAGAGATTCCAACCAGCAAGGGGTGTAGGAATTGGTGTTGGAGCAAGTTGAAAAGGCCGGAGAGGAAACACATTGAGGGTGTAAGTCAAATCTTAATAGAAGAGTATGATAAAAATAAATATATGAAAATTACCCCATGAACACCCAATGGAGGAAAACTTCCTGCTTTTTGCATGGCTCCAAGAAGTGGATTGTTTATTAGTTGTGGAGAAAGTGCGCATTTGGTTGCCCGCATGAATGGTCAACAACTGATGCTGCCAGTTTAAACTGCCCATAGTAAACCAATAAGTGGCTCAAATACAAATGAATGAACCCTAGATTGTCCAAGAGTTAAAAGTTGAAACAAACTAATCAGAATGCATGATAAAGATTTCCGAACACCATAGAAAGTTTACCTTCACAAACTATTATATTTGCCATGTTCCTTTTTAATAAAGTAAATGCTAATGGAAAAGTGTAAGCAATTAAAACTCACAATAACTGTTTGCCACATTTATAATGTACTAGCCATTACTTGCAAAAGTTTTTATAAAACAGAATCCAATGATAAGCATTCTTATGTTTCCTAGTATTCAATGTCTTATACTCCAAACATTTTTCATTGATTTCTGCAAATCCAAGCTATGTGAAAAATGTCAAAAAGTATACCATTATGTAGCACTTGAGATTCTGACAAGTCTCGCATAATCGCATATTTGCAAGCTTAACTAAATCATGCTACGTGGATTCCATAAAATGTCTGGGTGTCACAATTATTGAGGAGCACATAGAGAATCACTTTATGGCTTAATGTGCAAAATGGAAAAATATAGAGAAGAAGCATGCGCGGCAAGACGGCAACAATTCTAGTAAAGGAATCCAAATGAGAAGTCAAGAGAACAGAATCAAACAAACTAAAGATTATATTATCTGGGAACTATTTGAAATACAAAGATCTAAAGGTTTGCAGGATAAAACAGCCAATAATTTACTCGGAAGAAACTTAACCACAGGAATACTTTTTATATTTTAAGATAAACGCCAAACTTTATCACATAGGATCATCAACTATGAAGATAAAACAATTGTGCCCTTCACAAGATCATGCTTTGGATTATTTTCCCAGCTCTTCAGAAACATATCAGTGTGCAAAATCTAAGGTATAGTGAGCCACAGAGACAATTATAAGGACTTCTTACAGTCTTACCTCTGGTTAATTAACCCACGCAGCCTAGAATTTTTTAGGTTTGGAAACTGCAGTTTATCTCTGAACAAGGGGTTTGCTTCAATCAGCTTCTTAAGTTCAACAAGCATGATTGACCTTGCTGATTTGGTATCCCAATACTTTGAAAGTTGCCCGTTTTCCCTGGCCACATGAGAAACAAGTAACACACACACACACACTAGACTCATTAACCCAAAGCACTTGCCCCTTCTTCCGGTCGCCAAGAAACCTCAAGGAGGAAGACTCGACGGTGCTGCAGAGGAAGAAAATTAGCGGCACTGCAGTGGAAGGAGAGAAGGGCGTGGAAGAGGAAAGAAAACTGAAAGGAAAAGAAGAGAAAAAAATCGAAGGAGACGATAGAAATCGAAGGCGGAATCAGACCTTCCGTTGCTTGCTGGAGACAGAAATCGAAGAGAAAATTTCCGTTGCTTGCTGGAGACAGAAATCCAAGGCGGAATCAGACTTTCCGTCGACGGCGTTGAGCACTTCGTTGAGGAATAGCTGCGGATTGAGGTCGAAGGCTACGAACACCGCCTCGCTCTCGCTTCCCTCCATGAATCTCCTTCAAACCCTCGTCTCTGTCGGGTAAATCGAAGAAGAAAACCCTGCACGATGATGAAGTTAGGGCTCGAGAGAGTTTTAAGGATTACTTTAAAAATAAATATAAATCGGTTAATTTATTTATAAAAGAAAATAAATTTTAGTTGATTTAAATTTATTACTTCGGTATAGAAATATATGGATTTTATTTGATAACTTATTACTTCATCAAATAATTATTATGAAGTAAAATATCCGATAAATTTAGTAGTAAGACTCATAATTTTTAAGCTACGAAGTTTAAAATGAAATTTACTTCATCAAATTTAGTACCGAAGTTGATTAATATGTATTACTTCGTTAAAAGATTTCGCCGAAGTAACCTGTGGCGAAGTCTATTCTTGATTTTCACATAGTATATTTTGTTTTCTTGAATTTTCACATATCTCATTATTTATTTATTATTGATTTTTGGGCGGATTTTTTGAGATGGAGGTGAAATCTTGAGATAGCGCATGTAGGCTTGATCGCTTACGCTTGCTCCTCCAACTCCAACTACTACAGGAAAGAATCCACCTCCTTCTCAAAAATTCATTTTATTAATCGTATCTTCCTCTTTTGGAAGTTGGAATTCCTGAGAAATTATATTGTGTTTCACTCCCTAAAGATAATTTTCTAATATTTGAATATAAATAAAGGCCAATAATATTTGAATGAGTATATTATTCCTCATTTATGCTGTGTTATGAAATTAAATATAATTTGTCAAATTTTTTAAAATTAATATCGTGTTATGATTGATTATGAAATTGTATAGTCTTTTCCAATGCAATTTCTCAATCACTCAGGTGACACAGATTTTGTTCAGTTTCTTATAGAAATGGAATCTGGATCTGGATCTTCAAATTTTTCATTTCTGGGTAGTTGCAAGTATAAAGAAGACCTCTATATGATTTTAATTTTTAATGGCTTTAGTCTAATGGAGCTGTTTCTTAATCTTGAAAGAAAATGTGAGGAGATTGTTCCACAAAATGTGCTCTTGCAATATCTTGCACCACATCAAAATATGTATGTGACATTGCATGAAGATGATGATGTCCGGATTATGACACATCTTTACACGTCTATGAGATTGACAATAATTAATATGAGAGCAGTGGAAAAAGATCACATGAGTTCCCACAGTCTCGAGAGGTAAAAAATTTCTACCTTGATTTTTTCCGCATGTAGATATTAATGATGATAAAATTTATTTTTTTGATTTGCTTGATATGTCATTGTAGAGTACAATTATTGATGATTATTTAGTTATTTATCATTTTTATCATATGTTTCATGGAAATATATTGTGGGTGTGCTTGCTTCTTGTGAATCTTGAACATATATAAATTTTAGTTGGGAAGACATTGGATGATTTAAACTTTTAAATAGAACATGATTATATTCCATTTGCGTTGTATTAATAATTTATTAAAAGGTTAAAAATGAGATATCAACAACATATTCACTATTTAAAATAGTTATGTATATATACATAAAGTACTCTCCCAAAGGTTAAATCATTCCAAGCTAGAAAATGATGTCATATTATTTAGATTTCATACGCATCCACAATTTTATATTATATATATTTTAGTTTTGTTGATAAGTCTTTGATAATTATATAGGTAAAGTACTCTTCCAAAGGTTAAGTCTTTAATTTTAGTTTTAGTTTTGTTAATATATTACATAAAATACTCTGCCAAAGGTTAACTCTTTAATTTTGGTGTATGGATAGTAGATTAATTATAATTATTTTATGCTTACAATGATATTATACTCATTGTTAAATTGATAAGGTTTGAAACTGAAGAAGAGACACAGACTAATAATGATGGCCATCTTGAAGTGGGTTTGGTAAGAAATTCCATAGATGCTTGGAGTCATTGTATCCGTGGAGAGGGCCAGATATTCAAGGATACTACAGAATTTCGAAAATGTGCTAAAAATTATGCAGTTGCTATGAGACGATCATTTTTGTATAAAAAGAATGATAATAAGAAGGTTATTCTTGTGTGTAGCGAAAACAACTGTTCTTGGAGAATATATGCTTCAAGACATAAAGCTGACAAACTTTTTAGCATTAGAAAATGTAATCTAATACATACTTGTAGAGATGACAATCTTCGTAGTAGAGGACATCCTAAAACTGATGCTGCCTGGGTTTCCAATGTTGTGATGGATAGATTGAGGGCAGAGCCCTCGTATCGATCATGCACAATGTTGAAAGATATTCATAGAGATTATGGGGTCGAGCTTAATTACAACAGAGTTTGGAAAGGGAAGGAATTGGCAATGCATGACATTAATGGTGCAGATGAGGGGTCTTATGATAGATTACGATGGTATTGTAGTGCTATCAAAGAAACTAATCCTGAAAGGTTTGTCGATTATGAAATTGATCATTGTGGTAATAAATTTAAACGGTTATTCATCTGCTTCAATGCATGTACAATTGGTTTTATCAATGGATGTAGACCCTTGGTTTTCTTAGATGACACTCACATAAAGAATAAATACAAAGGATGCATTTTGGTTGCTGTGGCAAAGGATGCTAATGATGATCTTTTCACATTAGCATATTCAGTTGTAGATGCTGAAAATGATAATAATTGAGGATGGTTTTGTTTCCAACTTAGAAGTGTCCTGCTTTCACATTCCTATATTGGGTTTTCACCTTTTTTTCTAATAGACATCCTAGGATAATCAAAGCTATTCAGATAATATTCCCAGATAGTCATCATGCCTACTGTTTGAGACATTTGGTAGATAATTTCGTGAAACAGGTTTGGCTAATGACATATTTGTGTTAGGAAACATTGCTTTTTGAATAATACTAGTTTATGTATTTTTTTTGTTTGTTATTTGAATGTAGGTCATGCGAAGGTACCCACTTCATAACAAATAATATTGGTCATCTATTTCAAAAAAGCTACATATGCCCTATCGACACAAGAGTTTCAAGAATATGTTAACATGATAGTAGGGTCAATGCCACTTGCTAAAAACCTTATAGTATCTTCGTGTCCAGAAAGTTGGGCAAATGCATATTTTCTAGGAAATCGGTGGGGTGTCATGAATAATAACATACCTGAGTCTTGGAATAATTAGGTTAAAGCAGCACGATTTCTTCCTATTGTGGTCATGGTCGATCACATACGCATTCAAATTATGGATATGATGTATAGACGACGTGAAGCAACAATGGAGATGGTTAAAAGATTGAGTCCATCAAAGGAGAATGCTCTTGCAAAAACATATGCTGAATCTCGTAATTTGATAGTGCGCAAGGCATGTGGTTGGAGTTTTGAAGTTGTGGATGGGAATAAATCATTTGCTGTTGATTTGTCTGCTCGGACTTGTTCGTACATAGCATGACAGATTAATAGGTTTCTATGCAAACATGAATGTTCAGCAATAGAGTCAAAGTCATTATCATTATATGATTTCTGTGACAAGTACTTTAAAATAGAGTTGTATCGTGAAAGCTACAAAGGAATCCTAAATTCGATCCCTACATGTCACATGTCTGAGTACAATCCCGAGCAGCCATTTGTAATCAATGCTCCCATTGTTCAAAGCCAACCAGGCAGAAGAAGAACTCAAAGTATACCTTCACAAGTCGAAAAACGTGTGACAAAATGTGGTCGGTGTCATGGGCGAGCTCATAACCGACGCAATTGCAAAGAAGCAATTAACTAACTGTACTTTTATTTAGTGAAAATAATATGGAACTGTTTGATTTACAAGTAAAACATTGTATTCTGAAATTTCTTTTAATGAGCATGTACTCATATATTTGATCTCTAATACATTTTCCAATTTACAGAAAAAAGATGATGATAAAACAAACAAGAAGCAAGGATGTATCTAAGAGAAGGAGTACTCGATCCGTTGGAATTATTCAGGGCGTGTTCTTGCTGTAATGGTCCTTTTATATTATGTTAAGTTAGTAATGTTTATGTACTGGGAACTGTTTATATAATGTGGGCTTGATACTAGTTGATGTTTAAGCTTGGTGTGATATTTGTATTTCATAGTTTTGGTAAGTGACTCGTAATTGTTGTTGTTGTTGTGTTAGTTCAGTTATGAAACTGAATGTTAGTTCAGTTATGAAACTGAATGTCAGAATTTTATACTTAAATTCAATTAAATCATACTAAATATAAACCAACGGAAACTTAAATTATATATGAAGGATATGTTTTTGATATGTATTCTTCACTTGCATTACTCGATCACAGTTTGTTTCATAGAAGACAATTCCTGTAAATCTTCAGGGTCTCGTGTTGAATTTACATTTGGCTAGAGAATCATCTTCGCTCTATCTCGTTTCAGTGCATGTGGATTTTGAGTACAAAACTATAAAATTTCAGTACACATTGGGTAAATCAGAGTACAAATTATCCGAAATTGAGTACAAATTGAAGAAATTCGAGTTCAAGGTTAGGAAAGTGATACCTCTCTCATAAACTTGATGCAAAATCCATTGTAGTTAGAGTCCAAGTTGGAAAACAAGATAGCAAATATAGTTGCCCTATTATTTTACTATCCAAGAGAATGCCATGACCATGAGAATTTTGAGTACCAAATTATACAATTTTAGTACACATTGGGTAAATCTGAGTACAAATCATCCGAAATTGATTACAAATTGAAGAAATTTGAGTACAAGGTTAGGAAATTTATACATCTCTCATGATCTTGATGCAAAGTCCATTGTATTTAGAGTCTAAGTTGGAAAACAAGATAGAAAATGTAGCCACCCTATTATTTTACTATCAAGAGAATGCCAAGGCCATGAGAATTTTGAATACAAAATTATAAAATTTCAGTACACATTGGGTAAATCTGAGTACAAATCATCCGAAATTAAGTACAAATTGAAGAAATTGGAGTACAAGGTTAGGAAAGTGATATCTCTCTCATGATCTTGATGCAAAGTCCATTATAGTTAGAGTCCAAGTTGGAAAACAAGATAGAAAATGTAGCTGCCCTATAATTTTACTATCAAGAGAATCCCAAGGCCATGGGAATTTTGAGTATAAAATTATAAAATTTCAATACACATTGGGTAAATTTGAGTACAAATCATTCGAAATTGAGTACAAATTGAAGAAATTTGAGTACAAGGTTAGGAAAGTGATATCTCTCTCATGATCTTGATGCAAAGTCCATTGTAGTTAGAGTCCAACTTGGAAAACAAGATAGAAAATGTAGCTGCCCTATTATTTTACTATCCAAGAGAATGCCAAGGCCATGAGAATTTTTAGTACAAAATTATAAAATTTCAGTACACATTGGGTAATCTGAGTATAAATCATCCGAAATTGAGTACAAATTGAAGAAATTCGAGTACAAGATTAGGAAAGTGATACCTCTCTCATGATCTTGATGCAAAGTCCATTGTAGTTAGAGTCCAAGTTGGAAAACAAGATAGAAAATCTGAGTACTGCCCTATTATTTTACTATCCAAGAGAATGCCAAGGCCATGAGAATTTTGAGTACAAAATTATACAATTTCAGTACACATTGGGTAAATATGAGTACAAATTATCCAAAATTGAGTACAAATTGAAGAAATTCGAGTACAAGGTTAGGAAAGTGATACCTCTCTCATAATCTTGATGCAAAGTCCATTGTAGTTAGAGTCCAAGTTGGAAAACAAGATAGAAAATGTAGCTGAGTATACCCTATTATTTTACTATCCAAGAGAATGCAAGGCCATGGGAATTTTAAGTACAAATTATACAATTTCATACACATTGGTAAATCTGAGTACAAATCATCCGAAATTGAGTACAAATTGAAGAAATTCGAGTACAAGTTAGGAAAGTGATACCTTCTCAGATCTGATGCAAAGTCCATTTAGTTAGAGTCCATGTTGGAAAACAAGATAGAAAATATAGCTGCCCTATTATTTTACTATCCAAGAGAATGCCAAGGCCATGGGAATTTTGAGTAAAAATTATAAAATTTCAGTACACATTGGTAAATCTGAGTAAAATCATCCGAAATTGAGTACAAATTGAAGAAATTCGAGTACAAGGTTAGGAAAGTGATACCCTCTCATAATCTTGATGCAAAGTCCATTGTAGTTAGAGTCCAAGTTGGAAAACAAGATAGAAAATGTAGCTGCCCTATTATTTTACTATCAAGAGAATGCAAGGCCATGGAATTTTGAGTACAAAATTATACAATTTCAGTACACATTGGGTAAATCTGAGTACAAATCATCCGAAATTGAGTTTAAATTGAAGAAATTCGAGTACAAGGTTAGGAAACTGATACCTCTCTCATAATCTTGATGCAAAGTCCATTGTAGATAGAGTCCAAGTTGGAAAACAAGATAGAAAATATAGCTGCCCTATTATTTTACTATCAAGAGAATGCAAATGCCATGAGAATTTTGAGTACACAATTATAAAATTTGAGTACACATTGGGTAATTCTGAGTACAATTCATCCGAAATTGAGTACAAATTGAAGAAATTCGAGTACAAGGTTAGGAAAGTGATACCTCTCTCATAATCTTGATGCAAAGTCCATTGTAGTTAGAGTCCAAGTTGGAAAACAAGATAGAAAATGTAGCTACCCTATTATTTTACTATCAAGAGAATGCCAAGGCCATGGGAATTTTGAGTACAAAATTATACAATTTCAGTACACATTGGGTAAATCTGAGTACAAATCATCCGAAATTGAGTACAAATTGAAGAAATTCGAGTACAAGGTTAGGAAAGTGATACCTCTCTCATAATCTTGATGCAAAGTCCATTGTAGTTAGAGTCCAAGTTGGAAAACAAGATAGAAAATGTAGCTGCCCTATTATTTTACTATCAAGAGAATGCCAAGGCCATGGGAATTTTGAGTACAAAATTATACAATTTCAGTACACATTGGGTAAATATGAGTACAAATTATCCGAAATTGAGTACAAATTGAAGAAATTCGAGTACAAGGTTAGGAAAGTGATACCTCTCTCATAATCTTGATGCAAAGTCCATTGTAGTTAGAGTCCAAGTTGGAAAACAAGATAGAAAATGTAGCTGCCTATTATTTTACTATCAAGAGAATGCCAAGGCCATGAGAATTTTGAGTACAAAATTAACAATTTCAGTACACATTGGGTAAATTGAGTACAAATCATCCGAAATTGAGTACAAATTGAAGAATTCGAGTACAAGGTTAGGAAAGTATACCTCTCTCATATCTTGATGCAAAGTCCATTGTAGTTAGAGTCCAAGTTGGAAAACAAATAGAAATTAGCTGCCTATTATTTTACTATCAAGGGTATGCAAGGCCAGGAATTTGAGTACAAAATTATACAATTTCAGTACACATTGGTAATCTGAGTACAATCATCCGAAATTGAGTACAAATTGGAAATTGAGTACAAGGTTAGGAAATGATACTCTTCATATCTTGATGCAAATCCATTGTAGTTAGCTCAATTGGAATATCAAGATAGAAATATACTCCTAACTTGTACTGTTTCAATTTGTACTCAATTTCAGATATTTGACTCAGATTTACCCAATGTGTACTGAAATTGGTATAATTTTATACTCAAAATTCCATGGCCTTGGCATTCTCTTGATAGTAAAATAATAGGCAGCTACATTTTCTATCTTGTTTTCCAACTTGGACTCTAACTACAATGGACTTTGCATCAAGATATGAGAGGTATCACTTTCCTAACCTTGTACTCGAATTTCTTCAATTTGTACTCAATTTCGGATATTTGTACTCAATTTACCAATGTGTATGAAATTTATAATTTTGTACTAAATCCATTGGCCTTGATCTAATAATTAGCTAATTTTATCTTTTTTCACTTGGACTCTACTACAATGATTGATCAAGATATGAGAGGTATCTTTCCTAACTTTACTCAATTTTTAATTTGTACTCATTGATATTTGTACTCATATTTACCAATGTGTACTGAATTTATAATTTTGTACTCAAAATTCCATGGCCTTGGCATTCTCTTGATAGTAAATAATAGGGCAGCTACATTTTCTATCTTGTTTTCCAACTTGGACTCTAACTACAATGGACTTTGCATCAAGATTATGAGAGAGGTATCACTTTCCTAACCTTGTACTCGAATTTCTTAATTTGTACTCAATTTCGGATATTTGTACTCAATTTACCAAATGTGTACTGAAATTGTATAATTTTGTACTCAAAATTCCCTTGGCCTTGGCAACCCTTGGATAGTAAAATAATAGGGCAGCTACAATTTCTATGTTGTTTTCCAACTTGGACTCTAACTATAATGGACTTTGTAATCAAGATTATGAGAGAGGTATCATTTTCCTAACCTTGTATTCAAATTTCTTTAATTTACACTTGGCTAATATGCACTCAAATTTACCCAATGTGTACTGAAATGTTATAGTTTTGTACTCAAAATTTCCTTGGCCTTGCCAACTCTTGGATAGTAAAATAATAGGGCAGCTACATTTCTTATCTTGTTTTCCAACTTGGACTCTAACTACAATGGACTTTGCAATTAAGATTATGAGAGAGGTATCACTTTCCTAACTTTATACTCGAATTTCTTCAATTTGTACTCAATTTTTGCTGATATGTACTCATATTTACCCAATGTGTACTGAAATTATATAATTTTGTACTCAAAATTCCCTTGGCTATGGCAACTCTTGGATAGTAAAATAATAGGGCAGCTACATTTCCTATCTTGTATTCCAACTTGGCATCTCCTGTGTATATCTCACAAATGGTATGCACATAATTGTTTAATTCTGACAGCATCTCCAACTTGACATCTCCTTTGTATAATTCTGACAACATCTCCTTTGTATATCCCACAAATGACATGCACATAAAGAGTACGCAAATCATAACATTCAGTTTCATAATTGAACAAACATTTAGTTTCATAACTAAACTAACACAACAACAACAATAAATACTCAAGATTTACAGGAATTGTCTTCTATAAAACAAATTGTGATCGAGCAATGCAAGTGAAGAATATATATCAAATTCAAGTAAGAATAAATACTCTACCTGAACACTTTGAATCTCAGATCATATCAATAGCAAGTGAAGAGCAATGCAAAACATCCACTAAGAAATGAAACAGAATGTCGAATGCACCAGAAAAAGAAATGCCCAATAAGATCACATTGACATCGCTTAGCACATAATCATGTATAACTTATTCCACAACAATCTATAATGAATAAAGAGAATCTACAAATGCACTAGAGCGAGCTACTATCTTCATGTTCCAACTAGATATCAAGCAACTTATAGTTATTATGAAACATCCACTTTCGAAAATATCAAGCAACTGACAACCATAATCACATAATTTTCCAAATTTCAACAGCAAAACATCCACTTTCCAAAATATCAAGCAACTCACAACCATATTCACATAATTTTCCAAATTTCCAGAGCAAAACATCAATTTCCAAAATATCAAGCACTCACAACCATAGTCACATATTTTCCATATTTCAACAACAAAACATCCACTTTCCATAACATTCAGCAACTCACAACCATAATCACATAGGATAAAGTTGATCAAGATGAAAATATCTGCAGATACACCAACTTACAACAAATATATGTTTTCCACCAAAAATCATAATCACATGGATTAGTAAAGTCTACTTCTTCATAATTCCATTTTCATCTGACAGAATAATCGCTATCATGTATGCCCGATACGTATCCATCTTTACCTCTTTTTCATAATTCCAAATTTCATCTTCTTCATGCGCCAGACACTTAATCCACAAACAAGTAAAAACACCACAATCGAGTGTCACGCCTTGGTGACGACACTTTGTTTTCGTTACTGTGATTTTCCCAATGTCAAAGCCTGAGAAATGTATCATGTATCCAACCAAAAATTCTGTCTGCAAATATTGATTAAGCTTTGAAATTTAAGTTTTAAGAGTTATTGAAATACAAATGATGAAACTTACATAAACTTTAACTGCCCCAAAAGCAGATGGATGAGGCTTGGAGTTCATCGTCTTGAATTTGCCTTCTCTTGTTGAATAGAATAACAGAAACCAATGTCATCCATAGTTCAAGGGAAAAATAATATATCTGCATCTTGTAAATAAATTTTCATTGAGATGTTTTAATTGATTCCTTGTCACTGAAGTAAGTTTTCCAACAAATTCTTCATACTCTCCCTTCCGCAGCAGCCGATTATTCCTATGTCGTTCCAATTTATCAAGGACTTCTCTCTACATGTAGAAATAGAGTCATATTTCTTATTGTAAACAAAAAATAAAGAATTCAATTGTAAGGTCAAAGAACACCACAAACCTTGAACACCCGTGTCCATGCCGAAAATTTTAAACCCTTTCTTGGCATTTTGCTTTGTCATTATTCTCATGTAGCAATCAATAATTTCAGATCCAACTAGATTACAAAATAAGATTTCATAGAATTGGAGGCCATCAAGTACCACATTATCTTCCTCCCACACAACAACATTGCAAATTTGAAAATTTATATAATATTTGACTATAAAGGAATAATATTCTAGAAAAGGAACCATATACAAGATTAACATACTCCAACTTATCTCGAGAAAGATATTCTGTTACCATCTTTCACTCTTCATCTGTTGCTTCTTCATATCCATAAAAATTTTACTTTTCTCTAAATTTATTCATCACATCCTCAATAGCATCCCTTCCAATTGTAGCAACATCTATACTCGTGTCTCCCTATGTAGATAGATTTAAGAACATAAGAATAAAATACAAATACGGTTAACAACAAATAACTAAAATTAACTCTATTTTATCGATTCCAGCACTACTGTGTCAACAACTGATGCTAACACCTCTTTGCCCGCCTTCCTCCTATGTTTCGGTGTTGTACTCGGCGGCGTAACATATATTTCAGCCTTTTTTCATTCTGTCTGCCTTTGTCCTTACCGTCATTGCAATGGATGAGACAAAATGCTCTACTGATGCAATATTCTTTTCCATCGGCACTTCAACAAACCCATCAATTTCACCTTCAATGGAGTCTTTAACTTCATCTCTCTTGTTCTCTTGTGACCCACTGATATCTTCAATCTGTGGTTGTGGCTCACCTCCAAACTCTTTTGCCATTGGTTCAGTATTTGCCCAACTTGTACCTGTTGGATATTATTATTATCTCTATTAGGTGAGCTTATTTGTAAGTTGCACAAGTAAATACAATCTGAGCCCTTTAGACCAATCTGTTATTATCTATGGGCTGATAACAGATTAGATTGTTATATAAAGGAGAGGTCCCCAAGGGTTTTGGTGATTCTTTATAACCTAGTTTCTTGTTCCCCATTGACAAGAAACTTTATGGTGCCGTCAAACCTAAGCCTGTTGGAAGATCCTCCTTCTTCCTTCCGCTGCATCTTCTTCCACAGGGATCAAGCCGACGACGCTACGACAAGGATGATGACACTTCAATCAGGTTCCTTGTCATTCATTTTATATTATTATTCTTGTCATGCCATAATTCGAAGAATCAATAGAACCATTATTGGGACCGGGTGCATGTCGACAAGGATACGGGTTCGTAAAATTTTAAATTTTTACGTGCGGCGGAAGAATTAGCATAAAATAATTTCTTAAATTATTTTAACCACGTATCTAGCATGCAACCTTATGATGTGTGGACATGATCATAAATTAAAACTTTGTGGAATAGTAAACAAATTTACTTAGTACCTCGCGTAACTCGAAGTAAGGGACGAGATACAACCGTAGCGTCCCTTGGAAGCTCCGCCTCTATTTGCATCCACGCCGAGTTCTCTTCGGGATGACTTCGCAAAGTCATGAGTTTTGTGCCGACGAGAACTACTAGATTCTCTAAAGGCACAACTAGAAGATCAAGAGAGAAGAAAGGAAACTAACCACCAAGAATCGGAATCTAAATTCCGGGAAGGAAGGAGATGCGATCCGCTTCTTCTTCTTCTTCTTCGGCACCTTCTTGGTGATGGTTGCTTGCGCCGGCCCTAGGTGGTGTGGCTTGGGCGCCGGCCCTAGGAGGAGGGGATGTGGGCGCCGGCCCTAAGGGGAAGAGAGAAGGAGAGATTAAGAGAGAAAGAGAGGGAGTTACTATTCTCTTGATAACTCTATTAGGAATTCAAGGCTTGCCTTTGGTTCCTTTATATAGTAGCCTCTCCCTTGCCAAGTCTCTCTTTAACGAAATTTTCATAAGAAATTTATCCTATAAATTCTCTTATTAATTATTCCGTTTAAGCCAAGTTTTATTATAACTAACTTTATAATAAAACAAATACTTTCTCTCCTTTTATTATGGAATAAATTTTATAAGAAATTTATAAAGTTTCTTTATTATGGAAAAATCAATTCATAATTGATTTTATAAAATTAAAATAAATCATTCCATGGATCATTTTAATTTTCCATAAAAAGAATAAATTTCTATAAATTTATTTATATAAATTTCTTTATACAAATTTATTTATCCATAATTTATAAAACAAATCGCGCTAGAATTATTTTATTAATTAAACCAAATAAATTGGTTCCTCCCCTTTTAATGGTCGGCCACAACAAAGGGGATTGGCACCCTCTTTGGCCGGCCAAATCGAGCTGAACCGATCGCGAATTAAACTCATTTAATTCGCTCAATAAGCCTTCAAAAGACTTAGCCATTTTAAGTTTCCGTTGCGCCTCTGATTAACTCATATTCGACTTATTTCTCTTGATCGGAAAATCCAATTTCAACCCGTTTTAAATCCCTCGGATTACTCGTAGTGCGTGTGACTAAATAGGCTTTCGATTTATGTTGGCCGTCTATAATCAACTAATTACAGAACGATCATGAGTGGCACCTAGTAGTACATCATGACCCCCAATTAATCGAAAGATCAACGGTTAACCTCAGAAAGAATTCCGAAACCCTTCAGCAGCTCTAATGAATCGTGCCCCATTCCCTTCACCATCTTATACCCACTTGGTTCAGGACATGGTCTGTTTGTGTCAGTCCCCACTAGACTGACTACGTCACACCTAGCCCAAGTAGTGTCTTTCTCGTCCTTTGGATTTCTAATTACTCTCATGTATTTAAGAGACTCATACTCTGAACATGATATGCTCTGGCCAGAGGCTTTGAGTAACAATCCGACGATAGGCCTGGGTATACATCTCCTCGCAAGGAGTGGTGAATCCTTTGTAGGCTGTTCAAACATCTTCGGGCACTTCGGCTTATACCCAATCATCCTGGGTCCACACCTCCTTGGAGATGCTTGCTTAAGATGTTAAAGTATAAGTCTCCATGACCAAGATGACTTGAACACCGCAAGTCAAAGGAACATCGCACTTAAGCTGCAGTAAGAACTTCATTGACATATCTATATAGATTACCATATAAAGTTTTACAGTCAGTCACTCCAATGAACTAGTTACCTTAACTAGCATCCATGTTTATCTCTGGACATCCCAATGTCACCAGCCAGTGAGAATCAGCTGATTAGAGAATAACTCATGCTAGTCTCAACAGAATTGATAGTGTCCATTTTTATCAATTCATCGACTAGGGATATTTTTAGTACTTCACAATTACACATGTAGAGATAATCACTAGTTGTGATCCCATCACAAATTCTCTTATGCTGTGAATTGTATTGCGGACATTCAATAGATGAGTTTAAGATCCCAATCAAATACACGAACATGTATACTCAAATAGTGAATTATCATTTATTAAAATAAATGTTTACAATCATAAGGCGATTGCCTTAGGATACTTCTCTCATATCACTAACAACCATATCTATATGTCTTGTGTTTTTCTCTTTCGAATTCTTATTTTGTTTCTAGAATTCATGTGGCTAGGAGAAAACCCAAATACTATCAATTGGTATCAGAGCCTTGACTTTGTTTCTTCGTTTTTATGGCGATAAAGTTTAAGTTTTTTTTCGTTGATTTATTGTATATATGCTAGATTAAGTTTTCCTAGTATAATACAATTTTTATCGTCGAAAATCATCTAAAAGAAAAAATTCTAGGATAGACTTGTTTTCTAAGTTTTTCATATTTTATGTGAAAAATGAAAACGTCGGAAAAAAAACCGTCAGGTTTAACCTAATTTTTAGATTAAATTGTGATGGTTTAATCGATTGACTTGGTCAATCAATCGATTAGCAAGTCTAAAATTATGAACAGAATAAATTTAATTTAATTGATTGTACAAATTTATTTTAATCGATTATCATCATAAATTTGTGATAAGATAAATTAGGAATTACATCGATTAAAATTTTTTAATTTTTTGTACAATGGATGAAAAGTTCTTTCATAGGAAACAATTTTTTTTCGCATTAAAAGAAAAAAAAATCACGTGAACGGTAAATGAAAAGAAATGGTTTTACATATATAATAATATTATAATATATATATACGGTTTACTGTTTAGTATATATATTATATAATATATATATATATATATTATGCAATACGTAAACCGTATAAATATTATAATATATACATATATATAAAACTGATGCATTAAATTTTTTTTATTGCATAATGATCCAGAATTAAATAACATTATTTAATATTATTTAATTGTAGAACCATAAAGAAACTCTAATTTTTAAAGGAGGATTCTATATTTGATATAGTCGTATATATTAAGCTTTTAGATCGATTGGGATAATCAATTGGATCATACCATTTGATTACCATACAGTGTCAATCGATTAATGAGCTTAATTTTGAGGTGTCAAGACTAATAAAGAAATTATCTGTTCAACTAAATATCTAGAATTTTCTTGGGCCTATCTACATAATGTGCTACTAAGTTGAACTATTGTGTCGGCCCAAAGGAAGGCACCTTAGGTAGATTTAGTGTATTTTGTATTGATAGACGTATATCTATGCTAAGAGTAATCGGCCCAAAGGAAGATTACTTTTATGCCAGATATATGTTTAAGATAGTTTATAACTATTGAACAAAATTTATTTTTTATTCTGATCATGCACAAAATATGTCGGCCCAAAGGAAGGCATATTGCGTGGCAGATTAAAGTTGTTGTAAGCTATGGACCAATATATAACTCATATAAAGTGTCATATTATGCGCACAATACGTCGGCCCAAAGGAAGGCACATTGTGTGGCCAATTAAAGGTTGAGTTATATCAGAGAGTACCGCTAACAATTTATATTTTAATCTACACTAAAATATAATGTTGTATTTGGTATCTCATAAGGAGCCCATTTAAATGCATTTAAAATTTTATTTATTTGCATAATTTTATTTCATATATATATATATGTTCTTGGCTTTAGTTAAATCGTGAGCTTAAATAATTTTTTTTTTCAGTACAATCTGTAACTGCCAACATTAATAACATCCCAACATTAACTGGTTCGAATTTTGCTGAATGGAAAGAATACGTGATCGTAGTCTTAGGCAGCATAGACTTGGACTATGCATTAAGGAATGATCGTCCCGTACCTTTGACCAGTGCTAGCACTATAGAGCAGAGGGCTGAATTTCAGCTGTGGGAGAGATCAAATCGAATGAGTCTAAGCATCATGAAGCTTTCCATACCGGCACAAATAAAGGGCTCAATAACAGAGAGTGAAGATGCTAGGAGTTTCCTTAACCAACTGGCAGACCGATTTACCTCAAATGAAAAGGTCGAGACTACCACACTTCTTACGAAGTTGGTAACCATGCGGTATAGTGGTAAAGAAAACATAAGGGAATACATTATAGAGACATCTGAAAGTGCTCACTTAGCATTTGATTCTCAAAGTACGAGCAAGAAGCGAAAGAGGATCAATAACAATGGAAAAGGAAAGCAAACTGCAGATTCTGGAGACAAACTTCTCAACTTTGTTAGTTCAGAAGTCAATTTAGCTATTGTACCCACTGACACTTGGTGGATAGATACTGGTGCTACTACTCACATAAGTGTCACTATGCAGGGTTGTCTTAGGAGCCGACTTCCGTTTGATGGTGAAAGATACATCTATACGGGAAATGGAAAGAAGGCTGTAGTCGAGTCTATTGGTGTTTTTAGGCTTTATTTAGGAACTGGTATCTGTTTGGATTTGGAAAATACATTCATTGTACCGTCTTTCAGACGAAACTTAATTTCAATTTCTTATTTGGACAAATCAGGTTATTCTTGTTCATTTGGAAATGAAATGTTTAGTATTTTCTTTAATTCAATTTTGGTTGGTAATGGTTCCTTGGTTGATAAGCTTTATAAATTAAACATCTTTACTCCTACGACTGACAACGTGATAATGCATAGTGTAGATACGAAACGTAAATTGACCAACGAGAATTCTTCTATGTTGTGGCATAGGCGTTTAGGACATATATCCAAAGAACGCCTAGAAAGGTTAATGTCACATGGAATTCTTGATTCCCTTGACATGTCAGACTTTGATGTCTGCATAGAGTGTGTTAAGGGGAAGACAACTAACAAAAGGAACAAAGGGGCTAGCCGTTGTAGTGACGTTTTGGAGCTAATACATACGGACATTTGTGGACCATTCCCTAAGGCATCTTGGAATGGACACACATATTTTATTAGCTTCATAGACGACTATTCTAGATTTGGCTACTTGTACCTTATTCATGAGAAGTCGCAATCTTTGGATATGTTCAAAATTTTCAAAGCCGAAGTTGAACTTCAACTAGGTAAGAAAATTAAAGCCGTCCGATCCGACCGTGGAGGAGAATATTACGGTCGATATGATGGATCAGGTGAACAACGTCCAGGACCTTTTGCAAATTATCTTGCTGAGTGTGGGATTGTGCCTCAGTATACCATGCCTGGTACACCCAGTCAGAATGGTGTAGCTGAGCGTCGCAATCGAACCCTAAAAGACATGGTGAGAAGTATGATGGCTTTCACTTCTCTACCAGAGTCTTTGTGGGGTGAGGCACTCAAGACTGCAGTTTACCTTCTCAATAGAGTACCTAGTAAAACAGTAACTAAAACCCCATTCGAGATGTGGACGGGTAGAAAGCCTAGCATTAGGCATTTACACGTCTGGGGTTGTCCAGCTGAGGCTAGGCCTTACAAGCCTAATGAAAAGAAACTGGACTCGAGAACTGTTAGCTGCAATTTTGTAGGTTACTCTGAGAGATCAAAGGGGTATAAATTTTATGATCCATCTAATAGATCCTTCTTTGAAACGGGAAACGCCAAGTTTATTGAGGACAGTGGGAGTGATAAAATCAGGGAAGTATCTTTTGAGGAAAGCGTTTGTAACACTCCAAAATTTTTCCATATGAAATATTATGAATTCATGAAACATTATTATTATTATGAAATATTATGAATTCATGAAACATTATTATTATTATGAAATATTATGAATTCATGAAACATTATTATTATTATGAAATTTCATGATGGGCTTGGCTTAATGGGCTTGGATGTGGATTAGTGCAAAATGTGATAAAAAGGAAGTATAGAAAAGAGGAGGCAAGGATTGAACCTTGAACCTCCTAGTTCCACTAATTATGTCATAACCAACACACCAAGCCATATTTCATGTAGAGGGAATAAGAAACATGCTTGTTAAAAGCTAGGGAAGTGAAGAGACATGTCTCTTCATGAGAAAAGTATAAATAAGAGAAAGAGAAGTTGGAATAACTTCCTCTTCTTCTTCTTCTTCACTCTCCCCACCGAAATTTCACTCTTCCCCTTCCCTTTCATTTTCGAAAAGTAAACCCTAGGGTTCTAACCCTAGGGGATTGGAAGGAAGGAGATCTCACCCAAGGACCTTGCTCTCTACTAGGGCCAAAGGATCTAGAGAAGTTTTAGCAAAGGAAATTCTCACTCTCACTTCAATTAAGGGTACCCTAAGGTGTAAGAGAAGGAGAAATTCAAGCGAAAGGAGGTAAGTATCCCCTCGCCTGCAGTGTAATAGTTGTGTATAATTCTTTTGCTTTTTGTGGTTTTCAAAAATGGGGGGTTTACCCTTTGTAAGTTTCGGCCACCCCCTTAGGGAAAGGTCTTAGTTCCTTCTTGTTACATGAGTAGACCCTTGGAACTTTGGGTATATGTATATGTTGTTTTTTTCATGATGTTATGAACAAAATTTTAGGATTTTACCCTTGTGTAAGTTTCGGCCAACACCCTTAGAAGAGGCATTGGTTACTTCTTGATGCTTGAGGAGAACCCTTAGGACTTAGGGTATACCTATATGTTGATTCCTTCAAGTTGTGATAACAAAAATTAGGGTTTCCCTTACCCTACAAGTTTCGGCCAACCCTAGAGGGATTAGGGTTTAGGGTTGCATAATTATCATATGATGTAATCTATGTTTAATAAGTGGCATGATATGTATGTAAGATGTTTGTGTAAATGCTTGTATGAATGTTGATTCAAAAACCCTAGTTTTCCCCTACCCTACACCATTCGGCCAACACCTTAAAGTTAGGGTTTGTGAAGGTTAAAATACCCTATAGGATATGCTTATGTTTGGGATGATGATATGAATAGGCAAGTGATGTTTAAATGGAATGCTTGATTGGAAAAACTTAGTTTCCCCTTAACATGATTTTCGGCCAAGGCATGATCTATTAGGGTTGTAAAAGTTGATTACCCCAGGATGTGTGCTATGCTTAGTATGAAATATGATGTATGTATGAGCATGCCTTATAGCCCATGGGGCATCCTTATGAAATTGCATGTGATATGTATGTATGATGTGTGCTATGCTTAGTATGAAATATGATGTATGTATGAGCATGCCTTATAGCCCATGGGGCACCCTTATGAAATTGCATGTGATATGTATGTTAAAATGCTTGAACGGATACTCCACTATGTATGAGATCAAGAGCACCCTTTATGTTGTGTGGTGTGTCCCTACGGGATCATGAGCACCCTTGAAGAGTGGTGTGTCCCTTAAGAATGATTTGGAGTACTCCTTAGCATATATGTAAAAGTATGATAAGTATTTTACTTTTAAGTTGTGTACCCGACTCGGAAGGGGGTCGTTAAACAAATCTGGGGTACATGTTAACGTAAGGTCATGGCTCCGGTAGGACGGAAGGGTCCTGCTCTAATTGATTGGTGGCTCGCTACCCCAATTCATTAGGGAACGCGCAATAGGTAACGTGCGATATGTGGTACACAACTGGGCCCAATATGATATGGATGTATTTTTAAGTAATACCATTATGGAATTGTTTTGAAAACATTCATTGAGAACATTTATTATATGTGAAGAGTATGCTTAAGGTACTTGATACTGCATGCTTAGAAACTTGGATGTTTAGTATGCTTTGATGAACTCATGCTTATGATTTATTATGTGTACACGTGATATTCTTTCGTATGGATTTTGCGAGTAGGACAGGATCCTTACTAAGCATTTGTGCTTACTAGTTTATGTGTTGTCTTATGCTGCAGATAAGGGTAAGGAACACTTAAACTAAAGGAAGAGGCAGGAGGCTGAAGATGTGTGGGGTGGTGGCTCGGGAAGAAAGACTTCTATATCTACATTATTATGCTTATGTTATGCTCCTTGACAATGAATGATAGTGATTAGGATCGATATTGCATGATGGTGATAATACTTGGAATTTTCATATGCTTGATTTTATTGGATTATATTATGGTTTGAAATAATATGTGAACCTATCATGTTATGGAATAACTCGTGATTAAAATATTTCAAATGATGTTTTAATGATTCAAGCATGATATTCGATTGGCATGTACTGGAAGTATGCTTAGCACTTGTAAATATTACTTGATAGTTTTAGACAAGCATGCTCAGCACTTAGTCCTTGCCTTATTGTTTTAAATTTTATGCTAGAGGAAAAAAAAGTAATGATTAATTGTTACGTAACCCCGCCCCGAGAGTAGATATAAGGGCGGGCGTTACAGCGTTGGCAATCCTCTTATGGTCACTACTAGTGCAATTAGTAGTGGTATGGTTACCATACCACACATTATGGATATTGCACATCCAGTGAGCGTAGTAAACCAAGATATTCCCATGGCATCTCCAATGCAATTGGAGGAGCCTACCACTGAAATTGAAGTATTGCCTCATATTGATGAGCAAATACCTCAACCACCTCAAACACAAGTGCCCTTAAGGCGATCCACAAGGGAACAGAGAAGCACGAATTCTCGTGATTATGTTTATCTCCAAGAGCATGAGTTTGATATAGGGTTGGAAAGTGATCCTACATCTTTCCAAGAAGTCAAACAATGCTCTAACCCTGAAAGGTGGATTAGCGCCATGCAAGAAGAGTTGAAGTCTATGGCAGACAATGACGTTTGGGAACTTGTCGAATTGCCTGAAGGTTCGAAACCCGTTGGTTGTAAATGGATATTTAAAACCAAGCGAGATTCGAAGGGCAATATCGAAAGGTATAAGGCTCGTCTTGTTGCCAAGGGATTCACTCAAAAGGAAAACATTGATTATAAGGAGACTTTCTCACCTGTGTCGACGAAAGACTCCCTTAGGGTAATCATGGCACTTGTAGCTCATTTTGATTTGGAGCTACATCAAATGGACGTAAAGACTGCATTCCTCAATGGAGACATAGAGGAGTCTATATATATGGTGCAACCGGAGAACTTTGAGTCCTCAGACTCAAAGCACCTAGTATGTAGATTAAAGAAGTCCATTTATGGTTTAAAGCAGGCATCCCGTCAATGGTACCGGAAATTTGATCAAGTGGTTACCTCATTTGGATTTAGAGAGAACCCCATTGATCAGTGCATATATGTCAAGTTCAGTGGGAGTAAGTTTGTTATACTTGTTTTGTACGTGGATGATATATTGCTTGCGAGCAATAATAAGGGTTTACTGCATGAAACCAAGTCATTTCTATTTGGTAAATTTGAAATGAAAGATCTTGGTGAAGCATCTTTTGTTCTAGGCATTCAGATCTGTCGTGATCGATCAAGAGGCATTCTTGGACTTTCACAACAAGCCTATATTGAGAAGGTGCTTATAAGGTATGGCATGCAGAATTGTACACCTGGTGACACACCTGTGTCAAGAGGTGACAAGTTCAGTTTGCAGCAGTGTCCATGACTTGAACTTGAAATAAAGGAGATGGAACAATTCCCATATGCATCAGCAGTGAGAAGTCTCATGTATGCATAAATTTGCACTCGACCAGATATAGCATTTGTAGTTGGGATGTTAGGCAGATATGTTAATAACCCGGGACCGTAGTACTGGAAAGCAATTAAAAGAGTGATGCGATATTTGCAAAGAACTAAAAGACACATGCTCACGTATCAGAGGTCAGATCATCTGGAGGTGATTGGTTATTCAGACTCCGATTTTGCTGGATGCTTAGATAGCAGGAGGTCCACTTCAGGCTATATCTTCATGCTTGCTGGAGGGGCTATTTCTTGGAAGAGCGTCAAGCAGACGCTAGTAGCTACTTCTACTATGGAGGCAGAATTGGTAGCATACTATGAAGCATCCAATCACGGGATTTGGCTGCGGAACTTTATCACAGCATTGCATATCGTTGATGGCATTGACAGGCCACTGAGGATCTACTGTGATAATAAAGCTGCAGAACTTTATGCCAAGAACAACCGCAGTTCGTCGAAGTCCAAGCACATCGACATTAAGTTTCTAGCGGTTAAAGAGAGAGTTCAGAGTCGTCAGATCATGGTAGAGCACATCAGCACAGATTCCATGTTGGCCGATCCACTTACCAAAGGCTTGGTGCCCAAGGTGTTTCATGCGCATGTTGTGGATATGGGAGTTCTTCTTATGGAAGAAGAACTCATCTAGTGGGAGTCTGTATCTATTTTATTGCTCTATGTTAATAAAGACAAATATTTTTTATTTTGATTATTGTACGTACCTAAAGTTCAAAAAATAATAGTGGGAATTCATATGTTTGTTTGACGCTCTGAATACGATATCATGATTTACTACTGCAGTTTAGCATTTGGTGTTTGTAAATATGATACAGATTCCTTTTAGAATCATAAAGTTTGGATCATGATTTGCTGTTGCAGTTTAGCATAAGGCGTTTGCAAATATGATCAGACTCTTTTGAGTCGCTTTGGACCAGTTGGAAATTGACATGTACTGATCACATTTCATGTAATTTCAACTCTATACATCCGCATCTTGATCTATGTCGTTAATGACATTGGTATTATGATTACTGTTGGGGCTTGTTACAATCATATACAGTAGCTATGACCTCTTTAGTCCTATACCAATGAAGTTAATGGACCAGATTGTTTATAGGGGTATCTTGTACCCATAAAGTTTGATATCAACTAAAGTTTTGTTTGTATTTACTATTCAACTCACATATAGCCCAAGTGGGAGATTGTTGGATATTATTATTATCTCTATTAGGTGGGCTTATTTGTAAGTTGCACAAGTAAATACAATCTGAGCCCTTAAAGTGATCTAACTTATGTTTATTGAGTTTCGGATTATTGGATGTGGGTTCAATGTATAGAACCCTTTAGACCAATCTGTTATTATCTATGGGCTGATAACAGATTGGATTGTTATATAAAGGAGAGGTCCCCAAGGGTTTAGGTGATTCTTTATGACCTAGTTTCTTGTTCCCCATTGACAAGAAACTTTACGGCGCCGTCAAACCTAAGCCTGTTGGAAGATCCTCCTTCTTCCTTCCGCTGCATCTTCTTCCACAGGGATCAAGCCGACGACGCTACGATAAGGATGATGACTCTTCAATCAGGTTCCTTGTCATTCATTTTATATTATTATTCTTGTCATTCCATAATTCGAAGAATCAATAGATCCATATCTATATGTCTTGTGTTTTTCTCTTTCGAATTCTTATTTTGTTTCTAGAATTCATGTGGCTAGGAGAAAACCCAAATACTATCAGTACCAGCAATTATTCCACTACATTTGACACATTCTGAGCCCTGAAAAAATTATAAGATTCTTGTAGTAAATAAATATTTTCTCAACTTCATTTAACAAAATATTTATTTATTGATAATATTATCGAAAAACTTGCTCGCTTTTGATGAAAAAGTTTATCTTCATCCGAAAATTGTACCATGGACAACACCTTTTCACAATTAAAATTAAAAGGTCACTACAATTCATCATATTTGAGTATGTCTACTATAAAATATGAACTTACTTTACTATAGTAAATGGAATTCAATAACCTCTCAGCTAAATCAGGTTTTGTAGGTATCTTACTTTCCCGCCAACGGAACAATCAAGGAAAAGTATGTAGAGAACGTACAACTCCAAGAGAAGGTATTCTTTCATATAACCATGCCTAAATAAATAAATTTATTAGTATAACAGAACAAAACATAATAAAAGCATACTAAAAAACTCACCATCAATCCAACAGTTGAACCATCTAAATATTTTTTTCTTCTAACATTTCCTTCACCCTTTCCAATATATTTCAAAATTTGGTTGTTCAAAAATCTATAAGCTATATCTCCCCACAAATAATCAAAGAAGGTCGTCAGGTCATCAATGTATGACATAATGAATCGAGGTATTGAGTAGTTGGCAACAGGAAAAATGATACAATTAAACACTAAACAAATAAACATCCTAACAAAATCATCAACATCTGTTATTCCCTGATCCAGCTAAAGAGGAGAGTCTATCATAGATTAAACTTCTGGTAACGTTGCCAACTTTCCCAGAGAAATACTGAGCAACAAATTTAGACTCCAAATTCACATCTAAATCAACTGGTTGCCCTGCATAACGCAAGCCGAGAATAATGGAAAACTCTGGTGATGTAAAGGGAATAACAATATTTTTATCAAACACAAATGAACGAGATTGCAACTGAAATCTTTTTAAAATTATATCAACTCTAGAACTGCTGATGGTCAATTTGGGCATCTTTAGCCATATACCAAATGGAGTGTTTTCAATACTCTTTTTTTTTGCTTATCATTCATTTTCGGTCCAACTTCATCCATGACAGCTCTAAAAAAAGTAGGTGAACAGCGTAACTGAGCTTTTTTCCCACTCTTAACCTCCTTAGCATCTTTGTTACTCTTTTCTTCTTTGCTAGTCTTCACCATCTTTGCTTCTGTACAACCCTTACTCAAAATATCCAACATAATTTTAGTATTTAGACCATAAAGTAAACAGAAAATTAATCAAGTAAACACTTGTCTACTTACAAACAATAAACATTAAATTTAATAATAATAGAAAAAATTTAATATCATCATTAAACATGAACAATTGCCAATTTATCTATAGAAAGGACAATTGCCTATTTACCTCTCTCTCACCACTTATTTATAATCAAGAAATTCTTAAATTTTTAAAGAATGATGTAAATAGTATTGATAAATTGAAATCTCATAGGAATAGTAACAATATACTCATATTAGGGAGAAGTTGTACTTAATCAATCACTAATCTTTTTTTAAACGAATAGAGAAATAAGAAAGATGATAATCAGAGAGTTCCGACTAATAGATAAAAACACTACAAAAAATGTCTGGCTTCAACTCTATCTCCCGCGACGAAACTTGATTCAGTCTCCTCGTCGGTTGGTTGATGGATCTACACGGCTATAATCTTGCTTCACATTGTGTCGGGAAGAAATGGGGGAGAGGGAAATGATCGACTTGCCTTGATTTCGCTGGTTAGGGTTTACGAGATTATGTCGTCAAGAAATCTGGGAAGAAGGAAATTGAGGAGAGGCAAATGGTGAAGCTGGCTTGATTTCGCCGGTGAAGGAGGCTGAGAATGTGTCGTCAAGAAATCACGGGAGAAGGAAATTGAGGAGAGGAAGCTGGCTTGATTTCGCCTGTGAAGGAGGCCGAGAATGTGTCGGGAAGAAAACAGGGAAAAAAATGCAGGAAAAGGAAGAAGAGTATATTAGTAAATTTATATATTGGGGAGTTAAAATAGAAAAATAGAGACTAAAAACTATTATTTCCTTACCTAAGGAGCGGACACAAAGAGAAGTTTCTGATAAGAATTTATCTCTAATTTTCTGATTTTTTAATCTTATGTATCTTTTCTCATTACGTATTAATTTTTTTAATATGATTTATATTCTTCGTATTAATTTTGAGATGGGCTGAGAGGACGTTGAAACGAACCACTCGTTTTGAGAAGAATTAGATGACGTAGGAGGCTTTCCGTTTCCCCTTGCTGCTTCCGCTCCGGTTGGAAGTCTAGTTAAAGAGCTTGAGGTCATGAACCATCAAACGATTTGGACCGCACCTCGCCTCGCGGCGCCTCATCCCTAGCGCTTGGCTGAGAAGCGCTTGGCTGTTAAATTTTACCATTCATTTTACCCAGCGGACACAAAACCTAAGCGATCCAACTGGACAGGCGGGGTGGAGGCATGGCAGCTCTTTCCTTGAGCTCCATATCCCTTCCTCCTCTCAGGTGCCGGAAACTTTCTTTCTGCTGTTCCTATGTCAGTGCCAGCCTCAGGCCCATCGCAGTCACAGGCAATCCTCCTAGTTTTGTCTCCGCACCAGGTCGCAGGATAGTTGCTGGTAAATTAATTAGTTATTTCAGTCTGGATTCAGATCTTATTCCCCGGCTGATCTTTCGGTCTATGGAATTTACTATTTCTCGTATTGATACTTGTATATACAACCCAGAAGTTAGTTATTTTTCTGAGCCACTCTAGATTTCATTTCCTTTTTACTATCAGCTTTTGATTCTTTTTCAATTTTTCAGTCTTTTGTTTTGTTGAATCACTTGTAGTTCATGTCTCATACAAATAACTTTGCCATTTTTTTTTGTCATTAATTGTGAGGTAGATGAGATGGACAAACACAAAATAGCGTGTACAAGTGTTGGAAATATTCATGACACTGCGGCCGGCCGAACAACAGAACATATCTCCTTTGTTAAACAAAACACTTGGGTAACGATGATGAAAAGTCATATAAAACCCTTCTACTGGACGCCATCCCATTTATGTTGAGGCCCTCGTATGTGGATTTTATCTTGCTTTTGCATGAATCATCTTTTTTAGCGCCTTTGGCATCTCATGTAGGCTACAGTCCTTGCCTAGAATCCAGCAATATCACCTTAAAAACGCTATTACAGCTTCACTTGTTACTTTATTTGTGAATGAGAAATTGCTTATCTGGCTCTTTTAGCTCCATACCGAAGACCTTTCCTTAGTGGTCCAATTTTGTTGGAAAAGTCATGGAGTCATGGATGCTTATTGGTAACTCAGTGTCTTAAAAATTTCTTCCAGTACTCATGTCGATCTGCATGTTCTAATACCTCTCTATTTGAGTAAACTGGCTTGATGTCTTGAGTGACTGTTGAATGATTACCAATTTACCATCTCTGAAATCTTCCTTTTTGCCTATTTCTTAATCAGGTTTCATATTATACCTTGTCAAATTACTTTGAGAGTCACATTGTTCGGATTAACTTCAGTGCCATTTTTTTTGGAAATTAATCAGAACATATTTTCTGGTGTAGTAGTTACTGGTAGTAATTAGTTATATATTGAACAGGTTAGTTCCATATTAGGTATTTGGTTATAAGGTTATAAAAGAGAAAGAGATAATTTATTTCGATACAGTAATATGAATACATGTGGGTATTTATATACATAAGGAAGTAAAGAGGATTATATAATTATGGTAGGTCTATCACTTAATCCAAATAATCAAATTAATCATGATCCCAACAATTAGGGTTCTTATCCCTATAATCAAGCTAATCTAAATCAATCATGATTCCTACAATTAAGTGTATATGCGGAATTATTCAACATTCTCCCTCAAGCTAGAGCATATGCCAATCATATTCAGCTTGCCACAAAATTTTGAGAATCTTTTTCCTCCTAAAGCTTTAATGAAGACATCAACAATTTGGTTGGACGATGATGTGAATGGAGTGATAATTTTCTAACTCATTACACTCTCGCGAATAAAGTGGCAGCCAACTTTAATATGTTTAGTCATTTCATGAAAAATTAAGTTACTTGCAATGTGAATAGTGACTTGGTTATCACAGTACATTGGCAGTGGTTCATTGTAGGTGAACCCTAATTCTTAAAGTAAATTCTTCAGCCATAACATCTTAGTTATAGTGAGAGCTATGACTTTGTACTCGGCTTCGGTAGTTGGCCTAGCAATGACCGTTTGCTTTTTACTTTGTCATGTTACTAGATTTTCTCCTACATAGGTGTAATAGCCAGAAGTGGACTGTGTGTCTGTCTTAGATCCAACATAGTTAGCATTAACATAAGTTTCGATCTTTAAGTGCCGTGTTTCTCTTAAATGACAACCTTTTTCCTGGAAATTTCTTAATGTACTTAAGAATCGTGATAGCGACATCTTAGAATTATCCATAAACCGACTGCCTATTCCAATTGGAATACTGTTAAGTAGATTAATTTCCCAATAAGTTACCTATATTTTACCTTATCCTCGAAGAATTCTCCAATATCATCCCAAACACTTGAATTGATATCCATAGGCATATCAACCGGTTCGTTCTTTGCAATCCGGTTTCTTTGAGTAAATTTATAGCATACTTTCGTTGGCATAATGAAACTCCAGTCCAAAGTAATTCGGTTTCTTTGAGTAAATCTGTAACATACTTCCGTTGGCATAATGAAACTCCGGACTTGTTGTGAGAAATTTTAATTCCTAAAAAATACTTAAGATGTCCTATATCCCTTGTCACAAAGTGTTGCTGTAAATACTTCTTAGTTTCGTCTATCCCACCTATATCACTGCTAGATATTAGGATGTCATTAACATAAACCATAAGCACGATTATCTCATTCGTGCTTTATCGTACAAGCACAGAATGATCTGATCTAAAGCCAACAACATTGATTATATTACTGAATTTATCAAACTAGGCTATGAGGTTTTGTTTAAGACCATAAATAACCTTTTAAGTTTGCAAATCATAGTAACATTCTATCCTTGAGCAACATACCCTAGAGGATGCTCCATAAATACAGTCTCGTGCAAATCGCCATAAAGAAAAGTATTCTTCACTTCTAGCATCATATATTAACCAAGATTGATTAATAGCCAAGGAGAATATAACTCTAATAGAATCTAGGCGAGTAGTAGGAGAGAATGTCTCAAAGTAATCAACATAAGTCTGTGTAAATCCTTTGTCCATCAGACGAGCTTTGTATGGATCAATAGTACCTTCAGTTTTAAATTTCAGATTAAAGACCCAACGATAGACAACAATATCAACAGAAGGTAGTGCAACCACTAGCTCCCAAGTATCACGAGAGATAAGGGCATACATTTCCTCATCCATTGTTGTATGCTATGCCGATTGTTGATAAGCCTCGAAGTAGGAAGTTGGAATTTCTGAAGATGATAGAGAAATAGTAAAAACGTAAAATACAAGACCAAGGTAATAAAATAAGATATGATTAGACAAACGATGAGTAGTGCATGACCAAATACCTTTATGAAGAGCAATATGCAGATCAATATCGGAGGGGCGGGCATCAGGAACTGCAGGGAGAGGATGTGAGGGACATGAATTTAGTTCTGAGTTCTGACTGAGCACGCTTTGTGTACACCTGTAATGGTTTAGGAGACGAGCATATGTAGGGATCTCTTGGCGAAAAACACTTAAAAACGCAGCAGAAAATCGAGATCCCTTCGAGCGATCCATGCGAAAGAAAACTCGTATAAGGTTGAATCTATCCAACTAAGACTTATATCTTGTTGCGTGCCCTTCGGTTATTTTGCTCGTCTTCGGTTCGCTGGATCTCTTGCACGTTTAAGTGTCTGTGCCACTAGTAGTATCCACACGAACATGATCTACGCCTCAGAGAAGAACCACCTTAGTTGTGCTAGCAACTTGGGATGATTCACAAAGCACAAGAACCTCCACAAGGGAGTTTCGACCAAGGAGGGAGAAAGACGAAAAAGAGGGATGATTAGCTCTTCTCTCATCATAAGAAACCCTTTTATAGTCGTCGAAATGAAGATGAATCTAGTGTGAATTCCAAAAAAACTCAATGAATACCAAAACATCTTGACATTCAATTTGGTTTTTTCATCGTCTCTTCATCTAATGAATAGAATAACTCAATTTGATTTTTTCATCTTCTCTTCCTTTAATAATGATATTCATTAATTTTTTAATGAATATTATTCATTCTCAAGTGGTTGAGTCCAATCTAAAAGAGTCTAACTCGGATTAGACTCAATCCCTCAACTCAATTGGATTTATTTGAGTCTAACTTAATTTAATTTCAGATCACAATTTAGTCGAACTAAATTCAATTTATCTCCGAGACATCGTATTCTTTGTGTGTGACCCAATAGGTTCTCGTAACTTTGACAATATATCTGTTAGAATATTATAAATATAGCTAGGGATAATTTGATGTATCATAATTTATATTTTACCTAAAATACAAATTAGTCCTTAAAATAGAATCCTGATTTATTTCTTAGAATAGAGTTCTAATTATTTCTTAGAATATGTCCTAAGTTTATATATAAATAGGGCTTATATCTTGTAATATTGGATGAAAGGAATTCTTTAACATGATATCAGAGCGCAAGGTTTAAGTTTTTTTCTTTATCCTAAAATTCTCTTTTACCCCAAATCTTAGCTGATCCATTTCTTTTTTTTCCCTCTCGTGATTTGTCCTGCTCGCGACTTCTTTTTTTCCCTCTCTTCACGTGACGCTGCTGTTTTTCCTCGCGACGGTACTGTTCTTTAGAGAAGCCAAAGCTGTTGTTCTCCAGAGAAGTCGAAGCTGCTGTTCTTCTCCTGTACGTGTCGCGAGCTCCGACAACGCGTCGCTCTTCACAAGTGATCGCATTCTCTCTGCACCCGATCGCGTCGCTTCCCACACCTGCTTGCTCAAGACAGCTTTTCCTTTTCTTCCTCGGCTCGAGACCTCTATCTTCAGGTGTGCTGAAGGTTTCTTCCTGCACGCCGTCGCACGCTGTGTGCTATTTTCCGCAGTGTGCTTTCCTCCGTCGAGCGCCGAAGGCTCCTTCGTTGTGTGCGTATTCTGGCGACTATTCCTGACGTCGACAATCTCTCAACAACCCAAAACTGATCAATTACTACCTCTGACACTCCAAAGCCGGATATCTCAATCTTTACCAACCACATCCTGCACCGCTCTCTTCCGAGCAGTTGGGTGGTATGAACTACTCCTCTTGGGTCTCTCACATTAAGCTTGGATTTGTCGGACAGGATTGTAAGACACATCTCATCCAAACCAAAGAGGATGCTCAAGTCACCGATTGTCCTGTGTGGAAAAGGTTGACGCTCAGTTGTGTTGTATTATTTGAGCCACAATCCATCCATCTCTTAGGGATGTCTTCCGCACTCACAAAACCTACAAAGCTGTTTGGATACATGCTCAACAACTCTTTATAAACACCTCTCGGCAACTCTATCAAGTTTGTGAAGATCTCATGAACATCCTCAGTGCCCATCAGATTAAGGATTTTGTGTCAATTTATCTGGGTTCGGTCTTTAGCCTTCTTTGTGACTTCAATGAATTACTTCCACCTGTGGCCACTCCTGTTGCAGAGCTTGAAAATCAGAAGAAATTTTTTATGTCTCTGGCTTTATATGCTCTGCCCATAGATTATTCTCATGTTCGTGAGCAGATTTTGGGTAGCCCCACAGAAGCTACCATGTACAGTATCTGGGCGACTTTCCTTCGTGTCCCTGCCAAAGTCTTGATGCTATCTCCTTCCGTTCCTGTTGACTCATTAGTTTTAGTCTCTCGAAGCAACACCAGACCTCCACCTCGTAAGGGTGGCAAATGACGTCCTTGTGTGATCACTGCCACCGACCAGGATACACGATTGATAAATGTTGGAGTCTACATGGTTGACCCCCTCGTGCTGCTCAGATTGTCTAGAGTTCTGTCGCTTCTTTAGCTTCCACTTCACAGTTGTCATCGGATCCGACCCCACCGCCTTCTTATGGCAATTTTCTGAAATGGTGTGAGGATCGACAGACTTCTAATTCCACTGCTGCCGTTGCACATGTTCGTAATTCTTTTGCTGACATATCTGGATCTTCGGATTCCTGAGTTCTTGATTTTGGGGCCACTGATCATATCCTTGGTAATACATCTCTTTTTTCTTCTCTCACTACTTCCGGTTATTTATCCTCTGTTACCATGGCAACTGGTTCTCAAACTCAATCCCAGGGTGTTGGTATTGTTCATCCTTCTCCGTCTCTCCCTATTCATAATGTTCTTTATGTTCCCAGAGCTCCCTTTAATTTGTTAGCAATAAGTCAACTTACTCGGTCTCTTAATTGTGTCATCTCTTTTACTAAAACTTCTGTTTCCTTACAGGACCGGAGTACGGGGAGGATGATTGGCTTCGAATGTGAGTCTCATCACCTATATCGGCTTCACTGACCCTCTCTTGTGGGTTCGGTGGCGGCATTTCCTCTTCTTATTCATGCTCAGTTAGGACATCCAGGTCTTGATAAGTTGAAACAATTACATCCTAGCCTTTCTCATTTAGAGTCCTTGGCTTGTGAGTCATGTTAATTAGGAAAATATGTTCGTAGTTCTTTTTCTCCTCGCACTGTGAGTCGGGCTATGCCCTCTTTCGCTTTGGTTTATTTTAATGTCTGGGGTCCGAGTCATATTTCTTATACATTAGGATCTTGATATTTTGTTACTTTTATAGACGATTTTTCATGTTGTACTTGGTTATATCTGATGAAGGATCATTCAGAATTATTTTTTATTTTTCAATCTTTTTTCCATGAAATCAAAACAATTTGATATTTCTCTTCGAACCTTGCAAAATGATAATGTGCGTGAGTATTTATCTATTCCGTTTCGGGCCTTCTTGGCGTCTCATGGTGTGTTGAATAGGACGTCTTGTCCTCATACCCCCCAACAGAATGGAGTTACAGAACGCAAGAATCGTCATCTTCTCGAAATCACCCGGACTTTTCTTTTCCGCTCTCATGCTCCTCATCGGTTTGGGGTGACGCCGTACTTACTGCGTGTTATCTCATCAATCACATGTTTTCCTCTACTTTACAAGGTAAAATACCTTATCATGTACTTTGTCCTCTTCAGTCTCTTTATTCTTTACCACCTAGGATCTTGGGTTTTATATGTTTTGCTCATGCTCTTGATCCTGGCATTGACAAACTCTCTCCTCGGTCTCATAAATGTGTCTTCCTTGGGTACCCATGGTCTCATAAAGGGTACAAGTGTTATTCCCCTATTCTCCGTCGGTATTTCGTATCTGTTGATGTCATATTCTTTGATTCGGTTCCATTTTTTGGGCATAACGCATCTCCGTCCGAGTTTTCTCCTTCTACGCCTACTCCAGTGACTATCTTTTACCCTCCGGAGATTCTCTATCACCTCTAGCCCCATCTCCTCCTCCATTGCGGGTTTATCAGCGTCATCCTTGTCCTGCTTTGCCGACGCCCAATGCTGACATTGCCGTGGACACATCTTTGGAGCCAAGTCATTCGCCTCTTCCTTCGGTCCCATCTCCTGAGTCTGATATTCCTATTGCACTTTGAAAAGGTATGCGTTCCACTCGTAATCCTTCTCCTCATTATGTTTCTTTAAGTTATCATCGTCTTTCTCCTTCCTATTATTCTTGTCTTTCCTCTTTATCGTCTGTTTCTCTTCCAAAGACTGCAGGTGATGCCTTTGCCCATCCAGAATTGAAACAGGCCATGCTCGACGAAATACGTGCCTTACAAAGCAGTGAGACTTGGGACCTCGTTCCTTTACCACCAGGGAAATCAGTTGTTGGTTGTCGATGAGTATATACGGTGAAAGTTGGTCCAGACGGAAAAGTTGACCGACTTAAAGCCCGTCTCGTCACTAAGGGCTATACTCAGATCTTCAGATTGAATTATGGAGACACTTTTTTTCCTGTTGCCAAGATGCTCTTTGTGTGCCTATTCCTATCCATTGCTGTGATTTGACATTGACCTCTTTATCAGTTAGATGTTAAAAATGCTTTCTTATATGGTGACCTGCTCGAGGAAGTCCACATGGAGCAACCTCTGTGTTTTGTTGCTCAGGGGAAGTCTTCTGGTCTTGTATGTTGCCTGCGGAAATCTTTATATGGCCTCAAGCAGTCACCCAGAGCATGGTTTAATAGATTTAGTACTGTAATTCAACAGTTTGACATAACTCGGAGTGAGGCCGACCATTCTGTCTTTTATCGCCACTCATCTACTGGTTGCATCTACTTAGTGGTTTGTATTAATGATATTGTCATCACAGGTAGTGATTATCTCGGGATTTCACAGGTGAAACAACATCTTTTCAAATATTTCCAGACAAAAAAATCTCAACAAACTTAAATATTTCTTGGGGATAGAAGTAGCAAAGTCCAAAAATGGGATCATCATATCCCAAACGAAGTATGCAATCGATATGTTGGAAGAAACATGAATGTTAAATTCAAAGACACTNCTGAAGACTTCAATGATCAAAATGAAATAGTTGTGGAGAAGATAGATTAAATCACCTTGCTGAAATTTCGGATCAGGAGGTTAATGGTGTTACTTGGGAAGATCAGGCTTCCCTTAATGAGGATGTTGTATCTAAATCTTTTGAAGTAGATGCAGAATCAGATGGTTCGGAAACAATGCTTCCACAAGGCTTTTTACCCCCAGCACCTCTAATCAGCTCTGTCTCCAGGAAAAGGGTTGGGCTGCTAATAAAAAGGACTGCATCAAGAGACTATCGGGAGCATTAAAATTTCACAAGATGATAGGCATCCTGAGGAGAATATGGCAGATAAAATCTCTTCTGACAGAGGACCTACAGAAGACAGGGATCCTTTTCAATTCCAAGGTTCAATTGTAGAAGTTCCAAATAAAAAGAAAGGGAAAGGCCTCTTATTACTAACAATAAGCCAACGGGTGGATATAGAGAAACTAGAAGTAAAGCTCTTGGACAAAGGTTTGCTACCTCTTCAGTTTTTTAATGTTTGGTATTATTTGGAATATAAGAGGGATAGGTAATAAAGCATCCCTACGTAGAGTCCTTTTCTTGAAGAATTTCTATCATCTAAATTTTATGGCTATCCTTGAACCTTTTATACAATTAGATGAAGCTTCCATTACTAAAAGATTGGGCTTTGAAACAGTTTTCTGCAATTGCTCTGGTAAAATATGGTTTTTGGTTGATCACAATATTATATGTAAGATCTTATGTGATCATGAACAATTCTTACATTTGGAATTAAGTTCGCAGGTTTTTCCTATCAATATGATAGTCACGGTGGTATATGCAAAATGTAGCCAATTGGAGAGATCTTTCTTATGGGAAAAACTTCTGAATATCAAACCAAGCAGTGAAGATTTTTGGCTAGTAGGTGGAGATTTTTAATGTGATCTCTAGTTCTAGTGAATGCTCCAAAGGTTCTATTTCTAAGCTGGGGCCAACAAATGATTTCAATGATTTTCTTATGTTATCTGGCTTACTGGATTGCGGTTATGTGGGTGATAAGTTCACATGGACAAATGGCAAAATCTGGAAAAGGTTAGATAGAATGCTTTTCTCTCCTTCTTGGCATACTCATGAGTTCTCAATACGGGTAGAACACCTAAGCAGAGCAGCTTCAGATCATTCTCCCCTATTGATTACTTTCCCCAGTTTTGTTAAACCGACCACTTCTTTTCGGTTTCAAGATATGTGGACTAAACATAATAATTTCCTACAAACGGTCAAGTTGAATTGGATGCTACCGATTTCAATGGCTGGTTTATATAAACTGCAGTTTAAATTGAAAAGGCTTAAGTCTCATTTGAAATGGTGGAATTGGGAAGTATTTGGCAATATTCATGATAATATCAAAAAAGCAGAGGATTTATTTGCAGCTGCAGAAAGGAATATGACTCAGATCCTTCGGAATCTAATAAGTTGAAGAGAGCTAAATATCAAGCTTTACTTTTCCAAACTCTGAATATGGAAGAAATCTTTTGGAAGCAAAAGGCTGCGGCAAAATGGGCTGTTGAAGGGGAAAGAAATACTAAATTCTTCCATAACTTGGCACAGAAAAGAGAATGTCTAGTAGAATTTTTAAAATTTGGGAAGAAGGTGTTTGTTTAGATGATTCAGAGAAGATTAATGCTTCAGCTGTGGCTTTCTTTGAAAAATTATTAACTGGTGAAGACTATAATTGTGATTCGGTCAATTTTGATTGCATCCCTTCCCTTATATCAGCTGATGAGAATCTTACTCTCACAGCATTGCCGACGATGGAGGAAGTCAAGCAAACCATATGGGGGATGGGGAGAGATAGTGCGGCTGGCCCGGATGGTTTTTCCGTGGAATTCTATATTGCCTGCTGGGATATAATAAAGGATGATGTATATGATGCAGTTCTGGATTTCTTCCATGGTAATTCTATGCCAAAGGGGATGGTGGCCACCACGATAGTATTGATTCCAAAGTTAGCAAATGCACAACAATGGAAGGACTTTAGACCTATCAGTTTGTGTAACGTTTCCAATAAAATCATTTCAAAACTGATTTCTTCAAGGTTGGGACAGATTATGGATAAACTGATTTCTCCTTCCCAAAGTGGCTTTGTAGCTGGGAGATTGATTTCAGATAATATATTATTTGCTCAAGAACTCAACCACAAACTGAATTATCATGTTAGAGGGGGTAATCTGATCTTGAAATTAGATATGGCTAAAGCTTTTGATAGAGTTCAATGGAGTTTCCTTTTTAAAGTTATGAAAAATTTCGGTTTTTCTGATCTCTTCATAGGAATGATACGCCGTTGCATCTCTGAATGCTGGTTTTCTATTAAAGTTAATGGATAGTTGGCCGGTTTTTTTCATTCAAGTCGAGGTCTAAGGCAAGGTGATTCTCTATCTCCCCTTCTATTTATACTTGCTGCTGAATTTCTGTCTAGAGGTCTAGATATATTTTTCTCCAAGTTTCCGCAGCTATATTTTTCAGCAGGATGCGATGCTAAAATATCTCATTTAGCTTACACGGATGATGTCATGATTATGACGAATGGAGCGATCAACAATGTCAAGAGGCTAAAGAAATTTTTAGATGAATATGAAATGTGCTCGGGGCAGTTGATCAATGTTGGCAAAAGCCTTTACTTTCCTGCAAAGAGCATCAATGTTTCTAGAAAAAATCAGATTGCAGCAATTACTGGGTATAGAGAAGGATCCCCTCCTATCATTTACCTAGGGGCCCCTATTGCAGCTGGAATTAGAAAATCTTGTTATTTCCAGCCTTTAATTGAGAAGACACGTAAAAAACTTCTTGGTTGGAATATTGGAAGATTGTCATATGGTGGACGTTTAACCCTCATACAAAGTGTGTTAGCCTCAATTCCCCTATACATACTACAAGTTCTATTGCCTCCCCTTTCAGTTCTTCATCAATTGGAAATGATCTTTGCAAATTTTTTGTGGGGCTCTACGCAGGAGAATAAAAAAATTCATTGGGTGGCTTGGGCAGAAGTTTGCAAGCCGAAGTCTGAAGGAGGATTGGGAATAAGGAAGTTATCAGATATTGCCACAGCAAATGCTATGAAGCTTTGGTTTAGATTTAGAGAACAAAAAATACCTTGGACAGTTTTTCTAAGCAAGATGTATTGCAAATTGAAACACCCAAGCGTAGTTTTAACAAATTGCAAATGCTCTCCATTTTGGCGCAGATTAATAAAATTTCGCAATTTAGCAGAAGAAAAAATTGGATGGATCATTGGGCGCGGAGAGATAAGTTTTTGGTATGACGCTTGGCTGGATTGTGGTCCTCTGTATCAAAGAATGCTGGCGACAGATGTTTCAAATTGCAAAGTTGCAGATTTCATGGGTAGCCAAGGCTAGGAAAAAAGTAAATTACAGGAGTTCTTACCGGATGATATAGTGGCAGAGGTCTTAGAAGTTGTAATTCCCGCTACAGAAGTAGAGGATCCTCACATAAAAGGTCTCTATAGGTCTTCGGACTGCATTGTTTGGAAGCCTGAATTGAATGGAAAATTTACTGTAAAGTCTGCTTGGAATTCTGCCAGGAAGTCGCAGCCATCAACCCCAATCTGTGAAGCTTGCTGGAATAAATTACTATGCCCGAGTGCTTCAATTTTCATATGGAGATTTTTGAGGAAGCGGCTTCCAGTGGATGAGATCTTACAAGCGAGAGGCTTTCATTTAGCCTCAAAATGCCTCTGTTGTGATTATTTAGAGACTTGGGATCATTTATTTTTTAAGAGTTCTGTTGCTGAGCAAGTTTGGGTGTATTTTGGGCAGTTGTTTGGAGTTGATAGGTTTCTTTTCTTTGATAGTTGGAGGTTAGGTGCATCTTGGGCACGAAATGGTCATGTTAGAGAAGCTATTCCTTTTTTGATTGTGTGGTCCCTATGGAATGCTAGAAATGAAGCAAAACACAAAGGAATCCCCCCAAAGGCAGGGATAATTATATGGAAGATTAGAAGCTACATACAGTTAGGAATGAGCTCAGGGTTGATTAAGTATTACCATTGGCGAAAATGCAAGAATATAGCTCGAGCTATGGGTTTTCAAGTAGATAACAGAGAGAAAATTCTTGTTTCAGTGGTGCATTGGAGGAAGCCGATTCTTGGATCTTTTAAACTAAATACAGACGGCTGCTCTAAAGGAAATCCGGGGTTTTCTTCTTATGGGATTATCATCAGAAATCATTCAGGACAGATACTGTGTACAAAATGCGGTATGATAGGCTTTGGAACAAACATTAGAGCTGAATTAAAAGCAATGCTAGTAGGACTAGAAATATGCGTGGAAAACCTTTGGTTTCCATTATGGCTTGAATCGGATTCTATGGTAGCTTTAAAGATATTAAATTCGTCCTGTTTTCCCTGGGAACTGCGTAATCTGGTTCTTAAAATCAAACAGATAACACATAAATTTCAGGTTCTCTTTACGCATATATATAGAGAAGCAAATTCAGCGGCAGATTTCCTTGCAAATCAAGCTTTTGTTCCTCAAGAGGATAAAACTGGTAATGATGCAGAGGTAGACAAGGTGCTTTCTGGTATTTGTAGGCTCGACAGAATCCTTCCTTATATCAAGATTTCAAAGAAAAGAATCTAGGAAAGCTAAGGCTGTGATAAATGTTTTCAAAGTGCTTGGCCTCTCTAATTTTGTGGTGGATTTCCTGACCTTGTTAATGCTTGCAGGTTGCTTCAATTTTTATCAGGCTCTGTTGGAAAAATGGGAGCTGTTTTGATATTCTGTTGTGATACTGCCTGCTTTTCCTGAATTGTTATGAAATGGTTTTCAGAGTCTGGTTTCCTTGGGTTTTTTTTTTGTTAATCTGCTGGGACTTATAACTCACTGTGACAATCCCGTGACTTTGAATTCTCAGGCCGATTCTTTTCTCTACTCTCTCTGTTTCGCAACTCTCATAAATATTGGATTTTTCTTTTGGGAATATGATTATGTCTGAAGCTGCTTGAAAAGTATAAGAGATATGCTCTTATGTGAATTTTTACTGTTTATGGTTGGATAGTCTTTATGCAAGCTCTTATAAGCAAAATCTGTGTTGGCATGAGTACCTGGTCAGAGGTTGTCTTTTCTGAAATCAATGCCTTTGTTATGGTTTCACAAATGAAGGATGATCTGTAGAAGGCAATTTCTAGTTTTTACAGGCTGGCAGGTACAAACTATTCGGTTCTTTGATTTCGCTGATATTATGATATATTTTTTGGTCCTCCTGGTTTTCTATTTCCTGATAGATTGATAATATGTTTTCTGATGGAATGATACAATTTCCTGTGGACTGATTTTTCTTGAGGTTATTCAAATCAAACAGAAGTTATTCTATGATAAGATGAGATGGAAACTCTGATATATTTCTTGATGAAAATCTTGGTTAACTTCGGTTATATTAAGATAAGCCTAAGAACAAGTCTGAAGAGTTTGAAAACCACAGAATTCGGATACGGAACTGGATGGTTTTCTTGTTATAAAATCTGAATATGGTTTTTTCTGATTTGCCAACTCTGAATTTGTATATCACATCTGTACTGGAGGGATTGTGCCGGCTTCAGTGCTATAATCGGCCTGGCTACTCAGTACCAATCTGAAGTTTGATTTTGAGTGATTGATCAACTCTCTTATTTGGAACAGGTTTATGTATCAATCTGAACTCTGAAGGTTTTTTTTAAATCTGATTTTGCTTGGCTAAAGGATGATGCTATAATACTAATTTCAGAATCTGAATGTTTCTTGATATGTTAAAGGCTGTGTCATGGTTTTCAAAATGCATATGACTCAATGAATTATATGAAGGCTTATAACTGTTTTTGTTTATTCCTCATATCTCTCGCAAAGGTGGATATTTTTACAAGTAGTCAAAGCTTTATTAAATGTTTGCAAGTAGTCAAAGCTCTATGAAATGCTTATCAGAAGGATTTGGTAATTCCAAGAGGCTTATGGCTTTGGATGATTAAATTGTCCTTAGTCAATCTCTTTTGAATGTTTTAGTTATCAGTTACTGTTACGTTTCTTTCAATGTAATTCCATATTAGAAGGTCAGGTTTGGTCCCCCTTCTAATGTGGTTTTTCTATCTTGAAATAAAATTCTTCTTTTTTTAAAAAAAAAATGTATATGCATGTATGAAATATGATGTATGTATGAACATGTATGAAATATGATGTATGTATGAACATGTATGAAATATGATGTATGTGTGAACATGTATGAAATATGATGTATGTATGAACATGTGTGGAATATGATGTATGTATGAACATGCATGAAATATGATGTATGTATGAGCATGCCTTATAGCCTATGGGTCACACTTATGAAATTGCATGTGATATGTTAAAATGTTTAAACGGATACTCTACTAAGTATGGGATCAAGAGCACCCCTTATGTTGTGTGGTGTGTCCCTCCGGGATCATGAGCACCCTTGAAGAGTGGTGTGTCCTATAAGAGTGATTTGGAGTACTCCTTAGCATATATGTAAAAGCATGATAAGTATTTTACTTTTGAAGTTGTGTACCCGACTCGTAAGGGGGTCGTTAAACAAATCCGGGGTGCATGTTAACGTAAGGTCATGGCTTCGGTAGGACGGAAGGGTCCTGCTCTAATTAATTGGTGGCTCGCTACCCCAATTCATTAGGGAACGCGCAATAGTTCCGCGCGATATGTGGTACACAACAGGGCCCAATATGATATGGATGTATTTTTAAGTAATACCATTATGGAATTATTTTGAAAACATTCATTGAAAGCATTTATTATATGTGAAGAGTATGCTTAAGGTACTTGATACTGCATGCTTAGAAACTTGGATGTTTAGTATGCTTTGATGAACTCATGCTTATGATTTATTATGTGTACATGTTATGTTCTTTCGTATGGATTTTGCGAGTAGGACAGGATCCTTACTAAGCATTTGTGCTTACTAGTTTATGTGTTGTCTTATGCTGCAGATAAGGGTAAGGAACACTTAAACTAAAGGAAGAGGCAGGAGGCTGAAGATGTGTGGGGTGGTGGCTCGGGAAGAAAGACTTCTATATCTACATATTTATGCTTATGTTATGCTCCTTGACAATGAATGATAGTGATTAGGATCTATATTGCATGACGATTATAATACTTGGAGTTTTCATATACTTGATTTTATTGGATTATATTATGGTTTGAAATAAAATGTGAACCTCTCATGTTATGGAATAACTTTTGATTAAAATATTTCAAATGATGTTCTAGCAATTCAAGCATGACATTGTTTGACATGTATAGGCAAGCATGCTTAGCACTTAGTCCTTGCATTGTTTGTTTTAAATTTTATGCTAGAAGATAGAGGAAAAAAAATATATATGATTAATTGTTACGTAACCCCGCTCCGAGTGTAGATATAAGGGCGGGCGTTACAGGTTTCCACCTTGCTGTTTGATCCTCTCTATCTTTTGTAGATCCACTTACATCCAATGGATTTTACACCATCAGGTGGTTCTACTAGCTCCCAGACTTGATTAGAATCTATAAATTTTATCTAAGAGTTCTGTAACGACCCGGCCCATTTGGCGGCCCATTTGGCAGTCTCGACCGTCGACCGTCGACCGTGCCGTTACCAATACTAGGTCTTCCCACTCCTGGGCGTGGATTTTTGCCTTCCCAGGATTCGAACTCTAGACCCAGGCTTAAATCTAGTTCTTTGTGAATCCTCAATACCAATTGAGCTATAGCTCAATTGGTATTCAGGATTCACAAAGAACTAGATTTAAGCCTGGGTCTAGAGTTCGAATCCTGGGAAGGCAAAAATCCACGCCCAGGAGTGGGAAAACCTAGTATTGGTAACAGCACGATCGACGGTCGAGACCGCCAAATGGGCCGCCAAATGGGCCGGGTCGTTACAGAACTCTTAGATAAAATCTATAGATTCTAATCAAGTCTGGGAACTAGTAGAACCACCTGATGGTGTAAAATCCATTGGATGTAAGTGGATCTACAAAAGATAGAGAGGATCAAACAGCAAGGTGGAAACCTTTAAAGCGAGGCTTGTTGCGAAGGGGTAGACTCAGAAAGAGGGGATCAATTATGAGGAAACCTTTTTGCCGGTAGTCATGCTTAAGTCTATCTAGATTCTCTTGTCTATTGCTGCTCATATGGATTATAAGGTTTGGCAAATGGATGTCAAGACAGCTTTCCTTAACAAAAGTTTTGAAGAAAACATCTATATGAAGCAACCAGAGGGATTCATTGCAAAGGGCAAAGAGCATCTTATGTGCAAGCTTAATCGGTCCATTTATAGATTGAAACAAGCTTCAAGATCTTGGAACATCCGGTTTGATGATGTAATCCAGTCTTATGGATTCATGCAAAGTCTGGATGAGTCTTGTGTATACAAGAGGAGTGACGGAAACATAGTGGTATTTCTTGTACTATACGTAGATGACATTTTGCTCATTGGCAACAATGTCAAAGTATTGTCAGACATAAGGGTATAGTTGTCCAAACAGTTTGATATGAAGGACTTGGGAGAAGCTGGACACATCCTTGGGATTAAAGTTATAAGGGATCGCAAGAAAAGGATGTTGTGCTTATCTCAAGCTTCGTATATTGACACTATCCTAGCTAGGGGTGTCAAAAATCAACACGACCCGACAACCTAACCCGAATCGTCCCGAAAAAATCAGGTTCGGGTTGAAAATTTTTGGGTTCGGGTAGGGTTCGAGTTGGAGGGTTTCGGGTTGAAAATTTTCGGGTTGGGTTGGGATCGGGTTCGGGTTGACCCAAATTTAATGTTTAGTGGATTTTTTGGGTTAAATCAAATTTTATTTTGAAAATTAAGATATTTTTATGTATATTAATATGATCATGATGGAGTATTGAGATAAAAGTGAAGAATTATAGGGAAAATAGCGAAAAAATACCTTTTGAATCGGATTTTTCGGGTTATTCGGGTCGGGTTCGGGTTCGTCGGGTTCGGGTTCGGGTTCGGGTTTGGGCATTTCGGGTTGAAATTGGGTTCGGGTCAGGTTCGGGTTGGGAGTTTAAAAAAAAATTCCAACCCGGCCCGAACCCGACCCGACCCACCCGAATTGACACCCCCAATCCTATCTCATTTTAGCATGCAATCCAAGAAAGGTTTTCTACCTTTTCATCATGGAGTACCTTTATCTAAGGAGAAGTCCTAAAACATCAAAGGAGATAGAGCAGATGAAGGCAGTTCCATATGCTTCGGCTGTAGGGAGCCTAATATATGCTATGTTATGTATGAGACCGGATATTTGCTTTGCCGTGTGTATGGTTAGCAAATATCAAAGTAATCCAAGATAGGGACATTGGACTGCGGTAAAGCATATATTAAAGTACCAGAAAAAGACTAGAAATTATATGCTAGTTCACCATGCAAATCAATTGCTCCCTGTAGGTTACACGGATTCTGATTTCCAATCAGATAGGGATAATAGTAAGTCTACCTCCGGTTATGTGTTTACTTTGGGAGGTGGAGCCATAGTATGGAGGTGTATCAAGCAGAAATGTGTTGCGGACTCCACCATGGAAAATGAGTATGTTGCAAACTCTGAGGCAGCCAAAGAAGCTATATGGCTTAGGAACTTCTTGATGGACTTAGAGGTGATTCATGGTTTTCCCAAAGCTATCACAATTTATTGTGATAATAGTGGTGCAGTAGCAAATTCGAAGGAACCATGAGCCTATAAGGCAAGTAAACACATTGAGCGCAAGTACTGTAAGATGTGTATACTGAAAGACATGATTTCTTTATATGAACATCTTCATTTTGAAAAAAGAATCACAACTACACTAGGTGCCTGTTTATATTAGTACATGCATGAAGTCCAATTACTTTGCATTGTAGATAACATGGTGTGTGGTGTCACATAGAAGATCATGTTATCAGTTCCTTGCTTAGTATAAATAGTCTCTACAATCGAGATAGAATTGGACAACCCATCGGGATGATTGTAGTGTAATTAGGTGTGGTTGGTCTTGACCATAGAATTACATTAGTGTGCTTTGAGTACATTGAGCAGGACCAAAATCAGAGGTTATCCAATTTGTACTGACTTGATAATTGGATAGGACTTCAGTTTATATTATGGAGTACGATCCCTTAATCCCGATATAATAACGGGCATATATTATTAATTATTATTTCTTTGATTTACCAATAGGCGAGATCTATTCTGTTAGATCGATATGCCTGGTAAGTTGAGAGATAATATTAATAATATGATGTGCTATTGATTATTGACAGAATCCGTGTCCTCGTGAGTCGAGTTGATGATGCCCCCTTGATGAGCTCGAAAGGTTCATAATGATAAACCCTGCAGGTGGATTTGATCTGGCATGATGATATGGTCGAGTGGTACTAGTCAAGGATCCAGAGGTTAATTAATTTGAATTGTCAGTAATTTAAATTAATTAATGGGCATTCGATATCTTAAACACGGAGGGATGGACGACTCGTAATAGGTGGAGCCCATATGTAAATATGGGGGTTGGTGAGGTAATTCAATGGGGATCATTTAGTGGAATGGATCTTCATTAATGGACAGGGTTTGGATCCACTAGCAGGCCAAGATCCAACTCCTCCTCATGGTCCCTATCATAGCCCTATATATACCCCATAGTGGCATGGAATCAAGTTGATGGTTGAAGGATTAATCCAAGAAACACAAGAAAACCCTAACCTCTCCTCTCCTCTCTCTCTCTTTCTCCCTCTCCCTCTCCATCTCTCGCATGGTGCGGCGCCAACCTTCTGTGAAGATCACAGCATCAAATTGCTTCAAGCAATTTGTCTCTTCCAAGGAGAAGGGAAGATGGCTCACTCACACAATCTTCCTTGAAGAGGAAAACTTGCACATGCAAGTTTTTTTGAGCGGATTTTATTGAGAAAGGAAGCTGGTGCACGCAAGTTTCTTGGAGGACTATTTGATCAGATTTCCTTGAGAAGGAAGCTTGCTCATGCAAGTTATCCTTGAGGAAGCAGAATTGATCAGATTTCCTTGAGAAAGGAAACCTACGCACGCATGTTCTTGAGGAAGCAGGAAACTTGCTCACACAAGTTTCTTTGATCAAGTTTCCTTGAGAAGGAAAACTTGCTCACGCAAATTTTCCTTAAGGAAGCAAAATTAATCAGATTTTCTTGAGAACTCATGCAAGTTTTCTTTGAGGAAGCTCACGCAAGGAACGTTTGGAGGAGAGCAAGTTTTCTGTTGAGAAAACTCACAACTTGGCAGTCCACGTAGCTTACAGCTGTGGAGAAGTTGCTGATGGCTATGGTGAAGTTGCTTGCAACTTTGATCAAGAGAGCAAAGCTCAAGCGCCGGCGGTGGAGAGAGGAGTAGTTGGGTTTGTGTTTGGATTATCTTCCTCCTTGGAGTGGCCAGTGACATCCCTTTGGTTAGGGATTGGTTGGTGCAAGGAGAGGGAATAAACTTGGTTACCACGGTTCTTTATAGATCGTCGCTCACACGATGTCCAAGAGGGGAGGGTCATACGGTAGAAGATCGTAAGGTAATGGAAGATATAACTCTGTTCCTTTGGCTCCTTTCGTTCTTTTGTGCCTTATTCATTTGCCTCGTCATTTTATGTGAGTTATTTAATTATTTTGATTGCGAATCATAGCTAATAATTAATTAACTGGACCCCGACCATAAACACAAAAGTCGGCGATCCACTCGTTGCCTTTTCCGCGGTCGAACGGTCAAGCAAATTACAAGGCCGATTTTTGTAATTGGCCGAGTTGTAATTTGGATCGTTCAATACGGCATGAGATGGTCATTGGTAGACGGGTCTCCATTTGGATTATTTTTTAATCCGTATACATGGAGAGGTCTCTCAAGGATGACCGAGTATTCGCTTAGGAAACCCGCCAAGCCATACCCAACAATTGGTATCAGAGCTGAGGTTTCCGGCTTTGTGTGTTTAAGGATTGGTTAATTTTTTGCATTTTCATGTATTTTATTTTGCTGGATGATATTTGGATATGCGTAGGCTAACTTTGTGTTGCAGGCACTAGATTCCAACTTATCATGGCCAAATAATTGATGTGTGTGATGGTTGTGCAAATTATTGTAAATTAATTAATCCTCGGGGTTGACGAGGCTAGGTATTTAATTTTTATAATTAAATACGGCACATGTTTAACCGAGCTATTTATTTTACTTTCGATCTAGTTTTCATGTACACTCCTTTGTGGAGTATAGGATCGATGATGTAAATAATTAGCTAGTCATTTTAGCTCGGAGATCCCTCAAGGTAGCTTGTGTAGAAGGAAGGGAGGAGCGGACGATGTGACGACACGATTGGAGGCGCATTAGAGACCAAGGGCCATAAAAGTTGGAAAATATAGGATTTTCTATATTTTCATATGTTGGTTATGTGCTTGGTTGTGTGGTTGTGCTAGTGAAAGTTCCTCAAAATAGATTACTAAGTGGGAGAGGGATCCTAAGGGTCCCACGTCTTCCATTACAGTCCGATAAATGATGTGAGCAAGTCTGTACGTCGGCTCTGAGTGCCTTCCTCCCCATCGGATGATCTTGTTCTACGGATCACTGGGTTGGAAAAGATTATAGAATATTGTTGAAGAGCGTGTGTACTTCCCCATCGGAAGGCACATAATCGGAAACAATTTTCTTAGTGTCGTGTAATGGTGAACACTTAGATGCGAATAATAGTATCCTCTCCATCGGAGTCACTGCTATTATTTTGCAGAGCCGAAGTGAACCAACTGTTAATCTTACTTGTCAAAAAGTTAGGTTGACAAGATAGTAAGATTAATCGGTCAAACCTTCTCTAACGAATGTAGAGTTTGTATACGTCCACACTAACGTGGCATGCAAATTCTCGGTGTTAGGTGTGTTGGTTGATTTCGAAAATTTATTGTTTTGAGGAATCAATTTATTTTCGATTTCTAAAGTAGTGTATGTTGTGATTCTTAGGATTATCAAAATAGCCTTTAACCCACTAGCGACCATACTTAAGGAAAATAAACTTACTGACCCTAATTACATAGACTGGAAAAGAAACCTAGACATTATCCTTACTGCTGAAGAGTACAAATATGTGCTCTTCGAAGGGTGTCCTGAAAATGATTGCCCACCTCAATGAGATTGAGGATCTTGGAGGATAAATTGACGGGGAAACCTAGGTCGCTATAATACTCCAATCTCTGCCTAGAAGTTTTTAGCAGTTCCGGCTCAACTATAACATGAATAAGCATGAGTATACGTTGGGGGAACTCCTGGGAGAACTCCAGATAGCAGAGGGGCAGTTTCGTCAGAGTTCGCAGGCCTTAGTGACTCAAAGGGTTTCTACTTCTGTGCCGAAAGGCAAGAAGAAGAAGAAACGAGGAGGGTACAAGAAGGCTGCAACATTGCAGGGGCCTCGGGCTGGTGTGAAGAAGCCGAAAGGCAAGTGCTTCACGAGCCAGCAGGCTGGACATTGGAAGGTGAACTGTCCCCATTGTCAAGAGAAAGGTATATCTTTTTCTTTTGTCATTGTAACATGATTAGTGGTGTTATCTACTAGTACCTGATGTGTAGATACGGATGCCACTAATCATGTCTGCAATTCTTTGCAAGGATTCCAGGAAGCCCAACGACTAGCTAAGGAAGAGATTACCGTCTACATGGGATATGCTACGGAGGTGGCGACTATTGCAGTGGGAGTTATTTAAATAAGAAAATAATGTTTTGGTTTTAATAGATTGCTTTTATGTACCTAATTTTTAGAAAGAACTTTGGTTCAGTTTCTAAAATAATGGATATTCTATTGCTTTTTGTTATAAAAAGTGGAATAGAAAGATTATCTGTTTAGGAACATAGATAAGCAATTTAAGAAATTAGAACCAAAGTATCCCATGATGCAAATAGTAGCTAATAGCTCATCATCTAATCAAAATAAGAGAAAGATTCCTTCCAAGATGAACCAATCATGTCTTTGGCATCTAAGGCTTGGTCATATTAACCTTAGTAGGATTCAAAGGACGATAGTCGATGGGCCCTCGGGTTCATTGGTGGTGGGAGACTTCCCAACCTTTGAATCTTGCTTGGAAGGTAAGATGACCAAGAGGCCTTTCAAGGTTGAGGGGTATAGATCCAAAGATATGATAGAAACGGTTCATTCTAATTTGTGTGATCCTATGCCTATCCAGGATAGAGGTAGCTTTGAATATATCGTGAGATGAATATTCAAAGTTATGGATACGTTTACTTGATGGCCGCAAGTCTGAATCTTTTATTGGTTCAAAGAATTCAAGACTGTTGTGGAGAAACATCAAGGTAAAAGTATCAAGACACTATGATCGGATTGTGGTGGTGGGTACCCCTTGGGAAAGTTTAGGACTTACTTATCAGAGGTTGGGAGTCAATCCCAATTGACTTCACCCGGCTCACCCCAATGGAACGGTGCATTAGAGAGAAGAAAAAGGGCTCTTATGGAGATGGTTAGGTTAGTGATGATCTGCTCTGAGTTGCCCGATTCGTTCTAGGGATATGCACTGGAAACGGCAGCGTATATACTTGATACCATCTAGGTCAGTACCTTCTACCCATAGATGTGTGGACTGAGCGAAAGCCTAGTCTAAGACATATTCCAACATGGGATAGCTCAGCACATGTGCTGAGAGGGGATACTGATAAGATTGGAATCTCGTGCCCTTGTTTGTAGGCTATACTAGAGGAACGAAAGGTGGTTCTATAGTCCTAAGGATCAGAGGGTAATTGTTGGCACAAATACCAGATTCTTAGAAGAAGACTATGTGATGAACCATAAGCTCATGAGTAGACTAGTTTATGAAGAATTAAGAAGGGACACTTTGACCTTAGTACCAACTGTACAAGAAGATATACCACAAGTCACTGCACATCGTGTCACAGATGATACATAGGTGGTGCCTCATCGTAGTGTGAGGGTTGTTTGTCAACCAAAAGGATTCATGTTCTTGGGAGAGTCTTCGAACTCGGTCCCTGGCAACCATGAATCAAGATCCCTGGACCTATGACGAGGAACATCTGCTTTGAAGAGATAATTCAGTCATATGGATTTGTTCAAAGGACGGATGAGATTTGTGTATGTAAGAAATGTGACGGAAACGTAGTGGTGTTCTTGTACTATACGTAGATAATAATTTGTTATTTGGCAACAATAACAAAGTACTATCAGATGTAAGGGTATGGTTGTCCAAACAGTTGATATGAAGGACTTAGGAGAAGTAAGATACATCCTTGGCGATCAAAGTTTTAAGGGATCACCAAAGAAGGATGTTGTGCTTATCCCAAGCTTCATACAGTGACATTGTCCTATCTCATTTTTGTAAGATGTTGTAACGACCCAGAAAATTTTCTCAATATTTTCATTAAAATATTGATCATGTCTAAATAGTTTTTGAGGAACCTATGGATACTAGTACAAACTTTAGCCTAGTTATCCAAAATTTTCCCATTTAAATTGAGAAGCTAAGTACCAATGGGCTTTTCTAATACCATGATTATTAGTGGATTTTAGGTAGAATTTAATATAAATATAAATGGGTTTTAATTAGGAATATTAGCATGATTATGGGTGGGTCTTAGGAGAATTTTTGAAAATAATAAAAAAAATAAAAAAAAATAAAGTGCATGCATCAAGGATTGAACCTTGGACCTAGTATACCATCATGCATGTACTAACCAATTCACCTAGTAAGGGAGTGCTAGTGGAAAAGGGAAGGGATTTTAGTTGAGGCTAAAGGAAGTGAAGAGTCATAGCATCATGTCTCTTCACTTGCCTCCTTCATCTAGTATATAAGAGGGAGGAATGGAAGAGACAACTTAGCACTTAAGCATTTGTCTCTTCATCCACCAAAGCTTCTTCTCTCCTTCTTTTTCTTCTTCCTAGCCGAACCCTACAAAGGGAATTTTCCCTTGGAAAAGTTTCACAAGGAGACCACTTCTTCAAGATCTAAGGGCTTTCTACAAGGCTACAAGGGATAGGGGTAGTCTAAGGTCAAGGAAGTTTCCTTTTGGCTTCTTTATTCAAGGTGATAATCAAGATAACCCAAGGTAAGACCTTCTCACCTGTGGTATAATAGTTTTCAAGTTGTTTTCATGATATAAGAAATTGTTTGGAATATATGTGAAGAAATCTAGGGTTAGGGCTTCTTAAGGGTTTCAGCCAAGGTATGATCCAAAGTTTAGGATGATGTTAAAACTTCACTAATGTTTCCCAATGTTTTTCCATGATAAATAGAGTATGAATGATGAGTTATATGAATTTTTCCATGGACTTGAGTCTCCCAAAAGTTTCGGCCACCTCCTCAATACCATGATGAGAATTTGATTTAACTCTTCAAGCATGATTATAAGGTTCCTCTATGATCTAATGGATATTAATTGTGTTTTATATGAAATTTTCCCATGGACTTATGGCTCTTTAGGATTTTGGCCAAGAGCATTTCTAGGGCAAGAAAATTAGGGTTGGCTCCAATTATGGGGTATAGTGGCTTCCTATGGCTTTGTATGTGATGTATGAGTTTTCTTTTAATCATGGAACCTTTCATGTGGATTGAATGATGGAGCCTCCTCCTTGGAACTTTCGGCCAACTCCAAGGTTTAGGGTTTGGGTTGGGTTAAGGTCTCAAGGATACTTGTTTATAGGTTACTATGATGTATGTACATGTTTAAGCATGTTGTAAGAATTTCTAGGTTACCTAGAATCCTAGTTTCATGTATGATGTATTATGACTTTGTATGTTAGGTCATGTGCTATGATTATTCATAAATGTTTAGACCAGTGCCATGAACCTAGAGAATATGTATCATGTATGAAAAGATCTATGCATGTTTTCCTATGTACCATGATCATGCATGCTTTATGAATTAAGGTGCTAATTATGTATGTATGTCATGCTTTATGAATGATATGTATGTATGTCATGCTTTATAAATGATATGTATGTGTGTCATGCCTTATGAATGATATGTACGTATGCCATGTTTAAGAATGAAGATGATGAATGAAAATGAGGATCATGGCTCTAAGACAAAACGATGTATGCATGACCTACCTTATGAATGAAGATAATGAATGATGATGATTGTTAATGCCTTTAAGGCATCATGATGTTAAGTATGAATGATGAAATGTCAAGTATGTTTATGTCATGCTAAGGGATGGGCACCTTAAGAACGCCTCGGTTCTGGACTACCGTAGCTGTCCACGGTTCTGGAACTACCGCAGCTGTTCCTATTCTTATGTAAAGTTTCATGAAACAAGATTATGTTTATGCTAAGAATGTTCTATGAATGATGAAGCATGTGAAGTATTTTATTTTTATGAATGGGCTTGTACCGGACCGAAGTGAGGGTCCAAGGGATGGGCACCTTAAGAACGCCCTGGTTCTGGACTACCGAAGTTGTCCAGGTTCTGGGACTACCGAAGCTGTCCAACAGGGATGGGCACCTTATGAACGCCTCGGTTCTAGGACTACCGTAGCTGTCCTTACCCTAGTAGGTCGAGATTAGCTACCTCGTATTTACTTAGAGATACGCGCATATGATGTATGTATGTGGTACAAGCCGGGGACCCCCATGATGTTATGATTATGTTTAAGTATTTATAACTATGGTTTTCAAATTAAGCATCCTTATGATATATGCATTTGACTCATGCATTCATTCATGTTATGCATTATGCCATGAAAAGTATTTTTATGTTTATGTTTATGTTCATGTTAAGAATGATATCATGATAAGTATGTTTATGTTTATGTTCATGTTAAGAATGATACCATGATAAGTATTTTTATGCAAATGTTCATGTTAAGAATTATGTCATGATAAGTAAGTTTATGCTTATGGTGATTTCAAGAATTATGCCATGATAAGTATGTTTTAAGTTTATGCTTTATGTTCGGAATTATGCAATGTCAACCGTTTCATGTTTATGATTATGTGACGTATGGATTTTCGTGAGTAGGAAAGGGTCTTACTAAGCCTATGTGCTTATAGTCTTATTTTTCTTATACCGCAGATCAAGCAAGAGGTTACTAAGGGAAGCAGCAGGAGGGGCAAGAGTATGTGTGTGTGGCAGTGACATGGCAAAGGATTCTTCTATTTACACCTATCGCATGTCTTGTGTTTATAATGCCTCCTTTGGTTTATGCTAAACTCATGATAGTTATGCCTAAGTAATAACTTACTACTCCTGATGTTTATGGATAAGTTACTTGCTACTTATGAGGCTTATGGATAAGTTATGGAAAGTTTATATCATGATGCTATGTATGCTGGTAATATGCTAAGTTACAACGTCACCATGTTCTTGAATGATAATTTATGCATGTATATATGTTTCATGGATTAGTTATATGGTTAAATGCATGTGTAGAAGGAAAAAAGTTATTCCGCTGCATTAGGATGTTATATGTGTACAATGTATGTTAGCGTAACGCCGCTTTCTCGCCACACCATAAGGTGTGGGAAAAAGGGCGGTCGTTACAGGTTGGTATCAGAGTCGTTGCCATCTCACTACACACACATCAAGCCTTCTTCCTGCAGCTTCCAAATAAGTACCTTTATGACATATCTTATTTTTCCTTTATGATTCTAGAATATGTAAGTATGGATGATACCTTATGATTGTAGAATATACAAGTATAAATGATGCCTTATGATGGAAAGTACTTTAGGATATGAATGATGTCTTATGATGGAAAGTACTTTAGGTTATGTAACTATGAACGATACTTTATCTTATTTTTATGAAATCAAATACTTTAGAATTTGATATGCGGGTAGGAATAACAATAACTTATATTAGCCTTACTTGTCTTTTATATGTGAGTGATAGTGAGCGAGAGTGATTTGTGGAGATTTAACTTAAGTAGCTGTAGTCATGTGGAATGAATATAATAAATGATTGAGTGGTGGTGAAACGGAGTAAATTGAAAAAGAAGAGCAAGTAGATGTAAGAGGAGGAATGTGTAAGTAATGAGGAGATTATCTGTATAAGTGTCATGACTGTCTGGAATTAAGAAGAGTTGTGAACCAAAGCAAGTTTGTACTGTTGATGAAAGACGTATATTAATATTTAGCGATGAGCCTAGAGTAAAGAGAGGATAGTGCTTTATTAATGGAGATTTATTAGCTATAGTATTAAGGGAGTAGAGTATTTAGTGTAGGTATTCTAAGAGATTATAGTAGTTATGAAATGAAGACTTAGTGATGTATATCTATTAGGAACAGATTAAGGTGTTAAGTTATTTGACTTTTAAACAGATATATATAGTAGTAGCAATGGAGTAATATTCTTGATATAAGAAAGAGAGAGGGTAAGAAATAGATATGCAAAAGGAAAGAGTGATGGAGATCAACGAATAGGACCTTAGCTATAACTCTGTATGAAGGAACTAGATGTTAATGTTACCAAAGGCAAGAATGTAGTAAGAACTCTAGGTCAAGCAAACTTACTAGGTGAAACGATCTAATAAAGTATAGATTTTGGAAAAAGATTGATATAGGAATATTTTATAAATTCTTGTTAGAAAATAAATAATGAGAGAGAGTTTTGTAAAGAATAGTATTAGCTTTATGAAATTTGGTAAAGAATATATTAGATACTCGTTGCTTAAAAGTAAGGTTATAGAGAAGTAAGATACGGAGATCATAAGAATGTGATTTTTGTGATTAGAGTGGAGGAAGCATGACTAGTAAAGGAGAAAAGGTATTTGGATATGTGAAAGAAGACTATGGAAAGATAGAATAAGCGAAAGTAGGGATGACCATGTAATAGAAAAATTTTGTAATGTGGAGAATGTGGTACATGTATATTGTGCGAGAAGTAATAAGAATATTTCCAGAGATAGGAAATGGTGATTCGAGTCTTCAGAGAATCAAGCAGAGGATTCTGGAAGGAAAGGGCGATAGATTTGGTATCGCCGACGGGGGAGTATTATACCATAGGGATCGTCTATGTATCCCTAATGATCCGGAGCTGCGGAGAGAAATATTAGCAGAAGCTCACGGAACACCTTATTCGATGCATCCGGGATCCACCCAGAATGTATCAAGATCTGAAGGAGAAATTCTGGTGGTCCGATATGAAGAGAGATGTGGCTCAGCATGTTGGCACTTGCCTGACCTACCAACGAGTGAAGGCAGAGCACCAGCGACCCGGAGGGGTTCTGCAGCCACTTCCGATTCCGCAGTGGAAATAGGAAGACATCTCTATGGACATTATTTCAGGACTTCCCAGGACTACAAATGGATATGATGCGATTTGGGTAATTGTGGACAGGCTGACGAAGTCTGCTCACTTCCTAGCAATCAAGATGACTTATTCGATTGAGCAACTGGCTCAATTATATGTTAAGGAGATAATCCGACTTCATGGAGTTCCCAAGATCATCATCTCAGATAGGTACGGTCGCTTTACCTCACATTTTTGGGAGTGTGTTCAGAAGTCTCTCGGCACAAAACTACGATTCAGCACCGCCTTTCACCCTCAGACTGACGGGCAAACTGAACGAGTGAATCAAGTACTGGAGGACATGTTACGAGCTTGTGCTCTAGATTTCAAAGGAAGTTGGTGCCGATACCTATGTTTAGCAGAATTCGCTTACAATAATAGCTACCAAGCTACGATCGGAATGACGCCTTATGAAGCTTTGTACGGGAGGAGATGTAGGTCTCCGATCTGTTGGTACGAAGGTGGTGAAAGGAAGGAAATGGGGTTCACGACGGATGTTATCGACGGCACCACCCGAGCTATACAGAACATTCGACAATGGATAGAAGCTGCTCTGGGCCGGCAGAAGAGTTATGCAGATGTCCGGCGTAGACCACTGGCATTTAATGTTGGGGATTTGGTGTTCCTCAAAGTGGCTTCTAGGAAAGGGGTGACGAGATTTGGGAAGAGAAGAAAACTGAGTCCGCGATATGTGGGACCGTACCTGATCCTGAAAAGAGTTGGCAAGGTGGCATATGAGCTAGAGCTGCCTCAGGAGATGTCAACTATTCATAACGTGTTCCATGTGTCAATGCTTAAGAAGTGTATTCCAAATATGGATCAAGTGATCGAGCCACAGACAGTACAAGTTCAGGAGAACCTAAGTTATGAAAGCCGACCTATCCAGATCATGGATCGGGAAGTCAAGAAGCTAAGGAACAAGGAGGTACCCTTAGTCAAGGTCCTATGGCAAAGTCAACGGTTCGAGGAAGCTACCTGGGAACGCGAGGACGAGATGAGACGCAAGTACCCGGAGCTATTCTAAGTTCGAGGACGAACTTTCACGAGGTATGGGGGATTGTAACGACCCAGAAAATTTTCTCAATATTTTCTTTAAAATATTGATCATGTCTAAATAGTTTTTGAGGAACCTAGGGATACTAGTACGAACTTTAGCCTAGTTATCCATAATTTTCCCATTTAAATTGAGAAGCTAAGTACCAATGGGCTTTTCTAATACCATGGTTATTAGTGGATTTTAGGTAGAATTTAATAAAAATATAAATGAGTTTTAATTAGGAATATTAGCATGATTATGGGTGGGTCTTAGGGGAATTTTTAAAAATAATAAAAAAAAATAAAGTGCATGCACCAAGGATTGAACCTTGGACTTAGTAGACCATCATGCATGTACTAACCAATTCACCTAGCAAGGGAGTGCTAGTGGAAAAGGGAAGGGATTTTAGTTGAGGCTAAAGGAAGTGAAGAGTCATAACATCATGTCTCTTCACTTGCCTCCTTCATCTAGTATATAAGAGGGAGGAATGGAAGAGACAACTTAGCACTTAAGCATTTGTCTCTTCATCCACCAAAGCTTCTTCTCTCCTTCTTTTTCTTCTTCCTAGCCGTGTTGGTGAGAGCCCTAGAGCCGATCATGTAATGATTGTATGGACTAATTTGTATCATATTCCTATGTATAAATAAAGGCATGTTTTATGGTTATTATACTTACGTGTATTTGTGCCAATTAGCTAAGTATAATAATGTCCTTGAGTAGAAGGTTCTTATCTATATCAATCGATTGGTTGAATCGATAGTGAGATGATATAGAGAACACTACTCTAAATAATTCCTAGTCAAGTATTAACATTCTAGGACAATGTTAATACGTAGAGGCTAGCATGTAAGTCAACATGATGACTTGATCTCACAAGTCATGGATATAGAGATATCAAGTTGACACATGGGTATGCATTGGAGAATGTATACTGAATGACCCGCCATGAGAAAGTATCATGGATCGTTATATGAGTGTCATATACTTTCTCATGTGGCTATTAGTATGACTATTAGTCCTTGGACCTGAAGTCACCATGGATTCCTACATAAGGAGTTACGTACTTTGGCTTCGTCAAACGTCACCCGTAAATGGGTGGACTATAAAGGCGATTACTGGGTATGTAACAAATTATGGAGAGGGATGTGAGTGATGTAGATGGGATCTATCCCTCCTATATGACGGGAGCGATATCGTATTCTTGATAGAGTTAGACCACAAAGTGCATGGCCATGCCCAAGTGAGTCAATATGAGATATTGAACTCATTTGATTAGTGTGAGTCTACTTGGAGTTCAAGATATAGATTGACTCGAGGATGACACGGTCTATGCCTCAATTGAGTCAATCTAGATATCATGGATAGAGGGACATTATCATATATTGTGAGAGTCACAATTATTAGTCACAAGGTGATGTTGGATCTCAACATTCTTGTAACTTGGGTAGCAATGATGTGTTGCTAGATACCGCTCATTGCTTATGATTCTAAGAGGTTAGAAGCATTGCCAACGTTACAAGAACCTATAGGGTCACACGCAAAGGACAAATAGATGGAGAAAAATTGAAGTCAAGTTTGACTTGACTAAATATGGAAAGTCCATAAAAGGCAAGTTTGACTTGACCTAAATCCAAATCAAGTTTGACTTGACTTGGTTCCACTTCAAGTTAGACTTGACATGGGAGAAGAAATGGAGTCAAGTTTGACTTGACTAAATATGGAAAGTCCATAAAAGGCAAGTTTGACTTGACCAAAACCCACCTCACCTTGAATTGACCAAGTGATGACTTGGCTTGGTTTTTGACTAAATGTGTATGCCACATCATTTCCAAGGTGGTAACCCCTCCCATTTGAATTTGAATTCAAATGGAGGAGGTTATGGCATGTTATGGCCGGCCACTTAATGGCCATTAATGGCCATTAAGTGGCCGGCCACCAAGGGTGATCAAAAAGGGATTTTGGTTCCTTTTTTTGTGTGTGGCTCTTCTTCTTCCTTTTGAGATTTTCTTTTTGAAGATCTTGCTCTACTTCTCCTCTTGTCGAAACCGAGAAGGTGCTAGCACACCTAAGGTTTTGATCCATCTATTTTGTTCGCGTGGATACATATAGAGGAGTGTCTGCCTTGATACTCTACGAGATCCGGCGGCTTTTGGACAAGCGGGAAAGCGAAGGGCTACGCATCAAGGGTAATGGTTCTATCATGTAGATCTAATGTAGATTTAGTAGTGAAACTCGTACTCGTAATTTATTTTATGTTCGCACGGATCCCGTGGCCGAACTTCTGGGGTTTCCGCAACGCAAAAAGCGGTTTTTGCGGCCTAGAATTCCTAACAGTGGTATCAGAGCGAGGTTCGAACCTTGTACGAGTTTAAATTTGTTTTTTTTGTATTAGATACAAAATTTACAGACAAATAATATTCTGTGATTTTTCGAAATTTATAGAATTTATGGGTATTTTTCTCATGAAGTCGAAGCAACAAGTGTTCGGACACTTGTAGGCTTCACCGATCGAGAAAAACTTTCCGAAACGGAAAGATCTCGCTATAATTTTTCGGGACAGCGGCTTAAGTTGCTGTAAGATGATTTTGGGACACTCGCGAAATTCATTTCGCGAGTAGGGGCGCTGCCCCTAACCCCGCGTGGGGCATTGTCCCGCAATCGTGCCCGAAAATCGTGTAGCGGGACCGTTACGGAAGGGTAGCTCATAATATTGGAAAATTGTCGAAAAATTATAGAAATTTATTTAAAATACATAATTTGGAATTATGTATGGATCTGTGATGATCATGGCCCAATAAAAACCCAATATGATTGGAATGTGTTGTAATTCATATTACGGTCTGCGTACCGTTTTTGTGGTTGTGCGTGTTGTATAGTGTATGCGACCTGCGAGTCGGCTTCTTTTATTTTATTTTTGTATTTTCTTATTTTGTAATGTCCAAAATGAAGACGGTGGATGGTCCATCCGAAGACGGAGTTATGGAGGAGGCCAACGACACGTGGCGGTCAAAGGAGAAGCTTGGAGAAGCTAACCCTAGGTTGACCGTCAGATCTTCTCATTGGCTTGAGAAGATCGTAGTAGGGCCATGATCAAATCACAAATTAAATTATTTTATATTTCTTGTATGTGATGCATGCTAGTATAAAGTAATTAGAGCCTTTATGTGTATATGATACACCCCTTCTCGATTAGATTAGATCTAATTTAAATCGACTCGTAAATGCCTACCAAGTTTTGATACCTATCACTACCTCGATCATTTGTTGTTGTTGAATCTGCCAAAGCAGAGCAACACATTTAATCTTGGTAGGGTACGGAGGGACAATCTTGGTCCCGCCTATCACGGCTTGGGTGAGAACAAACTCAATCAGATTGAGTGAAACTAGTTAACTCGGTCGGATCGAGTCTAACTATAGGCATATTCCAATCGTTGGAAAGGTAGGATAAAAATCGCATTTATATTAAAACTTGGGCGATTTAGCCAAAGCTAACTCAAGTTTTTATGTAAATGTAAATTTTAATCCTATAAACAAGAGTTGCATAGAGATGTAATCGGTAAATTATTACCTACCGATCGTACTAAGTCTTGGGCGATTTAGCCAAAGCTAACTCAAGGCTTAGTATGATGTGGATCTTGTCCCACTATATTATAGTTAAATTAGATAGAATCTTGTAGCGTGGTTTGACCACATCTATGACTTGATTCTACAAATTTTCTATAATTCAGTGGGAGAATCATTTAATTAAAGGCCTAATTAAATGAAAAAGGAATATGTTATTTAATTTTCTGCATTTTATTGTTGTAGATTGCCATGTCGACAAACGCAAATACTCTCTCCCTGCGATCTGTCCTTGAGAAGGACAAGCTCAACGGAGCAAACTTCCTGGACTGGTACAGGAACTTGAGAATAGTTCTCAAGCAAGAACGTAAACTGTACGTTCTGGAGCAGCCTATTCCCGAGGCACCTCCTGCCAGTGCCACGCGAGCTGACCGTGATGCTCACAAGAAGCATCAAGATGACGCATTAGATGTGTCATGCCTTATGCTCGCAACCATGAACTCTGAGCTTTAGAAGCAACATGAGTTAATGGATGCTTTCGATATGGTTGAGCATCTGCGTCAACTGTATCAAGGACAAGCAAGGCACGAGAGATTTGAGATCTCTAAGGCACTGTTTCAGTGCAAGATGCAAGAAGGGACTCCCGTAGGTCCCTATGTACTCAAGATGATTGGGTACATAGAGAATTTACAGAGATTGGGATTCCCACTGGGCCAAGAGCTGGCCACAGACTTGATCTTGCAGTCCCTACCCGAAAGTTATAGTCAATTTGTCATGAACTGGAACATGAATGAAATTGACAAGCCCCTGCCTGAGATGCTCAGCATGTTAAGAACTGCTGAGCTCAATCTTAAGAAGGCCAAGCCCATTTTGATGGTGCAGAAGGACAAAGGTAAGGGCAAGCCCAAAGGCAAGGGAAAGTCTCAAGCCAAGGGCAAGGGCAAGGGCAAAGCACTGAAACCCAAAGGAGGGGTTGCCAAGGATGCTACCTGCTTCCACTGTGGTGAGACCGGACACTGGAAGCGGAACTGCAAGAAATATATGGAAGATCTCCAGAAGAAGAGAAGTCAGACTTCTACTTCAGGTATTCATGTTATAGAAGTCAATTTGTCTATTTCTACATCATGGGTATTAGATACCGGATGTGCTTCTCACATTTGTACTAATGTGCAGGCGCTGAGAAATAGCAGGGCATTGACAAAGGGCGAGGTGGACTTACGAGTTGGCATGGAGCAAGAGTTGCTGCTGTTGCTACAGGAGTTTATATGCTATCTCTGCCCTCTGGGCTTGTATTAGAGTTAGATGATTGTTATTATGTGCCTGCTCTGACTAAGAACATAGTTTCTGTTTCTTGTTTAGACAAGAAAGGATTTTCGTTTATAATAAAGAACAAATGTTGTTCAGTTTATTTAAATGAAATGTTCTATTGTAGTGCACCTCTGATGAACGGACTCTATCTTCTAGACTTAGAAAACCCTATCTATAACATAAATACCAAAAGGCTCAAGTCTAATGACTTGAACCAAACCTATATCTGGCACTGTCGCTTAGGCCATATAAATGAGAGTCGCCTATCCCAGCTCCATAGAGATGGTTTGCTGGACTCATTTGATTTTGAATCATTTGAGACATGCGAGTCTTGCCTTCTTGGCAAGATGACCAAGACTCCATTCAGTGGACACAGCGAAAGAGCAACCGATTTGTTAGGTCTTATACATAGCGATGTATGTGGCCCTTTCAATGTTGCTGCCAGAGGTGGTTATAGGTACTTCATTACATTTACTGATGATTTCAGTAGATATGGTTATGTGTACTTGATGACACATAAGTCAGAATCCTTTGAAAAGTTCAAAGAATTCAAGAATGAAGTACAAAACCAGCTTGGCAGGAGTATTAAAATACTTCGATCAGATCGAGGTGGAGAATACCTCAGCCATGAGTTCCGTGACTATCTAGCTGAGTGTGGGATTCTGTCCCAACTCACTCCTCCTGGAACACCACAATGGAATGGTGTGTCCGAAAGGAGGAATCGTACCCTATTAGATATGGTGCGATCCATGATGAGTCACACAGATCTTCCTATATCCTTTTGGGGATATGCTCTGGACACGGCAGCCTTCACTCTTAACCGTGTTCCATCAAAGGCTGTAGTAAAGACACCATATCAGATATGGACTGGGAAGAGTCCCCAGATGTCTTTTATGAGGATTTGGGGTTGTGAGGCTTACGTTCGACGTCAAGTCTCAGACAAACTGGGACCCAAATCTGATAAGTGCTATTTTGTAGGATATCCCAAGGAAACGAAGGGATATTACTTCTACATTCCCAGTCAGCACAAAGTGTTTGTGGCGAAGACTGGGGTTTTTCTAGAAAGGGACTTTGTTTCTAGAAAAACTAGTGGGAGTACGTTCGATCTTGAAGAACTTCAAGATATGGACCAAAGCACTGAGGCCTTGATGGAGGTTGAACAGGAACCACAAAGTGTTGTGGATCATGAGGTTGTTACACAAGGAGTTATGGAACAACATCCTGTTCAAGTAGACCTACCTCTTCGCAGGTCTGGTAGGGTACGTCATCAGCCTGAGAGATATTCATTTCTCTTGTCTGATGACAATGACGTTGTGCTCATTGAGAATGAGCCTACAACCTATCAGGAAGCTGTGATGAGCCCAGACTCTGAGAAATGGCTTGAGGCCATGAGATCCGAGATGGATTCCATGTACACCAACCAAGTTTGGACCTTAGTTGATCCACCTGAAGGGGTAAAACCAATTGGGTGTAAGTGGGTCTTTAAGAGAAAGACTGACATGGGAGGACTTACGCATACCTATAAGGGTAGACTGGTAGCAAAGGGTTTCAAACAAATTCATGGTATTGACTATGATGAAACCTTTTCTCCAGTAGCGATGTTCAAGTCCATTGGATCATGCTTGCTATTGCAGCATACCACGATTATGAGATCTGGCAGATGGATGTCAAAACCGCGTTCCTGAATGGGAACCTACTCGAGGATGTGTACATGACACAACCTGAGGGTTTTGTAGATCCAAAGCATACTGGCAGAGTATGCAAGCTGCAAAGGTCCATTTATGGACTAAAGCAAGCTTCTCGGAGCTGGAATCTTCGATTCGATGATGCAATCAAACAGTTTGGTTTCATCAAGAATGAAGATGAACCCTGTGTCTACAAGAGGGTTGAAGGAAACATAGTAGTTTTCCTCATATTGTATGTGGATGACATACTACTCATTGGGAATGATATTCCTATGCTTCAGTCTGTGAAGACTTGGCTGGGGAATTGTTTCTCAATGAAGGACTTAGGTGAAGCAGCCTGTATTTTAGGCATCAAGATCTATAGAGATAGATCTAAGAGATTGCTTGGCCTAAGTCAGAGTACATATATTGACAAGGTCTTACTTCGGTTTGCCATGCAGAATTCCAAGAAAGGATTTCTGCCTATGTCACATGGTATGAGTCTTTCGAAGACTCAAAGTCCCTCTTCTAGAGAGGAGAGAGACCGCATGGATCAGATCCCTTATGCCTCGACCATAGGATCTGTCATGTACGCCATGCTATGTACTCGTCCTGATGTCTCGTATGCTTTAAGTATGACGAGCAGATACCAGTCAGATCCAGGTGAGCGTCACTGGATAGCGGTCAAGAATATTCTTAAGTACTTGAGAAGGACTAAAGAATATTTCTTGATATATGGAGGCGATGAGGAGCTAACTGTAAAGGGTTACAGTGATGCCAGCTTCCAAACCGACCAGGATGATTATCGGTCGCAGTCAGGGTTCGTGTTTTGTCTGAATGGCGGCGCTGTGAGCTGGAAGAGTTCGAAGCAGGACACAGTTGCTGATTCTACAACAGAGGCTGAGTATATTGCTGCATCAGAGGCAGCAAAGGAGGCAGTTTGGATCCGCAAGTTCGTTGCAGAGCTTGGGGTGGTTCCTAGCATTGCAGATCCCATAGAGCTCTATTGTGACAATAATGGAGCTATTGCGCAGGCTAAGGAACCTCGCTCACACCAGCGGACCAAACATATACTACGGCGCTTCCATCTCATTCGAGAGATCATCGATAGAGGAGATGTGAAGATATGCAGAGTACCCACAGAGGCGAATGTCGCAGATCCCCTGACCAAGGCTTTGGCACAGACAAAGCATGATGGTCACACTAGATCATTGGGTATTAGATACTACAGTGATTGGCACTAGTGCTAGTGGGAGATTGTTGGTGAGAGCCCTAGAGCCGATCATGTAATGATTGTATGGACTAATTTGTATCATATTCCTATGTATAAATAAAGGCATGTTTTATGGTTATTATACTTACGTGTATTTGTGCCAATTAGCTAAGTATAATAATGTCCTTGAGTAGAAGGTTCTTATCTATATCAATCGATTGGTTGAATCGATAGTGAGATGATATAGAGAACACTACTCTAAATAATTCCTAGTCAAGTATTAACATTCTAGGACAATGTTAATACGTAGAGGCTAGCATGTAAGTCAACATGATGACTTGATCTCACAAGTCATGGATATAGAGATATCAAGTTGACACATGGGTATGCATTGGAGAATGTATACTGAATGACCCGCCATGAGAAAGTATCATGGATCGTTATATGAGTGTCATATACTTTCTCATGTGGCTATTAGTATGACTATTAGTCCTTGGACCTGAAGTCACCATGGATTCCTACATAAGGAGTTACGTACTTTGGCTTCGTCAAACGTCACCCGTAAATGGGTGGACTATAAAGGCGATTACTGGGTATGTAACAAATTATGGAGAGGGATGTGAGTGATGTAGATGGGATCTATCCCTCCTATATGACGGGAGCAATATCGTATTCTTGATAGAGTTAGACCACAAAGTGCATGGCCATGCCCAAGTGAGTCAATATGAGATATTGAACTCATTTGATTAGTGTGAGTCTACTTGGAGTTCAAGATATAGATTGACTCGAGGATGACACGGTCTATGCCTCAATTGAGTCAATCTAGATATCATGGATAGAGGGACATTATCATATATTGTGAGAGTCACAATTATTAGTCACAAGGTGATGTTGGATCTCAACATTCTTGTAACTTGGGTAGCAATGATGTGTTGCTAGATACCGCTCATTGCTTATGTTTCTAAGAGGTTAGAAGCATTGCCAACGTTACAAGAACCTATAGGGTCACACGCAAAGGACAAATAGATGGAAAAAAATTGAAGTCAAGTTTGACTTGACTAAATATGGAAAGTCCATAAAAGGCAAGTTTGACTTGACCTAAATCCAAATCAAGTTTGACTTGACTTGGTTCCACTTCAAGTTAGACTTGACATGGGAGAAGAAATGGAGTCAAGTTTGACTTGACTAAATATGGAAAGTCCATAAAAGGCAAGTTTGACTTGACCAAAACCCACCTCACCTTGAATTGACCAAGTGATGACTTGGCTTGGTTTTTGACTAAATGTGTATGCCACATCATTTCCAAGGTGGTAACCCCTCCCATTTGAATTTGAATTCAAATGGAGGAGGTTATGGCATGTTATGGCCGGCCACTTAATGGCCATTAATGGCCATTAAGTGGCCGGCCACCAAGGGTGATCAAAAAGGGATTTTGGTTCCTTTTTTTGTGTGTGGCTCTTCCTCTTCCTTTTGAGATTTTCTTTTTGAAGATCTTGCTCTACTTCTCCTCTTGTCGAAACCGAGAAGGTGCTAGCACACCTAAGGTTTTGATCCATCTATTTTGTTCGCGTGGATACATATAGAGGAGTGTCTGCCTTGATACTCTACGAGATCCGGCGGCTTTTGGACAAGCGGGAAAGCGAAGGGCTACGCATCAAGGGTAATGGTTCTATCATGTAGATCTAATGTAGATTTAGTAGTGAAACTCGTACTCGTAATTTATTTTATGTTCGCACGGATCCCGTGGCCGAACTTCTGGGGTTTCCGCAACGCAAAAAGCGGTTTTTGCGGCCTAGAATTCCTAACAAGCCGAACCCTACAAAGGGAATTTTCCCTTGGAAAAGTTTCACAAGGAGACCACTTCTTCAAGATCTAAGGGCTTTCTACAAGGCTACAAGGGATAGGGGTAGTCTAAGGTCAAGGAAGTTTCCTTTTGGCTTCTTTATTCAAGGTGATAATCAAGATAACCCAAGGTAAGACCTTCTCACCTGTGGTATAATAGTTTTCAAGTTGTTTTCATGATATAAGAAATTGTTTGGAATATATGTGAAGAAATCTAGGGTTAGGGCTTCTTAAGGGTTTCGGCCAAGGTATGATCGAAAGTTTAGGATGATGTTAAAACTTCACTAATGTTTCCCAATGTTTTTCCATGATAAATAGAGTATGAATGATGAGTTATATGAATTTTTCCATGGACTTGAGTCTCCCAAAAGTTCGGCCACCTCCTCAATACCATGATGAGAATTTGATTTAACCCTTCAAGCATGATTATATGGTTCCTCTATGATCTAATGGATATTAATTGTGTTTTATATGAATTTTTCTCATGGACTTATGGCTCTTTAGGGTTTTGGCCAAGAGCATTTCTAGGGCAAGAAAATTAGGGTTGGCTCCAATTATGGGGTATAGTGGCTTCCTATGGCTTTGTATGTGATGTATGGGTTTTCTTTTAATCATGAAACCTTTCATGTGGATTGAATGATGGAGCCTCCTCCTTGGAACTTTCGGCCAACTCCAAGGTTTAGGGTTTGGGTTGGGTTAAGGTCTCAAGGATACTTGTTTATAGGCTACTATGATGTATGTACATGTTTAAGCATGTTGTAAGAATTTCTAGGTTACCTAGAATCCTAGCTTCATGTATGATGTATTATGACTTTGTATATTAGGTCATGTGCTATGATTATTCATAAATGTTTAGACCATGTGCCATGAACCTAGAGAATATGTATCATTTTTGAAAAGATCTATGCATGTTTTCCTATGTACCATGATCATGCATGCTTTATGAATTAAGGTGCTAATTATGTATGTATGTCATGCTTTATGAATGATATGTATGTATGTCATGCTTTATGAATAATATGTATGTGTGCCATGCCTTATGAATGATATGTACATATGTCATGATTAAGAATGAAGATGATGAATGAAAATGGGGATCATGGCTCTAAGACAAAATGATGTATGCATGACATACCTTATGAATGAAGATAATGAATGATGATGAATGTTCATGCCTTTAAGGCATCATGATGTTAAGTATGAATGATGAAATGTCAAGTATGTTTATGTCATGCTAAGGGATGGGCACCTTAAGAACGCCTCGGTTCTGGACTACCGTAGCTATCCACGGTTCTGGAACTACCGCAGCTGTTCCTATTCTTATGTCAAGTTTCATGAAACAAGATTATGTTTATGCTAAGAATGTTCTATGAATGATGAAGTATGTGAAGTATTTTATTTTTATGAATGAGCTTGTACCGGACCGAAGTAAGGGTTCAAGGGATGGGCACCTTAAGAACGCCCCGGTTCTAGACTACCGAAGCTGTCCACGGTTCTGGGACTACCGAAGCTGTCCAATAGGGATGGGCACCTTAAGAACGCCTCGGTTCTAGCACTACCGTAGCCGGGAACCAAGTAAAAATCCGCTTTGTCCTTTGCTTTATTTTTTCATTCTATTTATTTTCCGCTGCGCTACTAATACTCTAAGTCCAGAACGAACGAAAGTTTTACGAAGAATTCCGGAAGATTTTTCACGATCGATATTCACCTCCCCCCCTCTATCGATGGCACCGGTCCTACAAGTGGTATCAGAGCCGAGCCGCTCTTCACCGGACTAACCGCCGACGGAGCAACAACGCCAGGAGTTGAGGGGGAGCCTTGGGTGAATCAGGTATATTTTATTTAAATGTCTGTTTTTAAATTTCATATTACATGCTTCACATGCAGGGAGAGAGGGCACTATAAAAATCAGTGCCCTACTCGTAAGATTCGGTCTACATCACCGGTGGCGAAGGAGGCACCAGCGCCAGGAGTCCGGAAAAACAAGGATCACGTACACTGCTTCAAGTGCGGAAAATCCGGACACTACAAGAACAAATGTCCGGCGAAGGTACGCAAGATTTATGTTCCAAAAATCTTTAAATTTCCTGCACTGCCATCTGATAAAGTAGTTAATTTTTCTGATAAATTAGATTTACTGCATAGTAAAATTAACTTTTTGCATGTTAAATTACAAAACGTGAATATATATGACCAAAATATCTGAAATTAATTGTTTAATTCAGAATATCAATTCAAAAATTTCTAAAATAAATTATCATAATTTTAATTCTGATAAAATTAATTCTGATAATTTTTTTTTGATAATTTTTCTGATAAAATTATTTCTAATAATTTTTCTGATAAAATTAATTCTGATAACTTTAATTCTGATAAAATTAAATCAGATAATGTTAAAATTCTTGATGATAATTCCGAAATTAATCTTAATTTTAACTCTGATAATTCTGAATTAAAATATGAAAATCTCTTAGATAATTATGAATTCAAATTTGAAAACCCTTTGTACAAACCTAAACCCAAATTTGAAACTGGAATTTATAAAGATAATTCTAAAGATAAATCTAAGGATAATTCTGAGGATAATTCTAAAGATAGTGGAGATGATATCTCTCTAGATAATAATTTAATTATTCCCTTAGATAATCCTGAAAAATTAACTACTGGCCCATTTTACTCCACCTACTGTGAGGATATAGAAAGATCTAATCTTAAGGAGGATATGGAACTATCTAAGATAAAGGTCATAATCAATAAAAATTATAAAAATTCAAATAAATCAAAATTATTAGAAAAACTTGAAAGGAAAGATAAAGATAAAGAAGAAATTTTCGAAATAATGAAAATGATGAATTTAAACCCACAATTATTAATTAATCATTATAACCTTAAAAATTTAATTTAATCCTAATTAAATTTGAAATTAAATATTAATTAAATCTTAATTTACTTTAAATTAAATATTAATTAAATTCAAATTAAATTCTAATTTAATTAAATTTAAAGTAAATTTAAATTAAATTAAATTTAAATTAAATTAAATTCAAATTAAATTAAATTAAATTAAATTAAATTCAAATTAAATTAAATTCAAATTAAATTCTGATTCAAAGTAATTAAATCTTAATTATTCAAATTCAAATTAATTAAATCATAATTATTCAAATTCAAATTAAATATTAATTATTCAAATTAAAATTAATTAAAATCCTAATTAAATCCAATTCAAATTAAATTAAATTCAAATTAAATTAAATTCCAATTAACAAATCAAATTAAATTCAAATCAAATTAAATTCAAATTAAATTAAATACAAATTAAAATCAATTAAATTAATTAAATATTGATTTAATCAATTAAATATTAATTAAATCAATTAAATTCAATTAAATAATTAAATTCAATTATATATTAATTAATTCGAATTAAATTCAATTAAATCCTAATTAAATTAAATTATCTTAATTCAAATTAAATTAAATCATCTTAATTAAAATTAATTCAAATTATGTTTAATTAATTTAAATCAATCAATTTCAAATTAATTTAAACTTCAATTAATTCTTAATTAACTTGAATCCAACTAACTCTTAAATAAATTAAACTTGTACTAAACTAAAATCTTACCCAAACCGCAACAATCAACTTAATAAAATTAAATATGTCAAAGTGGGTTAACATATTCGCGGGTTCACTCGACATGTATCAAATCGGGAATTTGATACATTTTTAGAAATATAATTAAAATGCCTTAGACTTGTTTGACTCATGCATAATTGCCATGTCATGCATTTGTTATTTCTTTTAAATATATCTCATGGCATTCATATTTAATTCTTATGCATAATTTAGAACGTCTATAGGAAAAAAAATAATTGAAACTTGATTAACCTAGTATTGGGTGGCGGTGAGATGATAGTACGTTAGGGAAGCCAATTCTAATAAGGTCAAGTATTCTCTACTTGGTCTCTTTAGACTGGTGAAACTAGCCAAAGCTACCGATCCAAGATCCAAACTAGTTAGACCAGAATTTTTTAAAAAGTAATTTTGAAAATGAAATTTCATTAAAAGGCTTTGTCAAGGAAAGGGTTGATGATCCAATAAAGCTACGGCCAAAGAAGGCCTAGTGCCTCGCCAAGACCTGGAAGCCAATTTTTGAAATTCAAATTCAAGTTACTTCTTGTCAAATTCAAATCTAACACAAGCTTCAATTAAATCTTAGAATTAATAATAAAAATGATTCAAGCATCTCACAATACACCTATAAGGCAACCATGCTTGTTGTATTGATACATCTAAAATGGGTGAGATGTTAAGGACTAATGAATTGAAAAATATTTTTCAAAATTGTTTTTCAAAACTATTAGAATATTTTCATAAAAATATATCTTCAAAATAGTGCTTCAACATAATAATGTTTTTATGAAATTCATGCTTGTTTGATTGATTATAAATATTATACATTTTTCAAAAATATATCTTTTCAAAAATTTGTTTGACTCACTCAATTAGACACAAGCCTCTTAGGACAACACTAAAGTTCCTTAAGGCACCTAGATAGAATCAAACGGTATCAGGTACAGGGGGAGTACTTTTCATTTTTTTTGGTTTTCAAAAATTGCACTTTAAACATTACTATCATTTGAAAAATACTTTTCGAAAACTGTGCTTTAAATCAGTATTACTTGTGTTTTCAAAAAGGGTATATGTTGTAAAAATTGTAAGTTCAAAAAGTTTACCTGTTTCTTTGACTTTGATAAACCCTAAAGACACAGAGGAAAGGTCCACTTCATGATTTTCAAGGACTCCTAGGATGTGTCAAATTTAGGGGGAGTCGGAGTCAAAAGAAGAATTTCATAAAAGTTTTTTTTGGTAATTATTCATTTTTTGTTAAATATTTCTTTTTAATCTGAATCAAACCTTAAGACTCATAGGAAGAGTACTTGTGGTCAATAAACCTCCCAGGACTGAGTCATGTATAGGGGGAGGTCAAATTAAAAGAATTATTTAATAACATGTTTTCATATCTTCAAAATCTAAGTTTTTCAAAATACTATTAGTCTATTATTTTCGTGTGACCTATGAAATTATCTTTGAAACAATATTTACTTGAGTTTGAAGAAATTCCAGGACACTTAGGAAATGTCCTTCTAGTCAACAAAGTTTCCTAGGATAGTGTCAGACTGGAAGATAAACCAAATCAAGTAATATATTGGGTCTTCAAAAGTTCACACATTTTTCAAAATGCACCAGCATATATTTTCAAAAGTACTATCATCTTTTTCAAAATTCTATTAATATTTACTCGACTTTGAAAAATTTCCAGGATACTTAGGAAAATGTCCTTGTAGTCAACAAGGTTTCCCAAGATTGTGTCAGACTGGAAAAGAAACTTAGTCAAGTAAAATATTATGTTTCAAAAATTACTTATATTCATCAAAGTCTCATCTCTTTCAAAAATAGTTAGTACTTGCAAAATAGGCATAATATTTTTCAAAATAACATTTTTTCAAAAGTTATGCATTTTCCAAAAAGTACTTTGTATTTTTCAAAAAAAAAATATTACAAATTCTTTCAAAAGTACTTGCATGTTGTTAAAGATCATTTTCAAAGTACTTGTACTTTTCAAAGCGCATAACATCTTTTTCAAAAATTATGCACTTTTTTTTTTCAAAAATGCAATATATCACTCAAAATACAATGCTTTCAAAATTTCTGCACCAAGTATTTTCAAAAAGAACCAAAATTTCTCATTGTTGGTGCAAGTATTTTCTTGTGTTTTTTTTATGTATGACAAAGGGGGAGAGGTATGCTTATGTTAGAAATTTTTTCTTATTTTTCTTAGAGGATCAAAAATATTTTCAAAACTAAAGTCAATTCTTCCCCAAGGATAGTAAGTTAGCCCCTTAAACCAATCTAACTTAAGTTATTGTCAAACATCAAAAAGGGGGAGATTGTTGGTGCAAGTTGCATCAATGATGTTCCTCATTAAGTCTTTTAATGTTTGACAATACACTTAAGTCAGTGATACATTGAACAGACAAAGGGGAGTAAGAGAGAAGTAACCAAAGCTGAAGAAAAGTCCTAGTTAATCTAGGCATCGAAACCCTAAGTCCCAGCGAAGGGCTGCTGGGCACCTAGCGAAGGGTTGTTAGGTATGGAAACCTTAAGACCTAGTGAAGGGATGCTAGGCACCTAGCGAAGGGTTGCTAGGAATCAAAACCCCAAGACCTAGCGAAGGGCTGCTAGGCACCTAGCGAAGGGCTGCTAGGCATAGAAGACCTAGCGAAGGGCTGCTAGGCATAGAAGACCTAGCGAAGGGCTGCTAGGCACCTTGCGAAGGACTGCTAGGGAAAGAAGACCTGGCGAAGGACTGCTAGGCACCTGGCGAAGGATTGCTAGGTAATGAAGTCTTGGTCCAAGGGACTGAGCAACTTAGCTGAGCGATGACTAAGGACAGGAGTAGAGATGGGTCGGGGTTCGGGCGTCTCGAGATCCAGAGTAATCGGAGGCTAAGCAAAAGTCCACTCGAAGGACTGGGTGGCAACCGTCTCCTGAAAGGAGTAGGTGAAAGGCGCGTTCTCAGGGGATGGTAACTTGGGCCGGTTCGACCTAGGGTTTCGTGGAGATCCGAAGTCAGAACCAAATCCTTAAGGCCAATATTATATGTATCTATGCTTTGTGGTTGTATATCATGCAGGTACCAAGATTGGAAGATGTAGTAGCCTGCTGGAGGCCCTAAGCAGGGCACCCCCAGTGTTGGGGGCGCCCCCATGCATCCAGGGCGCCCCCAACATCCAGGGCACCCCCAGCCAAAGAAGAAAAGCAGTTCTTAGTGAAGCAGGCAGAGCAGGTGTCAAGCGGGGCGCCCGGAGCGTCCGGGGCGCCCGGATTCGAACCTGTTTGTGCTGGTTCGAGTCCGAAACATAGATAAGCCTCCATGAGGGTGCCCGGGAGGTTCAGGGTGCCCTGGTCAAAGGTCTTATCAGCAGGGATAAGAGTTGACCGGGTTTATCGGGGCGCCCCCAGCGTCCAGGGCGCCCCCAGGAGGCCTATATAAGGGGCTTCGACCCCTCTGCTTCAACAACAACTTCCAAGAGTGATTCCAAGCATTCTGACCGACGACAACATGCTAGAGACGAGGCTCTACGACCGGGAGGCTCCAGGAGGAGGTTCGCGGCACTTCGGAGGTCCAGATCGGCCGAGCTTCAGACCTTGTCTTGTTGGTTTGCTTTTATTTAATTACCGTACTTAAGATTCTATATTATTGCTTGTAATCCTGCACTGTAAGTCGGGTTTCTCCGCCTCCAGAAAGTCCAGGAAGGAGACCAATAGTGGACGGGCGTTCCCGTGCATAGGCCTTGGATGTACTGACCTTAGGGGGTCGGGAACCAAGTAAAAATCCGCTGTGTCCTTTGCTTTGTTTTTTCGTTCTATTTATTTTCTGCTGCGCTACTAATACTCTAAGTCTAGAATGAACAAAAGTTTTACGAAGAATTCCGAAAGATTTTTCATGATCGATATTCACCCCCCCCCTCTATCGACGGCACCGGTTCTACATTACTAAGCCTATGTGCTTATAGTTTTATTGTCTTATACTGCAGATCAAGCAAGAAGTTATTAAGGGAAGCAGCAGGAGGGGCAAGAGTGTGTGTGTGGTAGTGACATGGCATGGGAAAGAGAAAAATGTCATATTTATACTTGTTGCATGCCTTGTGTTTTGAAACACCTTCTTAGGTTCTATGTTATACTTATGATTATTATGCCTAAAGAATAACTTACTACTTACAATGCTTATGGATGAGTTATGGAATGTTTATATCATAATGCTACGTATGATGTTAATATGCTATGTTACAATGTCACCATGTTCACGAATGATAGTTAAGGCATATATTCATGATTCAAGAGTTAGGTGCATGTATGTACAAGTTTTAAATTATTCCGCTGCATTACGATGTTCACATGCCCCTATGTATGTTAGCGTAACGCCGCCTCTCGCCGCACCGTAAGGTGTGGCAGAAAGGCGGGCGTTAAAAAAGCGCTTGAGTAGAAGAGCGTATTGGCATTGGAAGTAGTGATGTTCGAAGCCTTGGGGTCGAAGGGCTATTTATAGCCTCTTGGGGCACCCGGAACATTGGGGGCGCCCCCCCACATGTCAGCCAATCCGAACAAGTCTCGGTCAGCTCTAATCTCTCCAAAATCGGGATCGAGCTTTGATGGGGGCGCCCGGGAAGCAGGGGGCGCCCGGGTTGACTCAGTCTGCTGGCTTCTCGCTGGCTTGAACCTTATCTGCCTCGTTGGCTTGGACCCAGGGCGCCCTGGGCACTGGGGGCGCCTGGGACGCTGGGGGCACCCGGGACACAGGGGGCACCCGGGACCAATAAGCCTTTGAATCGTTTCTTTGTTTACTGCTTTGCCTTGTCCTTGGGGGCGCCCGAGACCTCCGGGGCGCCCTACTCAGCTGCTGCCTCTCTCCTTTGAGGCGTTCTGAGCTGCAGAGACTCGTTCCTTTGGTCCTACATCCAGGGTTAGTTGCAAATACAATAAAACAAGAATAAGTTATGATTATACAGCCTTAGATGTCTTGGTTCTGACTTTGGGTCTTCAAAATGGAGCCCTAGGTCGAACTGACGCCTACTGTTCCCTCGACGGGGAACGCATCCTCACCTACTCCTCTCAGAAGAATTTACCTATTGCCAACCAGCTCTTCCGGTTGGACTTTTGCCCAGCAGTCCTTCGCCAGGTCATCAATACCAAGCAATCCTTCGCCTGGTGCCCAGCAGTCCTTTGCCAGCTCTTCATGTCCTGGCATTCCTTCGCCAGGTGCCTAGCAGTCCTTCGCTAGGGCTTTGTATCCTGGTATTCCTTCGCCAGGTGCCTAGTAGTCCTTCTCTAGGGCTTTGTATCCTGGCAATCCTTCGCCAGGTGCCTAGCTGTCCTTCGCTAGGGCTTTGTATCCTGGCATTCCTTCGCCAGGTGCCTAGCAGTCCTTCGGTAGGGCTTTGTATCCTGGCAGTCCTTCGTCAGGTGCCTAGCAGTCCTTCGCTAGGGCTTTGTATCCTGCACACTTAATAAGCATGTTAGATAATAATTACCTCTTAACTTTTGAACCCTTTGCCATTATCAAAACACTGGTTCGACTTGGGTGTTGTCTGCACCAATAATCTCCCCCTTTTTGATTTATGGCAACCCGATTCAAAAAGTTAAGTTAATCAAGACATTTGATATAACAGTTTTAGTTCCCTCCCCTGAAAGGAATCTCCCCCTAGGTTTTTCAAAGGTTCGTGGGGTTTTGAAAAAATTTCTAAGTCAACATGATGGAATTTATTTTTCAGAAACTTAGAACATTTTTCAAAAGAAGTTTTTAGAAAACATAAACCAATTTTTGTTGAGTACTTTGGAAAAAAATTTTAAAAAAAATTTCTAGTCAATAATTTAGAAAATTTTCTAAAGAATTTTCAATCACTTTAGTACTTTAGAGGCTTTATACTTAGACACTTTTCTATTAGAGAAGTTTAGAAATAAGTACTTAGAGAATTTTTGAACATAGCTTAAGTACTTAGAAAATACTTTTGAAAACTACTTGGGTCAAGTACTTAGAATCAATTTTGAAAATAATTTAGATCAAGTACTTTTGAACCAGTTTTGAGAAAACTAACTTAAGTATTTTGAAAACAGCTTTAGAAAAAATTTAGCTTAAGTACTTTGAAAGTAGTTTTTAACAGACTTAGCTTAAATATTGAAAACCGCTTTGAATAAACTTAGCTTAAATATTGAAAACAACTTTGAAAATACTTAGCTTAAGTACTTTGAAAATAGCTTTGGAAAAACTTAGCTTAAGTATTGAAAACAGCTTTGAAAAAACTTAGCTTAAGTACTTTGAACGCAGTTTTGAAAAAACTTAGCTTAAACTTTTTGAAGAAAGGATAAAGTTTTAAATTTTGATAAAAATTTAAACCAAATTTTAAACCTTCTCTCCTTTCCTATCTCTCCCCCTTTGCCATATATCAAAAACAAGACAATATAGCAGAAAAAATAAACTGCATAAGTATATAACAGAATAACGTGCTGTACTGAACCAATTCAAGATATAAACTGAACCAAAGCAATTTCAATTATCTTTGTAGGGTCCTGTCTAACCTAATTAGCTACTTACTAACTGTTATAAACAGTAGTTTTCGCTAGGGTTAGTCAAGTTAAGTGTTCTGTTCAAGTTAGATTTTCTAAACTTGACACTTAACCTGATTGCTGTTTAATTTGTATTTAGTGCCCCAATTACTGCAGATGCACTGATCTACATCTTGAATTAAGGAAAAGACCTAAGCATCTCAACCCATTCTAGGTTATCAGTTAAAAGTACCCTAAGGTGCTTGTGAGATGCTGGCTTCTAAATCTATAGGTGCATGCAGTTCTAGGGTTAGGACCTAGGCTAAGTCCATTTGCGAAAAAGCCCTAGTTTTGAAGGGGGTAGTTTTTAAAAAAAACTAAGTCGAAAAAGATTTTTCAAACTAAGTAAAAGTTGATCTTCAAATTAAGTAAAGCAGTTTTAAAATTCTTTAAGAAACTGATTTTCAAATCAAGTAATGCAGTAACAAAACCAAAAGTAGAGTTAACCTATTCTACTAAGCATAATCCTAACTGCCTTCTTAGTGAGCTGAACTCAGACTTAGGTAGGGGTTTGGTGAATATGTCAGCTAAGTTAGACATAGAGTCTACATACTTAAGGACTATTTCACCCCTGGCTACATGATCTCTTACAAAGTGGTGTTTAACTTCTATGTGTTTAGTTCTTGAATGTTGGATTGGGTTCTTAGTTAGATTAATTGAGCTTATATTATCAATGAAGACTTGAGTATGGGTGTAGTTAAGCTGAAAGTCCTTAAGAGTGTGCATCATCCATAGTAGTTGTGCTACACACTCTCCTAAAGCAACATACTCAGCTTCAGTTGTGGATAGAGCTACACAGTGTTGTTTTCTGCTGCACCAACTTACTAGACTATTTCCTAACAGTTGGCAGCTTCCACCTGTGCTCTTTATATCTAATTTACAACCAGCGTAGTCAGAATCCGAGTATCCGGACAAGTCAAAGGTTGAAGTCCTAGGATACCAAATCCCTACATTTAGGGTGCCCTTAACATATCTTAATACTCTTTTTAGGGTTGTTAAGTGTGTTTCCTTAGCACAGGTTTGGTATCTAGCACACATACCTACAACAAAAAGGATATCAGGTTTGCTGGCTGTAAGGTATAGTAGACTTCCAATCATACTTCTATAGAGTTTGAGGTCTACTGGTTTACCATCAGGGTCACTATCTATTTTTATGTTGGTGGCCATGGGGGTACTTATGCTTTTAGAGTTATCCATTTTAAATTTCTTTATTAGTTCTTTAGCATATTTGGATTGATGGACATAGTTTCCATCCCTAGTTTGTTTAATCTGTAATCCTAGAAAAAAGTTGAGCTCACCAACTAAGCTCATTTCAAATTCATTTTCCATTATTTTAACGAATTCTTTTAAAAAATTTGAGTTGGTGGACCCAAAGATTATGTCGTCGACGTAGATTTGGGCAATAAAGATTTCTTTTCCTAGGGTTTTAATAAATAGGGTTGAATCGATTTGTCCTTGTTTATATTCTTTAGAAATTAGGTAAGTTGATAAGCGTTCATACCAGGCTCTAGGTGTTTGTTTTAGTCCATAAAGTGCTTTAGTGAGTTTGTAAACATGGTCAGATCTTTCTAAGTCCTCAAACCCAGGGGGCTGTCCTAAATAAACCTCTTCCTTAATGAATCCATTTAGAAAAGCTGACTTTACATCCATTTGATATAATTTAAATCCTTTATGGGATGCAAAGGCTAATAACATCCTAATGGACTCAAGTCTAGCTACCGGGGCATAGGTTTCATCATAATCTAACCCTTCTACTTGGCTGAATCTGTTAGTGATATGAGAAAAATGTTCTAAGGTAATCGTCTTATGATTGTAATCATTTATTTGAATAAATGAATATTCAGTATTTGAGTATACATGTTTATGTATTTGATTGAGATATTAAACTCATTTACTGAATGTCCGCAATACAATTCACAGCATGAGAGAATTTGTGATGAATTCACAACTAGTGATTATCTTTACATGTGCAATTGTGAAGTATTGAAATTGTCCCTAGTCGATGAATTGATAAATACGAACACTATCAATTCTGTTGAGACTAGCATGGGTTATTCTCTAATCAGCTGATTCTCACTGGCTGGTGACATTGAGATGTCCGAAGATAAACATGAATGCTAGTTAAGGGAACTAGTTCATTGGAGTGACTGACTGTAAAACTTTATATGGTAGTCTACATATAGATATGTCAGTGAAGTTCTTACTGCAGCTTAAGTGCGATGTTCCTTTGACTTGCGGTGTTCAAGTCATCTTGGTCATGGAAACTTATACTTTGACATCTTAAGTAAATCTCCAAGGAGGTGTAGACCCAGGATGATTGGGTATAAGCCGAAGTGCCCGAAGATGTTTGAACAGCTTACAAAGGATTCACCACTCCTTGCGAGGAGATGTATACCCGAGGCCTATCGTCGGATTGTTACTCGAAGCCTCTGGCCAGAGCATGACATGTTCAGAGTATGAATCTCTTAAATACATGAGAGTAATGAGAATCCGTAGGATGAGAAAACGTTACTTGGGCTAGGTGTGACGTAGTCAGCCTAGTGGGGACTGACACACATAGACCATGTCCTGAACCAAGTGGGTATAAGATGGTGAAGGGAATGAGGCACGATTCATTATAGCTGCTGAAGGGTTTCAGAATAGTTTCTGAGGTCAACCGTTGATCTTTCGATTAATTGGGGATCATGATGTACTACTAGGTGCCACTCATGATCGTTCTATAATTGGTTAATTATAGATGGCCAACATAAATCGAAAGCTTATTTAGTCACACGCACTACGAGTAATCCGAGGGATTTAAAACGAGTTAAAAATTAGATTTTCCAATCAAGAGAGATTAGGTTTGGTTGAGCCAAACGATAAGTCGAATCTGAATTTATCAGAGACGCATCGGAAGCGTAAAATGACTAAGTCTTTTGAAGACTTAATAGATGAATTAAATGAGTTTAATTCATTGGGGCGTGGCTTGGATGGGCCGGCCAAAGAGGGTCTCCATCCTCTTTGCTTGGCCGGCCACAACAAAGGGAGAGAACCAAGTTTTTGGTTCAATTTATAAAATAAACCAAGTGTGGTTTGTTTTATAAAATTATGGATGATATAAATTTTTATATAATAAACCAAGGTTTGGTTTATTTTTCATGGAAATTAAAATGAACCATGGATTGGTTTATTTTATTTTATAAAATCAATCATGGATTGATTTACCATGATAAGAAAATTTATTCCATAAGAAAAAAGGAGACTTGGTCGATTTTATCTTAAATTAAAATATGATAAAACTTGGCATTATGGAATAAGTCTCTTTTTTGAGAGGCTTGATGGTTGAGAGACCACTATATAAAGGACCCAAGGCAAGGCTTGGAAATAATCGAAGTATTCTTGCCTGGGCTCTCTCCCTCTCCTCCCTTCTTCCTCTTGGCCGAACACAAGGCTCTTCTCCCTTCTTCTTGCCGTGAGCACAAGGAGAAGCACCTAGGCGACGAAGTTCTTCCGTTGGGACGATCTTCCTCTCCAGCCATCATCACCTTGGGATTAGGCGCAAGTCATCTTCCTCCTTCTCGCCGGAATTGTGATTCCGGCCAACCTTGGTAGTGAGTTTTTCGATGTGATTACTTCTCTCTTGGTTTTCCTTGTCGCGTTCTCGGAGAATCTAGTAGTTCTCGAGAACACAAAACTCGTGGCTTTGCGAAGTCATCCCGAAGATACTCGGCGTGGACGCGAATAGAGGCGGAGCATCCAAGGGACGCTTACGGTTGGATCTTGTCCCTTCCTTCGAGTTACGCGAGGTAATACGTAAATTAGTTTATGTTTTTGCAAAATTATAAATATATAATCATGTCTACACAAGATAAAGTTGCATGCTTAGATGTATGGTTAAATAATTTGAGAAATTATTTATGCTAAACCTTCCGCTGCACATAATTAATTTTAAAATTATGAACCCGCATCCATGTCAACATGCACCCGGTCCCAACAGTGGTATCAGAGCCGAGGTTTGTGTTCGACATAATTATATAATTGTTTTTGCGGAAAACTTTATCATGATCTCAATTTTGGAAAATTTTCCAATTATGGAAACTTTCCAATTATGGTAAATTTTTGATTTAGGAATTTCAAAGTTTGAAAATCCTTATGAAATTTCGCAAACTTTTGAAATACCTCTGTTTCTGAAATTTTATGATAATTGTGAAAACTTTCCATTTTTGGAAACTTTACAATTTTGAAAATTTCCTATTATGAAAAATTTTCAATTTTGGAAATACGTAAGTTTTCTTTGTACCAGAAACTTACAATTATTCTGAAAACCTTTTATTTTTGGAAACTTTCCATTTATTGAAAGCTCGCAATTTTGGGCACTTTCTTTCAAGAAAGTCTAGACAAATTATGGGAATAATAATTTGCATTTAAATTCATAATTAGAAATTAAATTATTTACAAAATTCTTTATTTTGGATTGAGCCTCGGGGAGCCGTCCAATTTAAAGTTAGTTGTTATAATTAAATTTCCTAAATTGAATTTAAATTGTCAAATGTTTAATTTGGATTGAGCCTCGGGGAGCCATCCAAATTATATTATCAATAAATTTTTATTTTGGATTGAGCCTCGGGGAGCCGTCCAAATTAAGTTATTGATATTAATTTTCCATAAATAAAATATGTGATCAAATCTTGAAAATTTTGAGGTGATTCTCAAACGATAATTTCCTTATTTGATTTATGAGGTGATGCTCTTACATATTATTGTCTCCAAAATTAATTAGGAAAATTATTTCCTATAGAGTATATTTCCTTAAATAAGATTTTCATGAAAATAATATGTGGTTGGATTAAGGGAATCTATCTCTTAATTTAATAAGATTTGATTTAGAGAAATTAAAGTCTTAAACATATTAATTCCGAAATTGATTATGATAATTTAGGAAATTGTTTCCCAAAAATAATTCTTGAATAAAGTATGAAATTAGAATTAGAAAATCCAGTTCCTAATTCAATTAATGAGACTTGATAAATTAAGTCACATACATACTTTATTAAGGAAATCGTTAGAACATGACATAATTATATGTCATGAATGTGCATAAAAGAAAAGGATGAGACCCAAAACCCCTTACAAAATATTAAGGCCAGCACCTTCCATTAATATGGTTAGAACCGGAGTTTTGTTTCTCGTTTGGGTTGATGGACACATCCATGCCCGGCTTGAACCTCAATATGTTCAAACCATGGAATTAGTTTATGATTAATATAGTTAGAGTCAGAGGTCAATCCTTAGTTTTGGTTGTTGGACACATCCAAGCCTGACTAAACGGTTGAATGAGCTCCAACCATATTAAAACTATTTCTTGATTAATGGTTCAGCCTTAAGCTTGGAGCATCGATTTGTTGTGCCATAACCAAGGTCGATGTAAAGAGAGGTGCAGTTGGGTGCTATGTGTATTGTTGCATACTTGTTAATGAGTTAACAACCCAATGATTTATGCAAACATTCAATTAGTTGATAGCATAATTTGATAGTTACATATGTATAATATATAATCGATATAATTACCTACCTTCATAGCTATGAATAACTTGATGGACTCCAGCCATGGTTGTTCTTATCTATGGTTGGATATCAACCTATTTGGAGATGTTCCTACGATCTCCCGAATTGATAAAAAGGATTATTCAATTCGAAAAATAAATAGGATTTAATTAATGTATATTGATGCATTCTTTATCATTCTCATCACATAACCTCAATTTGTATTTCTAGGATAATCACCTGATCATGTCTTCTTTGAATTTGTGTTTCATTTTGGACACCAATAAGTTAACTAAGGCCAAAAGGATTGAAAAGGCACCAAAAGGCACTTGCCATCACTGCGGCAAGGAGGGCCACTGGCGAAGAAACTGCAAGGTTTATCTTGAGTCCTTGAAGAAGAAGGCATCCGATGCCCCATCCTCTTCAAGCATCTTCGTTATTGAATGTCACTCTATTTCCTCGTACACCTGGGTACTTGATACTAGGTGTAGCTCACATATATGTAATGACATACAGGGGCTAAGGAATAGAAGAAGACTCGTCAAGGGAGAAGCGAATTTGCGAGTTAGAAATGGAGCAAAGATTGCTGCTATTACCATCGGAACATATTTGCTAAAGCTCCCTACTGGACTTGTCTTAGAATTGGATAATTGTTATTTTGTTCCTTCGTTAATAAAGAACATTGTATCTATTTCATGCTTGAATGAAAAGGGTTACCATTTAACTTTTAGTAACAATTCCTGTTACATAACTTTAAATGGTGTTCTTTATCGGACCGGAACTTTATACAATGGTATCTACACGTTAGATTTATCCGGTGACGTTTTCAATATCGAAGTTAGCAACAAACGTGCTCGAATAGATAATCAAATAAACTCCTATACGTGGCATTGTCGTCTTGGCCATGTAAGTAAGAAACGCATGACCAAATTACACCGATGTGGAATTCTGGAATCATTTGAACCCGGTTCATTTGATACATGTGAATCATGCTTAAAAGACAAGATGGCCAAATTACCCTTTTCCGAAAAAGGTAAACCAGTGGGAGAATTACTTGGTCTAATACATACTGATGTATGTGGACCAAAGGCAACTCTTGCACAAGGAGGCTATAGCTACTTCATTACCTTTATCGATGATCACTCACGATTCGGGTATGTGTTCTTAATGAAACACAAATCTGAAGCTTTTGAGAAATTCAAAGAGTTCAGAAGTGAAGTAGAGAAACATCTTGGCAAAAGTATTAAGATACTTCGATCCGATCGGGGTGGTGAATACTTAAGTCAAAAGTTTCAAGATTATCTTAGGGACAATGGGATATTGTCTCAATGGACTCCGCCATATACACCACAGCATAATGGTGTATCTGAGAGGCGTAACCGAACCTTGATGGACATGGTTAGATCTATGATGAATTATGTAACTCTTCCAAAATCCTTTTGGGGCTATGCGCTTAAGACAGTTGTTTATTTGCTAAACAGAGTCTCGACCAAGGTAGTTCTACTACTCTATATGAGACATGGAATAGTAAGAAACCTCATTTATCTCACCTAAAGATATGGGGTTGTCCTGCTTATGTAAAGCGGACTGTATCAGACAAATTGGATGCTAAGTCTGATAAATGTCTATTTATTGGATACCCTAAAGAAACGAAGGGTTACCAATTCTATCATCCCTTGGAACAAAAGGTGTTTTATTGTGTCGTTTGTTAATTAGTACCCTATTTTAGATGCAGCAAGCCGTACTAATTGCTTCTGCCCAATATTGGTTAGCTAAGTTGAATTCATTGAGCATAGCCCTAGCGGCTTCCTATAGGGTTCTATTTTTTCTTTCGACTATCCCATTTTGCTGGGGGGTTCTAGGACACGAAAATTCGTGTATATACCCATTTGCCTTACAAAATTCCTCAAATCGTTGATTTTCAAACTCTCCCCCGTGGTCACTCCTAAGTCTTTTGATTTTAGTATCGTTTTGATTTTCAATTAACTTACAAAAGTCATTGAACAGGTTCAGGGTTTCATCTTTGGTTTTTAGAAACCTAACCCAAGTAAACCTAGAGTAATCATCAACTATTACTAAGCAGTATCGGTTTCCGCTTAGTAACTTGGCTTCATGTGAATCAAATAGGTCAAGGTGCAGGAGCTCAAGTGTGGTTTGAGTTAGGTCAGACTAAATTAGTTTGTGATTAGACCTGGTTTGTTTACCTTGATTACATGATTTACATATTATGTTTTCATGGTTCTTAATTTTAGGAATACCTTTAATTAGGCCAAGTTGGGTGATTTTTGAAATAATTCTCAGGTTAGTGTGACCTAATCTCCTATGCCAGTGGTTTGATTGTTCTAACTGAGTTAACATGCATTTAGGTACTAGAGGTAGGTTTATAGTGTAAACATTATTTTTTCTAGTGCCCTTAAGCATGATTTCTGAGTCTTGCCGGTTTCTAATCAGGCAGTTAGAATTGTTAAAAGTAACTATATATCCAGAATCACATAATTGACTTATACTAAGCAAGTTAAATTTAAAATTTTCAACCAAAAGAACTTTCTTAATAACAAAGTCAGATTTAAGTTCAATATTACCTGACCCAATCACTTTGAGTGTAGCATTGTTGCCAAATGCTACTGAGCCTAGGTTTTTGAGCTTGAGTTTGGTGAATTTCAATTTATTCCCAGTCATGTGTCTGGAGCAACCGCTATCCAACATCCATTGGTCCAAATCTTTATGTTCCTACACATAAAGAGTTATGTTGATTTGGATCCAATTGGAATCAGGAATAGCTTAAATTGATTTTCACAGCCTAGTCTGTCTCACCCAAATCTAAGGTTATCAATCACGTTAGTCTTATAGGTTTTGTGAGACAGGTTATAGTAGATTAAATTATGTTGTAAAATCATGATTTATTTTGAAAAAGTTGAGTTAATTTTAAAAACAGTTGATTTTGAAAAAAGATGTTTGAATCTACAATTAACTAAAAATTTGTGTTAGATTCAAATTTGACAAAGAATAATTTGAATTTCAATTTCAAAAATCGGCTTCCAGGTCTTGGCGAGGCACTAGGCCTTCTTTGGCCGTAGCCTTATTGGATCATTAACCCTTTCTTTGACAAAGCCTTTTAATGAAAATTTATTTTCAAAATTATTTTTTGAAAAATTCTGGTCTAACTAGTTTGGATCTTGGATCGGTAGCTTCGGCTAGTTTCACCAGTCTAAAGAGACCAAGTAGAGTGTACTTGACCTTATTAGAATTGGCTTCCCTAATGTACTATCATCTCACCTCCACCCAATACTATGTTGTTCAAATTTCAATTAATTGATTGTGTCCTTATTCTAACCAATCCTAATTTTAAGCATGGTAAATTGCAGAAATTAAATAAATAAGCAATCATGCAATTTGAAAACAAGAATTGAAATTTATCTAACTATAAATATTATTTTTAATTTGACTCCCCCTGGACTAAAGCCACGATAATGGTTTGGTAAGATGTGAATCTTGTCCTTGGGGATCCAATACTGATTTGATCCAGTTTGTTTGTCAGGCACAGTTTGGGTACCCATGCTTGATCTTTAGGTCTGGACTGGTTCAGTACAGCATAGTAGGATCTTTGTCTAGATTTGGTTCTATAGCCCAACCCGGATCGATTTAGAACCGACTTCTATTTTCCAAGAATCATGTCAAGACCCTTGGAACCAGAAGTGAATCGTTCTAAGGCAACTCTAAGATCCTTAACTTGAGTTTTCAAGAAAGAGTTCTCTGATTCAAGTTTTGCAACTTGAGTAGAGGTTCCTTCTTGAACCTTCTCAGTTAAGGGTTCAGAGTCTGCCCCCTCTTTCAGGAGTTTTACTTCCTGTCTGAGAGACTCGACTCGGATTTTGGCTTTTGCCAAGTCTCGAGAAAGATAAGAAATTAATTCACATAATTGTAATCTAGAAAACTCACTTACAGTGATTTCGCCATCCTCTAAGAATGTAAGTTTGCCGTCTTCCTGCTCCGACTCTGACTCGGTCTCGATTTCTTCTGAGGTGGTTAGTGCGAGCAGGTTCGACTGTGGGACCTCTTCTTCTTCAGAGGAGGAGGACTCATCCCATGTTGCCTGAAGTGCCTTCTTCTTGTTTGTCTTCTTTGTTTCCTTCAGGTTGGGGCATTCAGTCTTGTAGTGACCCTTCTTCTTGCACTCGTAACAGGTCACGTTGGGTTTGTTCTTTTCATTCGAGGATTTAGCTGGTTCTTCCTTTCTTCGGCTGGCTTTCCTTCTGTTGGTCTGGTTCTTTAGCTCTTTGTAATTGTCTCGGGCTAGCCAAACCAACTTTGGCCGATTTCCCTCGCTGTCTTCTGAGTCTGAATCTGAATCAGACTCGGGTGCAGGTTGAGGCTTCTTCTTGATTGTCTTTCCAGCTTTACCTACAACAAAGACAATGCCTTTCTCGGCCAGATTGTAGTTAATCTGCTCATGCAATTCTAATTTAGAAAAAAGTTCATCTAACTTGATTTTGCAAAGATCCCTAGAAACTTTGTACGCATCTACCATAGATGCCCACAGGGTGTGTATGGTGTGTAGACCGTTCATCAGCTCCTGAATTCTGGCGTGGAGCTGAGTTGCTGATTCGCCGTCATTCATCTTGATGGTGTACATCTTGTTCAGCAGAAGGTCCCTCTTGCTGATTCGGGTGTCTGAGGTTCCTTCGTGTAGTTCGATCAGCTTATCCCAAAGTTCTTTGGCGCTGTTGAATGGACCTACCCGATTCAACTCTTCCTTGGTCAGGCCGCATTGGAGTGTTTGGGTCGCTTTGGCATTGGCTTCTATTTTCTTTTTGAGTGCAGCGTCCCATTCAGTGTAAGACTGTTGTACTCCGTCAGCATTCCTTGGTATTTCCAGTCCGGACTGGATGATTATCCACATGTCCACCTGAGTTTTCAGGTGGACCTCCATTCTGCTCTTCCAGTAGGAGAAGTCCTCCCCACTGAAGAGCAGCGGTCTTGCGGTACTGAACCCTTCTTGCATGACCATTTAATAATTTACTGAAAAAGGACAGAGAAAAGGAGAAAATGTCCCAAGACTTGGTCTTGGATTAGCAGTGCGGGACAAAGAAGAAAAAAATATCGAGTGGTGTTGCACCAGTCTCGATTAACGATAAGAATTAAAAAAAACTTATAAAAAAAATCCAAAAAATTCTCAAATTGGTGGTTGCACCAAATTTGAGCTTCCCCGCTCTGATACCACTTGTTGGATCGAGAGAATACGATAGAGGGGGGTGAATATCGTAAACCGTTTCGGATTTAGAGAGAGTATGCAGAGCGGAAAATTAACACGAAAACCAAAACGCAAAAACCACGATTTACTTGGTTCGGAGTCGCGGTCGGCTCCTACTCCAAGGCCCACGGTCATTGACCATTTACTGCGGGCAATTCTATATGTGCGCAAAAAGGTTTACAAACAGATGTTACAATTGCAGTACTGTAAGCTTAAAAGGACAGCTCTTCGTTACCGACGTCCGGTGTGGTATGTATCTCGGAGCAGAAGGGTGTCGTCGGCGCTTGTATCTCGAGTTGGGAGTTTTCCGGAGCAAAGCGCTTGAGTAGAAGAGCGTATTGGCATTGGAAGCAGTGATGATCAAAGCCTTGGGGTCGAAGGGCTTTTATAGCCTCGTGGGGCGCCCGGAACGTTGGGGGCGCCCCCTCACGTGTCAGCCGATCCGGACAAGTCTCGGTTAGCTCTAATCCCTCCAAAATCGTGATCGAGCTTTGACGGGGGCGCCCGAGAAGTAGGGGGCGCCCGGGTTGACTCAGTCTGCTAGCTTCTCACTGGCTTGAATCTTATCTGCCTCATTGACTTGGACCCAGGGCACCCTGGGCACTGGGGGAGCCCTGGGCACTGGGGGTGCCCGGGACGCTGGGGGCGCCCGGGACACCCGGGACTAGTAAGCCTTTGAGTCGTTTCTTCGTTTACTGCTTTGCCTTGACCTTGGGGGCGCCCGGGACCTTCAGGGCGCCCTGCTCAGCTGCTGCCTCTCTCCTTTGAGGCGTTCTGAGCTGCAGAGACTCGTTCCTTTGGTCCTACATCCAGGGTTAGTTGCAAATACAATAAAACATGAATATCTTATAATTATACAGTCTTAGCTGTCTTGGTTCTAACTTTGGGTCTCTAAAATGGAGCCCTAGGTCGAACCGACGCCTACTATTCCCTCGACGGGGAACGTGTCCTCACCTACTCCTCTCAGGAGAATTTACCTATTGCCAACCGGCTCCTCCGGTTGGACTTTTGCCCAGCAGTCCTTCGCCAGGTCTTCAGTACCAAGCAATCCTTCACCTGGTGCCCAGCAGTCCTTCGCCAGGTCTTCGTGTCCTGGCATTCCTTCGCCAGGTGCCTAGCAATCCTTCGCTAGGGCTTTGTATCCTGGCATTCCTTCGCCAGGTGCCTAGCAGTCCTTCGCTAGGGCTTTGTATCCTGGTAGTCCTTCGCCAGGTGCCTAGCAGTCCTTCGCTAGGGCTTTGTATCCTGGCATTCCTTCGCCAGGTGCCTAGCAGTCCTTCGCTAAGGCTTTGTATCCTGGTAGTCCTTCGCCAGGTGCCTAGCATTCCTTCTCTAGGGCTTTGTTTCCTGCACACTTAATGAGCATTTTAGATAAACATTACCTCTTAACTTTTGAACCGTTTGCCATTATCAAAACACAGGTTCGACTTGGGTGTTGTCTGCACCAACACTGGGCTGCTATTTCGTTGTCGTTCATCTTGATCGTGTATAGCTTGTTCAGGAGGAGATCTCTTTTGCTGATTCGAGTATCTGAAGTTCCTTCGTGCAGCTCGATCAGCTTACCCCACAGCTCCTTTGCACTGTTGAATGGTCCTACTCGATTCAACTCTTCCTTGGTCAGGCCGCATTGAAGCGTCTGGGTTGCTTTGGCATCAGCTTCTATTTTTCTTTTCAGAGCGGTATCCCACTCAACGTAAGACTGTGGCACTCCTTCAGCATTCTTTGGAATCTCTAGTCTAGACTGGATGATTATCCACATGTCTACCTGAGTTTTCAGGTGGACCTCCATCCGACTTTTCCAGTAGGAGAAGTCCTCCCCACTGAAAAGCAGTGGTCTGGCTGTGCTGAATCCTTCTTGCATGACCATTTATCTGAAAATAAAAAAGAAAAGGAAAGAAATATCCCAAGACTTAGTCTTGGATTTAACGATGAAAATTCGAAAAAAAATTTAAAACGAAATCCGAAAAAAAATCTCAAATTGGTGGTTACACCAAATTTGAGCTACCCCGCTCTGATACCACTTGTTGGATTGAGAGAATACGATAGATGGGGGTGAATATCGTAAATCGTTTCGGATTTAGGGAGAGTATGCACAGCAGAAAATTAACACGAAAACCAAACGCAAACACCACGATTTACTTGGTTTGGAGTCGTGGTCGGCTCCTACTCCAAGGCCCACGGTCATTGACCGTTTACTAGGGGCAATTCTATATGTGCACAAAAAGGTTTACAAAAAGATTACAGTTGTAGTGCAGTAAATAAAAACTTAAGCTCTTTCGTTACCGACGCCCGTTGTAGATTGTACTTTTGAGCAGAGGGTCGTCGTCGACACTTCACTTTCGAGATGGAAGGTTTCCGGAGCAGAGCACATGAGTCGAAGAGCGTAGTGGTGTTGGAAAGAAGTGTCTTGAAGCCTTGGGGGTCAAGGGCTATTTATAGCAATACTCGGGGCGCCCTGGACGTTGGGGGCGCCCTCTACGTGGCCTTCGATCCGCAATAGTCTCGGTCAGCCTTTATCCCTCAAGGATCGGGCTGAGGTTTGACTGGGGGCGCCCGGGTCGCAGGGGACGCCCTGGTTGACTTTCAGCGTGCTTCTCGGCTGGATGATCTTTATCTGCTTCGTTGGCTTAAGCCCAGGGCGCCCAAGGCATCCGGGGCGCCCGGGAGCATGGGGGCGCCCCCCCAATGAGCTTCCGAAGCGTTTTTCTTGCTTAACTTGTTTTGCCTTGACCTTGGGGGCGACCGGGACACTAGGGGCGCCCTACTCAGCTGTTGCCTCTCTCCTTTGAGACGTTCTGAGCTGCAGAAACTCATTCCTTCGGTCCTGCATCCAGGGTTAGTCCAAAACAACACAAAGCAATCAAGTATTAGGTTTATACAGCCTTAGCTGTCTTGGTTCTGACTTTGGGTCTTCAAAATGGAACCCTAGGTTGAACCGACGCCTACTGTTCCCTCGACGGGGAACGCGTCCTCACCTACTCCTCTCAAGAGAATTTACCTGTTGCTAACCGGCTCCTCCGGTTGGACTTTGGCCCAGCAGTCCTTCGCCAGGTGCCCAGCTTTCCTTCTCCAGGTCTTCAGTACCAGGCAGTCCTTCGCCTGGTGCCCAACAGTCCTTCGCCAGGTCTTCACATCCAAGCAGTCCTTCGCCTAGTGCCTAGCAGTCCTTCACCTGGTGCCTAGCAGTCCTTCGCCAGGTCTTCAGTTCCAAGCAATCCTTCGCCTGGTGGCTAGCAGTCCTTCGCTAGGTCTTTAACTCCTAGCAGCGCTTCGCTAGGTGCCCAGCTGCCCTTCGCTAGGTGCCCAGCAGCCCTTCGTTGGGTCTTAGGGTTCTGATGCCTAGCAGTCCTTCGCGAGGTGCCTAGCAGTCCTTCGCTAGGACTTAAATCTGCACACTCAAGTAGCATGTTAGATAAACTTAACATCTTAACTTTTGATCCCTTTTGCCATTATCAAAACACAGGTTCGACTTGGGTGCTGTCTGCACCAACAAATTCTTCAAAATACTTTTTGAGCCAGTGGCAATTAACTTTCCACACAAAACCATTAGTCTCATCTTTAATTTCAACAACACCATAAGGAAAGATATTAGTTACAATAAGTGGACCTTCCCGCCTTGACCTTAGCTTACCCTTTATCAATTTGAGTCTTGATTTGTACAATAAGACCTTGTCACCAATTTGAAATTCTTTCCTCACTATTCGCTTGTCATGGAAATTTTTGGTTTTTTTCTTTGTAGATCCTTGAATTCTCAAATGCTTCAAGTCTAATTTCCTCAAGCTCATGAAGTTGATGTTTCCTCTCTTCTCCCACCTTGGTCGCATCGAAATTACAAGCCTTCACCGCCCAATATGCCTTGTGTTCTATTTCAACAGGAAGATGACAAGCTTTACAATAGACTAACCGGTAGGGAGACATGCCAATTGGTGTCTTGAATGCCGTTCTATAGGCCCAAAGTTCATCATCTAGCCTTTTGCTCCAATCTTTTCTATTTGGCCCAATGGTCTTTTCCAAAATTAATTTGATTTCTCTATTTTAGATTTTGGCTTGGCCATTTGTTTGGGGATGGTAGGAAGTAGAAACCTTATGTACAACCCCATACTTACTAAGCAAGGCATTCATGTGTTTGTTGCAAAAGTGAGATCCTTGGTCACTTATTATAGCCCTAGGAATTCCAAACATACAAAATATGTGTGACCTAACAAAACTAACAACAACAGAAGAATCATCAGTCTTGGAGGGAATAACCTCCACCCATTTAGAAACATAATCTATAGCAAGTAAAATATACAAATATCCACAGGATGCAGGAAAAGGTCCCATAAAATCAACTCCCCAAACATCAAAAATCTCACAATATAGCATAGTCTGTTGGGACATCTCATGTCTAGCTCCCAGTTCGTTGACATCTATCACAATTTTTATAAAACACATATGAATCATGAAACAAGGTGGACCAATACAATCCACATTCTAAAACTTTTTAGCCGTTCTTTATGGACCAAAGTGTCCCCCATATGCTGATGAATGACAAAAAATAAGTACTGAATAAATCTCATGATCTGGTATGCATCTCCTAATTATTTGATCATTACAAAATTTTCATAAATACGGGTTATCCCACACATAAAATTTTGCATCGCTTTTAAGTTTATCTTTTTGAGCTTTAGAAAAGTGTGTAGGAAAAACATGTGCAACTAAGAAATTAACAAGATCTGCATACCAAGGTGTCTCACCATGTACTGTAAGGAGGTGCTCATCTCGAAAATCATCGTCAATAGTGGTAGGAGATCCATCTCCTTCAATTCTGCTCAGGTGGTCTGTAACCAAGTTTTCTTTTCCACTTCTATCTCGGATTTCCAAATCAAATTCCTGGAGTAGAAGCATCCATCTAATTAGCCTAGGTTTCACATCTGGCTTATTCAATAAGTATTTTAAAGCTGCATGATCAGAGAAAACAATGACATGTGAGCACAATAAGTAAGATCTAAAATGGTCTAAAGCAAAAACTATGGCAAGAAGCTCCTTCTCAGTAGTGGTGTAATTTGCTTGGGCGGCATCTAGGGTCTAGAGGCGCAACATATGACATGAGGTGCTCCCTCCACCCTCTGTGCTAGAACAGCTCCCACTACAATGTTAGATGCATCACACATTAACTCAAATGGTAAATTCCAATCAGGTGACTTAATAATAGGAGCAGAGGTAAGAGCCTCCCTTAGCCTGAGAAAAGCCTCTTTACACTTATCATCAAAACAAAATTCAACATCTTTTTACAAAAGTTTTGTCAAGGGCCAAGCAATATCGCTAAAGTCTCTAATAAACCTGCGGTAAAAACCTGCATGTCCAAGGAAAGCACGAACATCCCGTACGCATATGGGGTAAGATAAAGAAGAAATAATACTTATTTTTACAGGATCTACCTCTATACCTCTCCTAGAGACTATGTGTCTGAGTACAATACCATGCTCCACCATAAAATGGTATTTTTCAAAATTAAGCACAAGGTTAGCCTCAATGCAACGATGTAAAACCCAAGACAAGTTTTCTAAATATGAATAAAAAGACGTGCCAAAAACTAAAAAGTCATCCATAAATATCTCCATACAATGCTCTAACAACTCACCAAATATGCTTACCATGCATCGCCGAAATGTTCTCGGCGAGTTGCTGAGTCCAAATGGCATCCGTCTGTAGGTAAAAGTGCCAAAGGGGCAAGTGAAGGTAGTCTTTTCTTGATCCTCTGGATCTATACAAATCTGGAAGTAGCCTGAGTAACCATCCAAAAAACAGTAATGGGACTTCCCTGCCAGTCTCTCAAGCATCTGATCAAAAAATGGTAAAGGGAAGTGGTCTTTTCTCGTGACTGTGTTGAGTTTCCTATAATTAATGCAGACTCTCCAAGAATTTTTGACTCTGGTAGGTACTAGCTCATTGTTTGCATTTTCTACCACTGTAACTCCAGATTTCTTGGGCACCACATGTATGGGACTAACCCACTGACTATCAGAAATGGGGTAAATGATACCTGCCTGTAGAAGTCGAGTCACCTCTTTCTTAACAACGTCCAAAATAAGTGGATTAAGTCTCCTCTGTAGTTGCCTCATTGGTTTAACATTTTCTTCCAAGAATATCCTGTGCATACCGAGAGCTCGGCTAATCCTTGGTATATCTGATAAAGTCCACCCAATAGCCTTTTTGTACTGCCACAGGACTTGCAATAATTTTTCTTCCTGCTCTGATTCCAAATGCTGAGCAATGATAACTGAAAAATTCTGCTCCTCTCCTAGGTACATATATTTCAAGTGGTCTGGTAGTGGCTTAAGCTCAATTTGGGCTTGCTCAGAAGGTATGAGTGATCCCTGGGGCTCAGTGCAATCCCCTACACTATCACACCTAAACTCTGAATCCTCTGAATTGTCAATAGAAATAGGTGATCCTTAGGGCTCTGTGCAATCCCCTACACCTAAAAAATCCTCTCCAGCTGGAAGTAGATCTGAAATACCCTCTGGAATGTCCTTAGCATCAACAGCAAATATATCCTCAGCCTCCTCTGAACTGCCAACTCCTCTAGAAACATCAAATGAAACTCCCTCAGCAAGTATATCTACATCATCCAACTCCTCCATAATACCAATGCTCATAATGGAGTGGTCCTCTCTCGAGTGCTTCATAGCATCAAAAATACTAAACTGAACTACCGTGTCTCCAATCTCCATCGAAAGTGTGCCAGCATAAACATCTATCTTTGTTCTAGCAGTCTTCAGAAATGGCCTTCCTAAGATAAGTGGAGACCGGTGTGCAAGGTAGTCTCCCTCCATATCCAGAATGTAAAAAACTGTAGGAAATATCAGCTCCTTAACTTTTACCAATACATCTTTAATTATACCGTCCGGGTGGGTTTGGCTCCGGTCTGCTAACTATATCACCACACCTGTAACGACCCGGAAAATTCTCTTAATATTTTCTTAAAATATTGAGCATGTCTAAATAATTTTCCGATGGACCTAGAAATATTAATACAAAATATGGCCTAGAAATCCATATTTTCTCATTTAAATTGAGAAAACTAAGTACTAATGAGCCTTATATGGGCTTTTTAGTACCATAATTATTGGAGAATGTTAGGTAAAAATTAATATAAATATAAAGGGGTTTTAATGAGAAATATTAACATAATTATGGGGGAATTCTTAGAGGATTTTCGGAATTTTGGGAAAAATCATAGAAAATAAAAGGAAAAAAATAAAATAAAAATAAGGTGCATGGACCAAGGATTGAACCTTGGACCTCTTGTACAACCATGCATGCTCTAACCAACTCACCTAGCAAGGGAATGTTATGAGGGAATGAAGTGGAAATTGGTTAAGGCTTAGAAGAAGATGAAGGGTCATGAAGAGACTCTTCATTTACCTCCTTAATGGGTTATAAAGAGGGGGGTTTGGGAGTTACCTTCTTCCTTCCATCAATTGCATTTCCTCTCCTCCTCCCTCCTCATTCTAGACGAACACCACAAGGGTGGTTCTCCCTTGGAAAAGCTCCACAAGAATGTCTCATCACCAAGATCTAAAGGTTTTCCAAGGATACAAGGGCAAGGGGGTTCAAGTGTCCAAAGGATTTGCAATTTTCTTCTCTTTTAAGGTTTAAAAATCAAGATCAACCAAGGTAAGACTCCCTCACCTGTGGTATAATAGTTCCTTATGTTTTTAGCATGATATATTGATTGGTTTTTGGGATTTGATGTTGAAAGAAAGAAAACCAAGAACCCTAGTCCTATGGGTTTCGGCCACTAGGATTTTAGGGTCCATGATGATGCTAAAAATCTTCCTAATGTTGTCTAATGTACTCTCATGATGTTTAGAGATTAAATATAATTTTTGAGAATTTTTGGGGTACCCTAGGATCCCCTAGGGTTTCGGCCAACTTCAAGAACCCATGGGTAGGGTTGGGTCTAAAACTTCAAGTATGTGTTTTATGTATTATCATGATGTAAGAGAGATGGAGGATGATTTATGTGAATTTTCACATGGCCTAGAGACCCTATAAGTTTCGGCCAAGATTGCTAATAGGGTAAAAAGTTAGGACTTATTTCAAGTAAGGGCCCCAATGACCCTATGGTAAGGTATGGTTGGTGTTTAATGATTGATTGGGGATTTTAATGGAATTTTCCATGCCCCCATGGCCTTACATGTTTCGGCCAGCCCTAGGAAGGAGGGCTAAAGGTTAGGGTTAACCCTAATCATCGGCCCCAATGCTTCTTATGGTCTCATAGATGATGTATGGTTGTTCCTTTACCTTATGCTATCTTACATGTTTATGGAATTGATGGAACTCCTCCCTATAGGTTTCAGCCAAGCCATGAATCTAGGGTTTGGGGTGGAGTTAAGGTTCAAATAATGATGGTTTATGCTTATTATGAAGTATATATATATATATATATAGGTCCAAGCATGTGGTAGAACTCATGTTACCTATAACCTTAACTTTAAGCACCATGTTTTATGTTGTATGTTATGATTTGGATGCCATGCCTAATAGGGTTTAGTATGAATGTCTTATATTTTATGCCATGCACTTGGATAGTAGGTAGCATGTTTATGGAAGTCCTACCTATGTAGGCTTAGGTTATGTAGAGAACCATGCTATGTTATATGCTCATGTTATGTTAAGAACCATGCTATGTTATTGTGTATGTTCATGATATGAATGATGCCATGCTATGTTATTGTGTATGTTAGGTTTATGTTCACGATAAGAATGATGCCATGATAGGTATGTTATGTTTATGTTCATGATAAGAACGATGCCATGATAAGTATGTTATGTTTATGTTCATGATAAGAACGATGCCATGATAAGTATGTTATGTTTATGTTATGATAAGAATGATGCATGCCATGTTTATGAAAGAAGATGCATACCATGTTTATGAATGAAGATAATGCTCATGCCTTCCAGGCATCAGGATGCTATGCAATAAGTATGAACGATGAAAGGACAAGCATGTGTTAAGTCATGCTTTATGTAACATGGTTATGCTATGAATGTCTTATGGATGATGAAACATGTAAAGTATTTTACTTTATGAATGGGCTTGTACTGGACCGAAGTATGGGTCCAAGGGATGGGCACCTTAAGAACGCCCCGGTTATGGACTACCGACTATGCTGTCCACGGTTCTGGCACTACCGGAGCTGTGCAACAGGGATGGGCTCCTTAAGAACGCCTCGGTTCGGGGACTACCGACTATGCTGTCCTTACCCTAGTAGGTCGGGGCTCGCTACCTCGAACTTGCTAGGGATGCGCGCTATGATGTATGTATGTGGTACAAGGCGGGGACCCCAATGATATGATGTTTATGTTTAAGCATTTAAAAGTATGTTTTAAAAGTTAAGCATCCTTATGTATATGCATTCCACTCATGCATTCATTCATAATATGCATTATGCAATGCTGATAAGATTTTTATGCTTACGCTTCATGTTAAGAAATATGCATGAGAGTAAATGATCTATGTCATGATTATGTTAAGAGGATGCTCATATGCTATGATAGGAAGTATGCCTATGTTTATGCCATACAGGTTGGTTTACACCTTATAGACATGTTTATACCATGTATTATGCCATGCTAGGAATGTTTATTATGTTATGTATATACCATGTATTATGTCATGTTAGGGATGTTTATTATGTTTATGTTTATGCCATGTAGCATGCCATGCTTAGAATGTTTACTATGTTTACGTTTATGCCATGTCTCATGCCATGATAGGAATGTTCACTTATATTTATGTTCATGCCATGTCAAGTATATGATAAGTGATTCAAGTTGTTATGTTCTAAGTAGAGCACCAAGAATGTTAATGTTTCATGTGCTCATTATGAAATGACGAATGGTTTTGTGAGTAGGAAAGAGTCTTACTAAGCCTGTGTGCTTATAGTCTTATTTCCTTATACCGCAGATCATTCAAGGGGACAATGAGGAAGCAGCAGGAGGGCAAGAACGCATGTGTGTGGTAGTGACTTGGCCTAGGAAATTATATGTTTATCGGTTATGCTAGAACTTTACTTTGGTCACTTATAAGCTTGAATGCTTGAATAATGACTTATGGAACTCTATGATGTGATGTTAAGTATGACATGATATGATGTTTAAGTAAGAAGTCAATATGCCGAGTTTCCATGTCATTATGTTAAGAATGGTAGTAGGGCATGTACGAGTAAAGTTAAAGTTATTCCGCTGCCTTATGATGTCTACATGCCCTAAGTATGTTAACATAACGTCGCTTATGGAAAAAAAAGCGGGCGTTACAACACCAGTAGGCTGTAAAGGGCCAATACCAAGCATCTGGAAGACTGACCTGGGCATCACATTAATGGAGGCTCCTAAATCCAGCATAGCGTCATGGAACATGGTCCTCCCTATCTCACAAGATACAGTAAAAACTCCAGGGTCTTCACACTTTTGAGGAATGACATGAATAAGTGCTGAAAGATTTTTCCCCAAGCTAACCAACTCATTCTCCTAATTCTTCTTTTTGTGAACACATAAATCTTTCAAGAACTTAGCATACTTAGGAATCTGCTTTATCATAGTCAACAAGGGTACATTGATCTCCACTTTACTAAACAATTTCACTAGCTCATTGTATTCCTTAGCTTTCTCCTCTTCTACTTGCTTCTTAGCTTGGGTTTTGTGTTAAGGGAAAGGCAAAGGAACTCTCATTTCTTCCTCTTAAATTTAAAGTTGAGGGGCTAAAATTGGGACTGATTTCTCCAATGAGGTAGCTGCTGTGAACCCACTTTTATCACTGATTTCTCCTTCATTCTCCACCAAAATTACAGGATTACTTGAGGAAGGAGTTAGGCTCTGGCTAGGGGTGGAATCAACTGAATTTGAAGTGATTTCAAGGCTCTTTGGGACTGAAAATGAGGGTGTTGTCCTGTTTTCAGAAAATTCAGCTCTTGGACCATTTTGAGTTGATGCAACCTTACCACTCCTCAAGGTAATCGCACTAACGTTTCCCTTTGGGTTTGGAGTAGCTTGAGAAGGTAATTGGTTTGATCCTTGAGCTTGCATTTGATTCATCCCACTAGCCAATTGTCCAATTTGTCTTTCAAGGTTTTGAATGGTGGAATCACTTCTTTGTTGTTGTAGAAGTTGTTGAAGCATCTCCTCTATTCTTTGTTGTTACGCATTTCCTCCACTAGAACCTCCATAGCCCTCTTGGTTAGCATGAGACTTTGATTGACCTTGAAATGTAGAAGTAGGTTGTTGAAATTGTTGAACTTGCTGAGATCCTTGAAAATAGGGTTGTTGGGGCTGATTATAGGACTGAAATGGTGGAGAGAATTGCTGGAAAATTTTGTTGAGAACTTGGTTGAAATGGTTGAGAATTGTAACTCTGAAAATTCTGAGGTTGAGGTTGCAATTGTGGTTGTAAAGGCTGACATTGTGTAGGCTGAAAATTTAGATTTGAGGGCTGAAAATTTGGATTTGAGGGCTGAAAACCTTGTTGTGAAAACTGATTTTGTTGCTGAAAATTCCAACTTCCTTGATACCCTTGCTGATTCACTTGAAAAGGTGGCTGATTTCCTTGATAGGGTTGCTGAAATTGTTGGAAAGGTTGTTGAAATGGCTGAAATTGTTGTTGTCCTTGATGAACTTGCTAGAAGTTTTGTTGGGGCTGCTGATATTGTGGTTGTGATGGGTTTTGCTGATAGAAAGTGTTTCCATACTTTAAGTTTGGATTGTCCCTCCAACCAGGATTATAAGTGGATGAATAGGGGTTATTTTTGGCTTGGAATTGTCCCCGAGTTAGTGCAGCTAATGTCTCATCTTGTTGGAGGTTTGGACAAAGATCCGAATTGTGGTCTTGGCTAGAACAAATACTGCATAACCTCATCACTGAACTTGATGGTGGTGGTACCAAAAAACTCTAATTTTGACTCACATTATTTAGAGTCATTTGCTTCACCAGGAATGTGAGCTCCATCAATGAATTCTTGATTTCTTTCTGCTCATTTGATATCATCTGAACTTCATTAACTCCTCTAGTAGACAAAGCTCTACTCCCAAACTGTTGTGAGTTTTCTGCCATGTTTGAAATAAGCTCCCTAGCTTGTTATGGCGTTTTGTTTACTAGGGCACCTCCTGCTGTAGCATCTATCATGATCCTATCCATCTGCAAAAGTCCCTCATAAAAATACTGAATGAGTAGATGCTCACTAATCTGGTGTTGTGGGCAGCTAGAACAAAGTTTGTTAAACATTTCCCAATAATCATACAAAGTTTCTCCTACTACTTGTTGTATGCCACATATGCTCTTCCTGATGATTGCAGTCCTTGACGCTGGGAAGTATTTCTCCAAGAATGCTTTCTTCATAGAAATCCAGCTAGATACATGCCCAGTAGGTAGGTAGTAAAATCAATCCTTTGCTGCTCCAGTAAGGGAAAATGGAAAAGCCCTCAGCTTGATATCTTCCTCTGAAATACCCTAAGGTTTCATGGTGGAGCAAACAACGTGAAACTCATGTAAGTGTCTGTTGGGATCCTCCCCAGACTGTCCTTGAAATTTGGGCAAAAGATGAATAAGTCCTGATCTTAATTCAAAATCTCGAGTGAGCTCTGGATATGCAATGCAGGAGTACTGAAAAGCGTCATCTGGTGCTGCTAATTCCTTCATAGTTTTCTGGTGGTCTGCCATCTGATCGACTGAATAAACTGAGATAGTCTGAGTAGGAAGAATATCGCAAGCCTCTGAAACACTGAGTTGATTCCTCCTGGCTCTGAAAGTTCTTTCAATTTCTGAATCAAATTCTTCAAGAATACCACCTGCAGATCTGGTCATACACAAATACAAAAATCACAGTAAATGTATGCAGAAGAATAAAGCAAGCAATATGAATCACCAGATATAAAAATAAGCACAAGTAAACATAGATCACAACAATGAAATAAGCACACAAGCTAAATCAAACAAACTCAACTAGTAGTATCCCCGGCAACGGCGCCAAAAATTTGATGGACCCAAAATAGACTGTCACGAATGTGGGGTCTCAAATTTAGATATTTATAAAGCTGAAAACCCTGGCTAGCAAAATAGGAATGTAGAATAGGGGCCTCAGGTCGTATTTTTTTTCAAGGACTAGTTGTGAATGTTCAATTGATGCTTGCAAGTTATTTGTCGATCAGTGTTTTGGGTTTTCGAGATAAAATGGGGGTTTTGTTTTGCAAGTAAGAACAAAAATAAAATTTGAAATAGAATTGACTTAACTGAGTAGAGTTGAACTAGGTATTGCAAAAATTAACTCAATCACTAGGAAAATTGAACAAACAATTTGAAATTGCTAGATTGAAATATAAACTGATATCTATTGCAGAAATGAAACTAAAATTGCAACTAAATTTAGGAAGAAAGAATTGAAGCAAGCTGTAAACTAAAACAGAGTGTATTTGCACCTGATCGACCTGATGACCGATCAGGTAGAGTCTGGATCGGACAACAGTCCGATCAGTGTCTAAAACAGGAGCTGGTACAGAACTGAGACAATGCAGAATTGAAATCAAAGACAAAATTACAAACTACAAACTCTAGTTTGAGTTCTTCACCAAGATTTCTCCTTGCTGTCACCCAAGGATCGAGCTCGGAACCCCTCGCACGTGAATCAATCGAAACTCAGCTGCGAAGTCCAAATCGCGACTCTTGAAGTATAGACTGAACTTCTTCCAATCCTTTCTTCCTCAATGGTGTGGATGGCAAGTGGTAGCTCAGAGAACTGCGATCCAACTCAGAGAACCCCTTTGACTTGGCTCGATTGATGGAAAAATGGAATCGAGTGAAGATTGGTTGGATGAAGCTTGTTCACGGCGAAACCCTCGCCGGAGCTTTCAGCAACAATTGGACGACGATCCTTCCACGGAGCTGAGCGTGATGATTCGAAAACTGGAGAAGATCTCGATCTAGGTGGCTGCCTCCGATCAAAATTGAAGAACAACGAAGAACAACAGAGCTCGGAAACGCGATCTGGCGACCCCTCCAACTAGCGAGGGAATTTCTGTTTTAACTGGGCATTTCAAATTTCGACGGTTGAGATTGTTTCGCTCTGATCCAATGGTCAGATCAAGTCAGATCGAACCCAAACTTCTCAGATCTTGATCAAGGGCTCTGATCTACTTGTCCTTAACTCGGATCACTCAGATCTGAAGCGGATGGCTCAGATCTAACCGTCATCTTAAATGAACGGCCCAAATTGATTCAGCTCTTGATCCCTTTGATCTAGGCTTATTCTGAGCTCAAGTCCTACTCCACTCTTGATCTAGGTCCATGACTAATTGAAACTTACAAAATGAGATTCAACATTAATTCCAAAATATTTCAAATATAGGAAGAATTGTATCCAAGGACAAACTAGAAAGATTTCATAAAACCTAATATAAATGCAACTTAAACATATGACAAGGGAACAAAAACATGGATTTGAAAGTCTAATTTAATCAACAAAATGAAAGTTATCAGTGTCCCTTCAACCATATTGGTTGACATCAGACTCTTCATCACAATTTGCCTAACAGCTCGACCTTGGTGCCCGAAGAGGTCTTTGAGGTTCAACATCATGTCACTGGCAGTGGGCATGCCCTGATGCTGATGTTGCAGCACATTCGACATTGATGCCAGAATGTAATACCGCACCATCTCTTCTGCCTTTTCCACTTCCTATAACGCTCCCTCAACTCTTCACCAGAGTCTTCTCTAGGCTTTTCTGGGCATTCCTCGAAGAGTACAAATTTGTGCTCAACAGTGAGGACAATGACTAGGTTCCTCTTCCAGTCTATGTAGTTTGGGCCAGTAAGTTTATTGTCCTTAAGAATTGTTGCTAGTGGAGTAAAGGTCATTATGAAAAACCTGAGAATCACAACATAGACTACTTTAGAAATCAAAAATTAATTGATTCCTCAAAACAATTAATTTTTGAAATCAACCAACACCCCTATACACCGAGAAATTCGTATGCCACGATGGTGTGGACATATACGAATCCCTACATTCGTAAGAGGAGGTTTTACCCATCGATCTTTCTATCTTGTCAACATAACTTTTTGACAAGTAAGATCAACAGTTGGTTTCCTTCGGCTCTACAAAATAATAGCAGTGACTCCAATGGGGAGGATACTATTATTCGCATCTAAGTGTGCACCATTACATGACACTAAGAAAATTATTTCCGATTATGTGCCTTCCGAAGAGGAAGTCCACACGCTCTTCAATAATTTTCTATAGTCTTTTCCGACCCTGTGATCCACAGAACAAGTCCATCCTGATGGGGAGGAAGGCACTCAAAGCCAACGCTCAGACTTGTTCGCATCACTTATCGAATTGTAATGGAAGCTGCGGGACCCTTAGGGTTCCTCTCCCACTTAGTAATTTATCTCGAGGAATTTTCTTAGCACATTCACACAACCAAGCACACAACCAATCAACATGAAACAAAATAATGAAAAATCCTAGATTTTCCAACTTTCATGGCCCCTTGGTCCCTCATGTGCCTCCAGTCGTGTCGTCACTTTGTCCACTCCTCCCTTCCTTCTGCGCATGCTACCATGAGGGATCTCCGAGCTGAAAGAAAAGCTAATTATTTACATCATTGGTCCTATACTTCATGAAGGAGTGTACATGAAAACTAGATCAACTGTAAATAAAAAGCTTGGCTAAACATGTGCCGTATTTAATTACAAAAATTAAATACGTAGCCTCGTTAAACCCGAGGATTAATTAATTACAAAAATATGCAAATCAATCACACAACACATATTTGGCCATGAATATGGAATCTCGTGCCTGCAACACAAAGTTCACCTACGCATATCCACACATCATCCAGCAAAATAATATGTATAAAAATGAAAAAATTAACCAATCCTAAACACACAAATCTGGAAACCTCAGCTCTGATACCAATTGTAGGGTACAGCTTGGCGGGTTTCCTAAGCGAATACCTGGTCGATCCGAGAGACCTCTCCATGTCTACGGATTAAAAATTAATCCAAGTGGAGACCTGTCTCCCATCGATCGTCTCGTGCCGTATCGAACGATCCAAATTACAACTTAGCCAATTACCAAAATTGGACTTGTAATTTGCTCGACCGTTCGACCTCGGAAATGGCGACGAGTTGATCGCCGACTTTTGTGTTTATGGTCGGGGTCCAGTTAAGAATTTATTGAACATATTTTGAAATCAAATTAATTAATTCTCAAACATAAAATGACGAGACATCTAAACATGGCACATAAAAGACAGAAGGAAATACAAAGGAACATATGAAAAGTTATAACTTTCAGATCACCTCGCGGTCTTCTACCTTATATCCCTCCTTTCGCAAACGTCGTGTGGGCGACGATCTACCACGTTCCGAGATCACCAAGAGATCCTAAAGGCCTCTTCTTCTCACCTTGGCCGAAATAGGAAAAACCCTATCATAGGGTTTTCCTAGCGCCGCTGGCCTCTTCCTCCTCTCCCTTTGCGCCGCCGCCCGCCGGAGTTGTCGTGAGGTCTCCGGACTAGCAGAGCTCCTTGAGAGGAAGGAGAAGAAGTTGAAGAAGGAAATAACCAACCTTCTTCCTCACCCAACCAGCCGAAACTTCACTCCCTCCATCAATCTTGCGGTGGCGCGGCAACCTTGGTTGCGCCGACGCCGCAACCTTGCTTGCGCCGACTCCCTCCGGCCGCCGGTAGCCTCTCCATGCGAGCTAAGCACCTCACAAGGTAGAGGACTCCTCTACCTTTCCTCTGTGATCCCCAGCCGAATCTTGGTGGAGAGAAGAAGAAGAACCGAAGAGGTGAAACCTCTTCTTCTTCTATGCGCCGGCCGAACCCTAGGAGAGAGAAGGTAGAGAACAGGCTAGGGTGTTAACTCTTGATTAAGCCTTGGTTTCTTGAACTCATAGGGTATTTATAGGGCTAAGGCAGGGACCAAGAGTAGGAGTTGGTTCTTGGCCCACTAATAGATCTAAACCCGATCCATTATTTAAGATCCATTCTACTAAAGGATCTTAATTGAACTTCCTCACCGACCCCCATATTTTCACATGGGATCCACATATTACGAGTCGTCCATCCCCGCCCCCCCCCCCCCCCCCGTATTTAAGATCTCGCATGCCCATTAATTAATTAAATTACTAACAATTTAAATTAATTAACTTCTGAATCCTTGATTAGTACCACTCAACCTTATCAACGTGCCGGATCAAATCCACCTGCAGGGTTTAGCACGATGAACCATTTGAGCTCATCAAGGGGGCATCATCATCCTGACTAACCAGGATACGAATTCCACCAATAATCATCGACAAATCATATTATTAATATTATCTCCCATCTTATCGGGTCTATCAATCTAACAGAATAGATCTCGCCCATTGGTAAATTAAAGAAATAATAATTAATAATATATGATCAATATTAATTCGGGATTAAGGGATCGTCCTCCATAATATCAACTGAGGTCCTATCCAATATCTAGTCAGTATAAATCGGATAACCTCAGGTTTCGATCCTGCTCAATGTACTCATAGCACACTATTGTAGTTCTATGGTCAAGACTAACCATACCTAACTACACTACAACCTGTTGGTGCAGACAGCACCCAAGTCGAACCTATGTTTTGATCAATGGCAAAGGGTTCAAAAGTTAAGATGTTTTGTTTTTCTAACATACTACTTGAGTGTGCCAATTAAAGTCCTAGCGAAAAACTGCTAGGCACCTAGCAAAGGACTGCTAGGCATCAGAACCGTAAGACCCAGCAAAGGGCTGCTGGGCACCTACCGAAGAGCTGCTAGGAGTTAAAGACCTGGCGAAGGACTGCTGGGCACCAGGCGAAGGACTGCATGGAACTGAAAACCTGGCGAAGGACTGCTGGGCACCAGGCGAAGGACTGCCTGGAACTGAAGACCTGGCGAATGACAGCTAGGCACCTGGCAAAGGACTGCTGGGAAAAAGTCCAACCGGAGGAGCCGGTTGGCATCAGGTAAATTCTCCTGAGAGGAGTAGGTGAGGACACGTTCCCCGTCAAGGGAACAGTAGGCGTCGGTTCGACCTAGGGTTCCATTTTGGAGACCCAAAGTCAGAACCAAGATAGCTAAGGCTGTATAAAATTAACACATCATTGCTCTGTGTTGTTTTGGACTAACCCAGGATGCAGGACCGAAGGAATGAGTGTCTGCAGCTCAGAGAGCCTCAAAGGAGTGAGGCAGCAGCTGAGAAGGGCGCCCGGAGTGTCCGGGGCGGCCCCAAGGAGAATACAAAACAAGATGAGCAAAAGTACGCTCTGGAAGCTAAGTGGGCGGGGCGCCCCCGTGCTCCCAGGCGCCCCCGTGCTCCCGGGCACCCCGGATGCTCCGGGCACCCCGCACTCAAGCCAACGAAGCGGATAACTTTTATCCAACCGAGAAGCTCGCTGAAAGGGTCAACCAGGGCGCCCCCAGAGTCAATCCTCAGCCCTATTCGAGTGGGATAAAGGCTGACCGAGACAATTCCGGATCAGTTGACACATGGGGGGGGGGGCGCCCCCAACGTTCAAGGCGCCCGAAGTGCTATAAATAGCACCCAACCCCAAGGCTTCTCAACAAGAACTTCTTCCAACGCTTTCACGGTCTTCTACTCGAGGCGCTCTGCTACAAAAACCTCCCAACTCGAGACACAAGCGCCGACGACGTCCCTCTGCTCCGAGATACATTCCACACCGGACGTCGGTAACTAAGAGCTGTCTTTTTCCTTACTGCACTATTATTGTAATCATCCTTCTGTAAACTGTTTTGCGCACATATAGAATTTTATTCTTTCGTTCGAAATTTTTCTTGTTAATCGAGGTTGGTGCAACACCCCTCGACAAAAATTTTTCTTTTACCTCCCGCACTACTAATCCAAGACCATGTCTTGGGATATCTCTTTCCTTTTTCTTTTAGTTTCAGTTAAATGGCCATGCAAGAAGGATTCAGCACAGCCAGACCTCCACTTTTCAGTGGAGAAGACTTTTCCTACTGGAAAAGTCGAATAGAGGTCCACCTGAAAACTCAGGTGGACATGTGGATAATCATCCAGTCTGGACTGGAGATTCCAAAGAACACTGAAGGAGTACTACAGCCGTACACTGAGTGGGATACCGCTCTGAAAAGAAGAATTGAAGCTGATGCGAAAGCGACCCAGACTCTTCAATGCGACCTGACCAAGGAAGAGTTGAATCGGGTAAGACCATTCAACAGTGTCAAGGAGCTGTGGGGCAAGCTGATCGAGCTGCACGAAGGAACTTCCGACACTCGAATCAGCAAGAGAGATCTCCTCCTGAACAAGCTATATATGATCAAGATGAATGACAACGAAACAGCAGCCCAGCTCCATGCCAGAATTCAGGAGTTAATGAACGGACTACACACAATCAGTCACAAGGTAGAAAACCGTGACTTGATAAGGTACGCTCTCAACGCTTTCCTGAGAAACACCTTGTGGGCATCTATGGTAGATGCATACAAGGTTTCAAGGGACCTTTCAAAAATAAAGTTAGATGAACTATTTTCTGAATTAGAGTTGCATGAGCAGACTAACTGCAATCTGGCCGAGAAAGGCATCGCTTTTCTTGCAGGTAAAGCTGGAAAGACAACCAAGAAAAAGCCTCAACCTGCACCCACGTCTGATTCAGACTCAGACTTAGAAGACACCGAGGGAAATCGACTGAAGCTGGTTCGCCTAGCCCGAGACTACTACAAAGAACTGAAGAACCAGACCAACAGAAGAAAAGCCAGCCGAAGAAAGGAAGAACCAGCTGAACCCTCAAATGACAAGAACAAACCAAACGTGACCTGCTACGAGTGCAAGAAGAAGGGTCACTACAAGACGGAGTGTCCGAACCTAAAGGAGACCAAGAAGACTAGAAGGAAGAAGGCACTTCAGGAAACCTGGGGCGAGTCCTCCTCCGAAGAAGAAGAAGAGGTCCCACAGTCGAACCTGCTAGCCCTAACTGCCTCAGAAGAAATCGAAACTGAGTTAGAGTCGGAGCCAAACGACGGCAAACTTACATTCTCAGAGGACGACGAAATAACTGTAAGTGGATTCTCAAGAATTCAATTAAATGAGTTAATCTCCTATCTTTCTCGAGATTTGGCGAAAGCTAAACTCCGAGTCGAATCTCTCCGATAGGAAGTAAAACTCCTGAAAGAGAGAGCTGACTCTTGATCCTTAACTGAGAAGGTTCAAGAAGGAACCTCTACTCAAGTTGAAAAACTTGAGAAAGAGAACTCCTCCTTGAAAACTCAAGTTAAGGACCTTAGATCAGCTTTAGAACGATGCACTTCTGGTTCCAAGGGTCTTGACATGATTCTTAGAAAACAGAAGTCAGTTCTAAATCGATCCAGACTAGGCTATAGAACCAAATCTAGACAAAGATCCTACTATGCTGTACTGAACCAGTCCAGACCTAAAGTTCAGGCATGGGTACCCAAACTGTGCCTGAACAAACAAACTGGATCAAATCAGTATTGGATCCCCAAGGACAATATTCACATCTTGCCAAACCATTATCGTGGCTTTAGTCCAGGGGGAGCCAAATTAAAAACAATATTTATTGTTAGATAAAATTCAATCTTTGTTTGCAAATTGCATGATTGCTTGTTTATTTAATTTCAGCAATTTACCATGTTTAGATTTAGGAATGGTTAGTTTAAGGACTGAACCAACTTAACTGAAATTTGAACAACATAGTATTGGGTTGCGGTGAGATGATAGTACGTTAGGGAAGCCAATTCTAATAAGGTCAAGTATTCTCTACTTGGCCTCTTTAGACTGGTGAAACTAGCCAAAGCTACCGATCCAAGACCCAAGCTAGTTAGACCAGAATTTTTCAAGAAATAGTTTTGAAAATGAAATTTCATTAAAAGGCTTTGTCAAGGAAAGGGTTGATGATCCAATAAGGCTACGGCCAAAGAAGGCCTAGTGCCTCGCCAAGACCTGGAAGCCAATTTTTAAAATTTAAATTCAAATTATTCTTTGTCAAATTCAAATCTAACACAAATTTTCAGTTAATTATAGATTCAAACATTATTTTTAAAATAAACTCAAATCAATTGCTTTCAAAAATTAATTTAATTTTTTAAAATAATTCTATTTACCATTAAAACCTGTCTCACAAAACCTGTAAGGCTAACATGATTGCTAACCCTAGATTGGGTGAGACAGACTAGGTTGTGAAAATCAATTTATGCTATTCCTGATTCTAATTGGATCCAAATCAACAAAACTCTTTATGTGTAGGAACATAAAGATTTGGACCAATGGATGTTGGATAGCGGTTGCTCCAGACACATGACTAGAGATAAATTGAAATTCACCAAACTCAAGTTCAAGAACCTAGGCTCAGTGGCATTTGGCAACAATGCTACACTCAAGGTAATTGGGTCAGGTAATATTGAACTTAAATATGACTTTGTTATTAAGAAAGTACTTTTGGTTGAAAATTTTAATTTTAACTTGCTTAGCATAAGTCAGTTGTGTGATTCTGGTTATGTAGTTACCTTCAACAATTCTAACTGCCTGATTAGAAACCTGCAAGACTCAGAAACCATGCTTAAGGGCACTAGGAAAAATAATGTTTACACTATAAACCTACCCCTAGTACCTAAATGTATGTTAACTCAGTTAGAAGAATCAAACCTCTGGCATAGGAGATTAGGTCACACTAATCTGAGAATTATTTCAAAAGTCACCCAACTCGGCCTAATTAAAGGTATCCCTAAAATTAAAAATCATGAAAACTTAATATGTGAATCATGTAATCAAGGTAAACAAACCAGGTCTAGTCACAAACTAATCCAATCTGATCAAACTCAAACCACACTTGAGCTCCTGCACCTTTACCTATTTGATTCACATGGAGCCAAGTCATTAAGCGGAAACCGGTACTGCATAGTAATAGTTGATGATTACTCCAGGTTTACCTGGGTTAGGTTTCTAAAGACCAAAGATGAAACCCTAAACCTATTCAATGAATTTTGTAAGTTAATTGAAAATCAAAACGATACTAAAATTGAAAGACCTAGGAGTGACCACGGGGGAGAGTTTGAAAATCAACGGTTCGAGGAATTCTGTAAGGTAAATGGGTACATACATGAATTTTCGTGTCCTAGAACCCCCCAGCAAAATAGGATAGTCGAAAGAAGAAATAGAACCCTACATGAAGCCGCTAGGGCTATTCTCAATGAATTCAACCTAGTCAACCAATATTGGGCAGAAGCAGTTAGTACGGCTTGCTACTTTCAAAATAGGGTCCTGATTAACAAGCGACACAACAAAACACCCTATGAATTATACTATCATAGACTTCCAAATCTACACTACCTAAGGGTCTTTGGATGCAAAGTCCATATCCTAAACACCAAAGACTATCTAGGAAAATTCCAGTCTAAGTCAACCCCAGGCATCTTCCTAGGATATTCAACCACAAGTAGAACCTATAAGGTTTACAACAAACAAACTAAGAAAATCGAAGAAACAACCAATTTAATATTTGATGAAGAAATTAACTCAAAACCTGATAATCCAAATCAAACTTCATCAAATACTGATCAAGAAGATAATGAACAAGCTGTTGAATCTTTAGTTGAACCCATAAACGAACTAACTATTGAACCAACTAATGAGTCAATTGAACCAACTATGGAACCAATAATTGAACCAACTCAAATAGTTGAATCAAATAGTGAACCAAACCAACCAGCCGGACCTGAGGCTGAACCAAGTTCCAGAAAAAACCAAGAAACCCAGACTCAGTCACCCAACCGATCAAATTGTGGGTGATCCAACTCTAGGAGTCAGAACTAGGTCTTCCTACAGAAACCTTAGTCAGATAGCAATGATTTCAAAAATAGAACCTAAGACTATAGAGGAAGCCTTACCTGATCCTGATTGGATCATAGCTATGCATGAAGAGTTAGCCCAATTTGAGAGGAACCAAGTCTGGGAATTAGTACCTAAACCTGAGGGTAAATCCGTCATTGACACTAAGTGGATTTTTAGGAATAAGTTAAATGATCAAGGAGAGATAGTCAGAGATAAAGCCCGCTTAGTAGCGAAAGGATTCAACCAAGTAGAAGGGTTAGACTATGACGAAACCTATGCCCCGGTAGCTAGACTTGAGTCCATTAGGATGTTATTGTCCTTTGCATCCCATAAAGGATTTAAACTATACCAAATGGATGTAAAGTTAGCCTTTCTAAATGGATTCATTAAGGAAGAAGTCTATGTAGGATAACCCCCTGGTTTTGAGGACTTAGAAAGACCTGACCATGTTTACAAACTTACCAAAGCACATTATGGACTAAAACAAGCACCTAGGGCCTGGTATGAATGCTTATCCACTTACCTAATTTCTAAAGAATTTAAACAAGCACAAATTGATTCAACCCTATTTATTAAAACTTTAGAAAAGGAAATCTTTATTGCCCAAATCTACGTCGATGACATAATCTTTGGGTCCACCAACTCTAATTTTTTAAAAGAATTCTTTAAAATAATGGAAAATGAATTTATAATGAGCTTAGTTGGTGAGCTCAACTTTTTCTTAGGGTTACAAATTAAATAAACTAGGGATGGGAACTATGTCCATCAATCCAAATATGCTAAAGAGTTAATAAAGAAATTTAAAATGGATAACTCTAAAAGCGTAAGTACTCCTATGGCCACTAATATAAAAATAGATAGTGACCCTGATGGAAAACAAGTAGACCTTAAACTTTATAGGAGTATGATTGGAAGCCTACTATACCTTACAGCCAGCAGACCTAATATCCTTTTCTCGGTAGGAATGTGTGCTAGATACCAAACCTGTGCTAAGGAAACACATTTAGCGGCCTTAAAAAAAATATTAAGATACATTAAGGGCACCCTAAATGTAAGGATTTGGTATCCTAGGACCTCAACTTTTAAACTATCAGGATATTCAAACTCTGACTATGCTGGTTGTAAACTAGATAGAAAAAGTACAAGTGGAAGCTGCCAACTCTTAGGAAACAGTATAGTAAGTTGGTGCAGCAGAAAGCAACACTGTGTAGCTTTGTCCACAACTGAAGCTGAGTATGTTGCTTTAGGAGAGTGTGTAGCACAACTCTTATGGATGATGCACACTCTTAAAGACTTCCAACTTGACTACAATCAAACCCAAGTCTTCATTGATAATATAAGCAAAATTAATCTAACTAAAAATCCAATCCAACACTCCAGAACTAAACACATAGAAGTTAAACACCACTTTGTAAGAGATCATGTAGCCAGGGGTGAAATAGTCCTTAAGCATATAGACTCTAAATCCAACTTAGCCGACATATTCACTAAACCCCTACCTGAGTCTGAGTTCAGCTCATTAAGAAGGCAGTTAGGATTATGCTTGGTAGAATAGGTTTACTCTACTTTTGGTTTTCTTACTACTTTATTTGATTTGAAAAATCAATTTTTAAAATAATTTTAAAACTGCATTACTTGATTTCAAAATCAGCTTTTACTTAGTTTGAAAATTTTTTTATAAATTTTTCGACTTAGTTTTATTTTAAAACTACCCCCTTCAAAACTAAGGTTTTTTGCAAATGGACTTAGCCTAGGCCCTAACCCTAGAACTGCATGCACCTATAGATCTAGAAGTCAGCATCTCACAAGCACCGTAGGGTACTCTTGATTGATAACCTAGAATGGGTTGAGATGCTTAGGTCTTTACCTTAATTCAAGATGCTTTAAGTCAATGCATCTGCAGTAATTGGGGCACTAAATACAACTTATACAGTAATCAAGTTAAGTGTCAAGTTTAGAAACTCTAACTTGAACAGAACACTTAACTTGACTAACCCTAGCGAAAACTACTGTTTATAACAGTTAGTAAGTAGCTAATTGGGTTAGACAAGACCCTAAAAGAGAAAATTGAAATTGGTTTAGTTTAGTTCATATACTGTATTGGTTTAGTACAGCAAATTATGCAATTTGGTTATTTTTTTCTGCAATTATACAATTTATTTAATTTTTCTGCAATATTGCTTTATTTTGATATATGGCAAAGGGGGAGAGATAGAAAAGGAGAGAAGCTTTAAAATTTTTAAAACTTTATCCTTTATTCAAAAAGTACTTAATCTATTTGTTTTTCAAAAGTACTTAATATATTTTCAAAAGTACTAAGTTTTTATTCAAATATTTTACTTAAAACTTAAGTTTTCAAAAATCTTCTAAGTACTTTAAACTTAAGTTTTCAAAAAATCTTCTAAATACTTTAAACTTAAGTTTTCAAAAAATCTTCTAAGTACTTTAAAACTTAAGTGTTCAAAAATCTTCTAAGTACTTTAAACTTAAGTTTTCAAAAAATTTTCTAAGTACATTAAAACTTAAGTTTTCAAAAATCTTCTAAGTACTTTAAACTTAAGTTTTCAAAAAATCTTCTAAGTACTTTAAACTTAAGTTTTCAAAAAATCTTCTAAGTACTTTAAAACTTAAGTGTTCAAAAATCTTCTAAGTACTAAAACTTAAGTTTTCAAAAAACTTCTAAGTACTTAAAACTTATGTTTTCAAAAATCTTATAAGTACTTATAACTCAAGTTTTGCTAAAGTACTTAAGCTATGGTTCTGAGAACTTAAAATTTCAGAAGGTGATTCTTTTGAACTGACTTGAAATTTTTAAGGATAAATTTTCCAAAGTGCACAACCAAAATTATTTTGGAAAATATGCTTCTAAATTGTTCTAAGTGGTTGAAAAATTAATTCCATCTTTAGACTTAGAACTTTTTTAAAACCCCACGAACTTTTGAAAAATCTAGGGGGAGATTCCTTCCAGGGGAGGAAACAAAATTTCTATTTATCTGTTCTGATTAACTTAACTTTTTGAACCGGGTTACCATAAATCAAAAAGGAGGAGATTGTTGGGGTAGACAGCACCCAAGTCAAATCTGTGTTTTGATCAATGGCAAAGGGTTCAAAAGTTAAGATGTTTTGTTTTTCTAACATACTACTTGAGTGTGCAGATTAAAGTCCTAGCGAAGGACAGCTAGGCACCTAGAGAAGAACTGCTAGGCATCAGAACCCTAAGACCCAGCAAAGGGCTGCTGGGCACCTAGCGAAGGGCTGCTAGGAGTTAAAGACCTGGCGAAGGACTGCTGGGCACCAGGCGAAGGACTACCTGGAACTAAAGACCTGGCGAAGGACTGGTGGGCACCAGGCGAAGGACTGCCTGGAACTGAAGACCTGGTGAAGGACTGCTGAGCACCTAGCGAAGGACTGCCTGGAACTGAAGACCTGGCGAAGGATAGCTAGGCACCTGGCAAAGGACTGCTGGGCAAAAGTCCAACCGGAGGAGCCAGTTGGCATCAGGTAAATTCTCCTGAGAGGAGTAGGTGAGGACGTGTTCCCCGTCGAGGGAAAAGTAGGCGTCGGTTCGACCTAGGGTTCCATTTTGGAGAACCGAAGTCAGAACCAAGACAGCTAAGGCTGTATAAAATTAACACATCATTGCTTTGTGTTGTTTTGGACTAACCCAGGATGCAGGACCGAAGGAACGAGTGTCTGCAGCTCAGAGAGCCTCAAAGGAGTGAGGCAACAGCTGAGAAGGGCGCTCGCAGTGTCCCGGGCGCCCCCAAGGTGAATACAAAACAAGCTGAGCAAAAGTACGCTCCGGAAGCTAAGTGGGCGGGGCGCCCTCGTGCTCCCGGGCGCCCCCGTGCTCCCGGGCGCCCCCGTGCTCCCGGGCGCCCTGGATGCTCCGGGCGCCCCGCACTCAAGCCAACGAAGCGGATAACTTTTAGCCAGCCGAGAAGCTCGCTGAAAGGGTCAACCAGGGCGCCCCCAGCGTCCCGGGCACCCCTAGAGTCAATTCTCACCCCTATTCGAGTGGGATAAAGGCTGACCGAGATAATTCCGCATCGGTTGACACATGGGGGGGCGCCCCCAACATTCAGGGCACCCCGAAGTGCTATAAATAGCACCCAACCCCAAGGCTTCTCAACAAGAACTTCTTCCAACGCTTTCACACTCTTCTACTCGAGGCGCTCTGCTACAGAAACCTCCCAACTCGAGACACAAGCGCCGACGATGTCCCTCTGCTCCGAGATACATTCCACACCGGACGTCGGTAACAAAGAGCTGTCTTTTTCCTTACTGCACTATTATTGTAATCATCCTTCTGTAAACTGTTTTGCGCACATATAGAATTGCCCGTAGTAAATGGTCAACGACCGTGGGCCTTAGAGTAGGAACCGACCGCGACTCCGAACCAAGTAAAATCTTGGTGTTTGTGTATTGTTTTGATTTAATTTTTCCGCTGCATTTTCTCTTTTTTAATCCGAAACGACTTACGATATTCACCCCCCCTCTCTCGTATTCTCTCGATCCAACACAACCATCTCGATGGATTGTCCAATTCCATCTCGGTTGTGGACCTCTTATTTATACTAAGCAAGGAATTGATAACACGATCTTCCGTGTGACACCACACACCATGTTATCTACAATGAAAAGTAAGTGGTCTTCGTGTATGTACTAATATAAACAAACACCTAGTGTAGTCGTGATTCTCTTTTCATAAAGATGTTCATATAATAAAAGTCCTTTCAGTATACACATCTTACAATGTGTATCTTCTATGATACGTGGTGCAGTAACTTATGGTATTTCATCTTGTACAGTTGGTACTAAGGTCGGAACATCCGCTCTTAATTCTTCAAGAACTAGTCTACTCATGGGTTTGTTCATCACATAGTCTTCTTCTAAGAATCCGGTATTCATACCAACGATTACCCTCTGATCCTTAGGACTATAGAACCACTTTTCATTCCTCTATGATAGCCTACGAACAAGCGCACGAGATTCCAATCTTATCAGTATCCCCTCTCAGCACATATGCTGAGCTATCCCATGTCCGAAGAAGTCTTAGACTTGACATTCGCCCATCCACACTTCTATGGGAGTAGGTGGCGCTGACCTAGATGGTATCAAGTATGTATGCTACCGTTTCCAGAGCATATCCCTAGAATGAATCCGGCAACTCGGAGCAGCTCATCATTGTCCTAACCATCCCCATAAGAGCCCTTTTCCTTTCGCTCTATTACACCGTTCTGTTGGGGCGAACCGGGTGCAATCAATTGGGATTGAATCCCAGCCTCTGATAAGTAAGTCCTAATTCTCTCAAGAGGTACCCATCACCACGATCTGATCGTAGTGTCTTGATACTGTTACCTTGATGTTTCTCCACGATAGTCTTGAATTCTTTGAATCAAAGATTCAAACTTGTGACCATCAAGTAAACGTATCCATACCTTTGAATATTCGTCTCACGAAGTATTCAAAGGTACCTCTATCCTGGATAGGCATAGGACCACTCAAATCAGAATGAACCAATTCTAATATATCTTTGGCTCTATACCCCTCAGCCTTGAAAGGCCTCTTGGTCGTCTTACCTTCCAAGTAAGATTCAAAGGTTGAGAAGTCTCCCACTACCATGTTACCTGAGGACCCATCGGTTATCGACCTTTGAATCCTACTAAGGTTAATAAGACCAAGCATAGATGCTAAAGGTATGTTTGGTTCATCTCGGAAGGAACCTTTCTCTTACTTAAGTCAGATGATGAGCTATTAGCTACTATTTGCATCATGGGAGACTTTAGTTTTAATTGCTTAAATTGCTTATCCATGTTCCTAAATAGATAATCTTTCTATTCCACTTTTCTTAACAAAAGGCAATAGAATATCCATTATTTCAGAAACTGAACCAGAGTTCTTTCTAAAATTAGGTACATAAAAGCAATCTTAAAACCAAAACATTATCTTCTAAAGACAAATAAATAACTCCCACTGCAATGGTCGCCACCTCCGTAGCATATCTCATGTAGACGGTAATCTTTTCTTTAGCTAGTCGTTGGGCTTTCTGGAACCCTTGCAAAGAATTGTAGACATGTTTAGTGGCATCCGTATCTACCCACCAGGTACCGGTAGATAACACCGCTAAAACATGTTACAACGACAAAAGAAAAGATATACCTTTCTCTTGACAATGGGGGCAGTTCACTTTTCAATGTCCAGCCTGCTAGCTCATGAAGCACTTGGTTTCTTCACACCATCCTATGGTGACGCCGGGCAAAATATAGATTATTTTGGGGCGAGAAGTTTCAGAGGGATGTATGAGAAAAAAATAAGAAAGTAATAACGAGATAAGGAGTAGCCAAAACTGGGCTTAAACCTTATTGAGAAAAATAAGAGCGAGAAGAGAAAAATAGAGATATAGCCGTAACGTGGCTTAAGCGAAGCAAATTGATTCAATATCTAAAAAACTTATCCTGAACATCATCTAAGCATGAGTTTATATAGCATTCATATCCCTTAAAAAACTCTATACCACCCAGACATAGAATTTAGGAACAAATTTAACCAACAAGACTTGGTTTCCTAAGATTTAGGAACAAACTAAACAAAAATATATAACCAATTAAAAACCCCTAAATATATAAATCTGAATATTATTTTGGATCCCCTCCTACATCAGTCTCCCGGAGTTGAAGAGAACTCATCCTCGAGTTTAGGGTGAGTGTATCCGACTCCATAGCATAAGGACTTAAGTGTTTCACATTAAAAACATCAGAAGTTTTTAAGTGACTAGGAAGACGCAACCTATAGGCATTATCATAATTCTTTTCTAGTATCTCACAAGGTCCAATTTTTCAATCTTTGAGTTTGTTGTATTCACCAATAGGAAAGCGATCTCGAGTTAATACAGGCCAAACCATATCAGCAACGTCAAAAAGGACCCGACGACGATGTCGATCTGCTTTGATCTTGTACTCGGTGTTGCTTTCCTGAATAGCCTGCTTAACATGCTCATGAATGACCTGAAGATGCTCGGCCATCTCCTCAGCCTTGGGGTTAGCTTGTCTTGGATGTGAAATAGGGACTAAATCCAATATCCCGGATGGGTTTCGTCCATAAACAACATCGAAAGGGCTCAATCTAGTGATCCTGGTCTTTGATCTGTTGTATACGAATTCTGTTTGAGGTAAAACTAGATCTCATTGCTTTGGTTTGGTTCCTGTGAGACATCTTAGAAGATTTCCCAAGCTCCGGTTCACTACCTCAGTCTGACCATCTGTCTGAGGGTGATAGGTACTGCTGAAGTTTAACTTCGTACCTAGTTTTCCCCATAAACTCTTCCAAAATTGACTAACAAATTTAGTATCATGATCTGAAGTAATAGTTTGAGGAATACTGTGTAAACGCACAATCTCTTTGAAGAAAAGGGAGGCAATCCGAACAGCATCCATGGTTTTTCTGCATGGTATGAAGTGAGCCATCTTGAAGAATCGGTCCACCACAACTAGAATTGAATCAGAAGTCCATTGGGTGCGGGGTAAACCCAATACGAAATACATGCTGATGTCGCACCAAGGAACTTCGGGAATAGGTAAGGGAGTATACAAACCGGCATTGGTAAGGGTTCCCTTAGATTGCTGACAGACAAAGCAATGATCCACAAAATGAGCTACATCACTAGTAAGCTTGGGCCAATAGAAGTCAGAAGAGACAAGGGCTAATGTCTTATCTCGGCCGAAGTGTCCTTCATTGTGAAGTTCTCTGATAATGTGTTGCCTTAAGGAATAGTCTGGAATGCATAATTGTAGTCCATAAAATAGGTAGCCGTTATGCAGAATAAAATCATTGCGAAGACCATCAGTTACCTCTTGAAATATCATGCCAAAGGAGGGATTAGCAGCATACATATTTGAGAAAGTTTCAAAGCCAGCAATCCTAATTTTCATGGTAGTAAGCAGGGAGGAACGATGGCTTAGAGCATCTGTAACGCGATTGAGACTCCCTGATTGATGCTTCAGTGTAAAGGTGAACTCCTACAAGTAATTTACCCACTCAACTTATCGACTACTCAACTTATGTTGGCCGTTGATGTACTTCAAAGCCTCATGATCTTTGAATAAGATAAATTCCTTCTGCACGAGATAATGACGCAAATGCTTTAAGGATTGCACAATAGCATAGAATTCCAGGTCATAGGTAGAATAATTTTTCTTGGCACCAGATAGTTTCTCACTGAAGAAGGCAATAGGGCATCCTGATTGACTTAGAACGCTACCAATGCCAATGCTAGATGCGTCACAGTTTACTTCGAATAGTTTGTCGAAATCTAGAAGTGCTAGAACAGGTGCTTCGGTCATCTTTTGTTTCACCAGCTGAAAACTAGTCATAGCTGCTTCACTCCACTTGAACTCGCGCTCCTTGAGGCACTCAGTTATAGGAGCAATTAAGGTACTAAAGTTCGGAATGAACCGGCGATAGAAAGAGGCCAATCCATGGAAACTTCGGACGTCATGAATGGTTTTTGGCTGTGGCCACTCTAAGATTGCCTCTATCTTTGATGGATCTGCACGGACACCCTCAGTGGACACTATAAATCCAAGAAAAGAAACTGTAGTCATGAAAAAAGAACACTTCCTTTTGTTGACGAACAAGGATTCTGCCTTTAGCTTCTCAAAAACAGTTCGGAGGTGATCAAGGTGTAAAGCCCTCGTTGGACTATAAATAAGGATGTCGTCAAAGTATACAACGTCAAATCTTCCCAGGAAAGGCCGCAAGACCTGATGCATGAATCTCATGAACGTGCTGGGGGCATTGGACAGTCCAAAACGCATGACCATCCACTCGTACAACCTATATTGTGTCTTGAAGGCTGTCTTCCATTCATCTCCTGGCTTGATTCAAATCTAGTGGTATCCACTCCTAAGATTGATCTTGGAGAAGATCTTAGAACCAGAAAGTTGATCCAACATATCATCTAAACGAGGAATCAGAAATCTATACTTCACTATGATTTTGTTGATAGCTCGGCTATCAACACACATGCGCCATGAACTGTCTTTCTTTGGTACAAGTAGGGTAGGGACTGCACAGGGGCTCATACTCTCACGAATATAGCCTTGTCTCAATAGCTCCATAACTTGTCATTGTATCTCTTCGGCATCCTTAGGGTTAAGACAGTATGTCGGTCGGTTAGGCAAGCTTGACCCCGGGACGAGATCAATCTGGTGCTAAATATCTCTCATAGGGGGAAGCCCTGGAGGAAGGTCCACGACCAATAACTCAACGAAGTCTGATAAGAGTTGTTGCATTTCAGCTGGTAGATCTGAGTCCGGGTCTATTACATTGCTTTTGAAAGGAAGCAAAGCATAGACTACATCTCTGTGCTTCATCTCATTCAAAAATCTGGACATAGAAAGTAGGATTAGATGAAGAAACTAAATCAAGATTTTGGAGCGATTTAGATGAGGTATTACAAAACATTCCGCCAAATGAAATGATTTTAATAGGAGGCGATCTAAATGGACATGTCGGAGCGAAAAATGAAGAATATGAGAGAGTACATGGGGGTTATGGGTTTGGAACAAGAAATGAAGAAGGAAAAACTATATTGGATTTTGCGATAGCATATGACCTTATACTAGCTAATACATTTTTTAAGAAAAAAGAAGAACACTTGATCACATTCAAAAGTGGGAATAATAAATCACAAATTGATTATTTTATGGTTAGGAAGAGAGATAGGAAGATTTGTAAAGATTGTAAGGTTATCCCTGGAGAAAGCTTAACTACCCAACATAGATTAGTAGTGTTAGATATACGCCTTAGTTATAATATCAATAGAGGAAAAATATACACGACTCCTAGAATTAAGTGGTGGAAGTTAAAGGATGGGAAGCAAAACATATTGAAGGAGAAGGTAGGAATACAAGCATTAGATGAAATATATAGCGACTCTAATACGACATGGGATAAGATGGTATCAAAGTTGAAAATAGTAGCTAAGGATGTACTCGGTGAGTCAAAGGGGCATGCACCACCAAGGAAGGAATCTTGGTGGTGGAATGAGAAAGTACAAGAGAAAGTGAAAGAAAAACGAATAGCTTATAAGGAATTATATATTTGTAAGAACGAGGAAAACTTAAAAAAATATACAATAGCCAAGAAAGAGGCTAAGAAAGCAGTGAATGAAGTAAAAAATAAAACTTTTGAACGATTATATCAAAATTTAGATACAAAAGAAGGGGAAAGAGACATTTATAAAATAGCTAAAGCAAGAGAAAGGAAAACAAGAGACCTTAGTCAAATAAGATGTATTAAAGATGAATGCGATAGAGTACTAGTAAATGATAGCGAAATAAAAGAGCGGTGGAAGATTTACTTTCATCAACTTTTTAATGAAAGTTTAGGGGACCAACTTGACTTAGGCAATTTAAGTATTTCAAATGAGTATAGAAATTTTAATTTTCATCGGAGAATTCAAACTTCAGAAGTAGAACAAGCTTTGAAAGGGATGCAAAATGGAAAGGCCGTGGGACCGGATGATATCCCAATAGAGGTATGGAAATGTTTAGGGAAAAAAGGTATTGAATGGCTTACAAAATTATTTAATTTAATATTGAAAACAAAAAAAATGCCTAATCAATGGAGGGTAAGTAGTCTAGTTCCCTTATATAAGAACAAAGGAGACATACAAAATTGTGCAAACTATAGGGGTATTAAATTAATGAGTCATACCATGAAACTTTGGGAAAGAGTAATAGAAAAAAGATTGAGGAAGGAGACCACGGTAACCGAAAATCAATTTGGGTTCATGCCTGGAAGGTCGACAATAGAAGCTATACATCTTCTTAGGCAATTAATTGAAAAATATCGGGAGCAAAAGAAAGATCTACACATGGTATTTATTGATTTAGAAAAAGCTTATGATAGGGTACCAAGAGAAATTATATGGAGAATTCTAGAAAAGAGAGGCGTTAGCGTAACATATATTGACCTAATTAAAGATATGTATGAAGATGTAACGACTAGAGTGAAGACTTCAGGTGGATTGACTGAAGCATTTCCAATAAGGATAGGGTTACATCAAGGATCAGCTTTAAGTCCCTATCTTTTTACACTAATCATGGATGAACTCACTAGGCACATTCAAGATACAGTGCCATGGTGCATGTTGTTTGCAGATGATATTGTTTTGATAGATGAGACACGTGAAGGAGTAAATGCTAAACTAGAATCTTGGCGGGAAACTCTAGAAATGAAAGGTTTTAGGCTTAGTAGAGTAAAGACTGAATATATAGAATTTAAGTTTAGCAATGCTAGACGTAGTGAAACAATTGTTAAGATAGGAGATGATGAGTTGTCTAAAATCGAGAACTTTAAGTATTTAGGATCGTTCTTGCAAAGTGATGGAGGAATTGAGAGAGATGTCTTACATAGAATACAAGCAGGATGGTTGAAATGGAGATTAGCATCGGGTGTCTTATGTGATCGTAAAGTACCTCAAAACTTAAAGGGAAGTTCTACAAAACGGCAATTAGACCTGCTATGTTATATGGTGCTGAATGTTGGGCTATGACTCGAGCACATGAGCAAAAGATGAAAGTTGCAGAGATGAGGATGTTAAGGTGGATGTGTGGACATACGAGGATGGATAGAATAAGGAATGAGAGTATTAGAGAGAAAGTCGGAGTTGCATCTATTGAAGAAAAACTTCGGGAGACACGTTTGAGATGGTACGGACATGTACTTAGAAGACCAATAAATGCCCCTGTTAGACGATGTGAAACTATGATAAATACGCACATTAAAAGAGGGAGAGGAAGACCAAAAAAGACTTGGTTGGCAACAATAAAACAAGATAAATTTTATTTAAATCTAGATGATGATATAGTAGGGGATAGAACTCAATGGCGTAAAAGGATCCATATAGCCGACCCCACCTAGTGGGATAAGGCTTTGTTGTTGTTGTTGTTGTTGTTGTAGAAAGTAGTGTAGAATTATTGGTTACCAAATTTGAAGGGGTTCCTTCTCGTCGGGGAGCTAATACGATGTTCCTCCCTTTGATGCTGAGAGTGTATGTGTTCTTCCGCCCATCATGAATGACATTGTGATCATATTGCAATGGTCGTCCCAACAATACGTGTGTAATGCCCGCCCTTATATCTACTCTCGGGGCGGGGTTACGTAACAATCATTCAGTCATATAATTTTTTTTTCTTCTAGCATAAAATTAAAATCAACAATGCAAAGACTAAGTACTGAGCATGCTTGTTCAGAACTATTAAGTAATATAGAAGTGCTAAGCATACTAGTCAATACATGTCAATCAAATATCATGTATATGAGAATTCCAAGTGTAATCATTATCATGCAATATCAAACCTAATCACTAGCATTCATTGTTGGAGAAAACATCATCATAAACATAGTAATGTAGATATAATGATCTTGCTTTCCCGAGTCACCACCCCACACATCTTCAGCCTCCTGCCTCTTCCTTTAGTTTAAGTGTTCCTTACCCTTATCTGCAGCATAAGACAACACATAAACTAGTAAGCACAAATGCTTAGTAAGGATCCTGTCCTACTCGCAAAATCCATACGCAAGCATACAACATGTACACATAATAAATCATAAGCATGAGTTCATCAAAGCATACTAAACATCCAAGTTTCTAAGCATGCAGTATAAAGTACCTTAAGCATACCCTTTACATATAATAAATGTTTTCAATGAATGTTTTCAAAACAATTCCATAAAGGTATTACTTAAAAATACATCCATATCATATTGGGCCCGGTTGTGTACCACATATCGCGCGTTACCTATTGCGCGTTCCCTAATGAATTGGGGTAGCGAGCCACCAACCAATTAGAGCAGGACCCTTCCGTCCTACCGGAGCCATGACCTTACGTTAACATGCACCCCGGATTTGTTTAACGACCCCCTTCCGAGTCGGGTACACAACTTCCAAAGTAAAATACTTATCATGCTTTTACATATATGCTAAGGAGTACTCCAAATCCACTCTTAAGGGACACACCACTCTTCAAGGGTGCTCATGATCCCGTAGGGACACACCACACAACATAAGGGTGCTCTTGATCCCAAACTTAGTGGAGTATCCTTTCAAGCATTTTATTATACATATCACATGCAATTTCATAAGGGTGCCCCATGGGCTATAAGGCATGCTCATACATACATCATATTTCAACCACTTAAACATACTTATATATGACAAAATTGGTCACATCAATCATATTCATATCATAACCTGCTTCATGGTTTAATTTAACCCTTCCTAACCCTAAACCTAGGGTTTGGCCGAAAATCAAAGGTAGGGTAGCTTAGATTTTTGACATCAAACATCCCATACAAGCATCACATATATATACATCATGTATCATACTAAGCATAGCATACATCATGGAGTAATCAACCTTCACAATCCCTAATGTTCATGCCTTGGCCGAATATCACATGCTAGGGAACCTTAAGATTTCCAATCAAGAATTTCATTTAGACATCACATGCATATACATATCATCTTACTAAACATAATCATGTCTCGTAGGGTAGTTTAACCTTCACATACATATCATGCAACATATTAAGCCTAGAATACATCCTAGGATAATCATGTACCCTAAACCCTAATTTTTCTAGGGTTGGCCGAAAGTCAAGGGTAGGGGAACTAGGGTTCTTGAACTTGGGTTTCACACAAGCATTTACACAAACACTTTGTCTACACTACTAACATGGATACATCATAGGAAATCATACAACCCTAACCCTCTTTGCTTCATGATTTGGCCGAAACCTTATAGGGGGTTCAACCCTAATTTTTGTCATCACAACATGTAGGGAAAACAACATATAAGTATACCCTAAATTCCAAGGGGTCTTCCTATGCAACAAGGAGTAACCAAGGCCTCCTCTTTGAGGTTGGCCGAAACCTATACAAGGGAAAAACCCTAAAATTTTGTTCATAACATGATGAAGGAAACAACATATACATATACCCTAAGTTCCAAGGGTCTACTCATGTAACAAGAAGTAACCAAGGCCTCCTCTAAGGGGGTGGCCGAAACTCACTAAAGGGAAACAATCCCCATTTTTCGAAAACTACAAGGAGAAGAACTCATACAATAACCATTACACTGCAGGCGAGGGGATACTTACATCCTTTCGCTTGAATTTCTCCTTCTCTTATTCCTTAGGGTACCCTTGGTTGAAGGAGAGGTGAGAATTTCCCTTGTTAGACTTCTCTAGCACTCTTGGCCCTAGTAGAGGGCAAAATCCTTGAATGATTCTTCTTCCTTCCAATTCCCTAGGGTTAGAACCCTAGGGTTGTGTTCTTTTCGAAAATTGAAAAGGAGAAGGGAGGCTTAGGTTTCGGTTTTGGAGTAGGGAGAGTGAGGAAGAAGTAGAGAGGAAGTTATTCCAACCTCTTCATCTCTTATTTATACTTTTCTCATGAAGAGACATGTCTCTTCACTTCCCTAGCTTTAACAAGCATGTTTCTTATTCTCTCAACATGAAACATTGATTGGTTCGTTGGTTATGACATGATTAGTGCAACTAGGAGGTTTAAGGTTCAATCCTTGCTTCCTCCTTTCTACATCTTCTTTTTATTACATTTTGCACTAATCCATATCAAAGCCCATTAAACCAAGCTCATCATAACATTTCATAATAATAATGTTTCATGAATTCATAATATTTCATATGGGAAAATTTTGGGGTGTTACAATCCTCCATACCTTATAAAAAGTTCGTCCCGAACTTTAAAATAATTCCGGATACTTTAATCGTATTTCCTCCTCTCGTTCCCACGTGGCTTCTTCGAATTGTTCATTCCGCCACAGAACCTTTACTAAGGGTACTTCCTTGTTCCTTAGCTTTTTGACTTCCCGGTCTAAGATCTGAATAGGTCGGCGTTCGGAACTTAGGTTCTCTTGATCTTGTACTGGTTGGGGCTCTATCATCTGATTCACATCAGAGGTACATTTCCTGAGCATTGATAGATGGAAGACATTGTGGATAGCCGACATTTCTGGCGGTAACTCCAGTTCGTAGGCCACTTTGCCTACCCGTCTCAGAATCTGATACGGTCCCACATATCTCGGACTCAACTTCCCTTTCTTCCTGAATCTCATTACCCCTTTCATAGGGGCCACTTTCAGGAATACTGAATCCCCAACCTCAAACTCTAATGGTCTGCGTCGCTTGTCAGCGTAGCTTTTCTGCCGACTCTGAGCAGTCTCTATCCTCTGGCGGATATTCTTTATAGCTTGAGTGTTTTCGTCTATAATATCCGTCTGGAGTCTCATCTCCTTCTTTTCACCACTCTCAAGCCAGCATATAGGAGATCTGCATTTCCTTCCGTATAGTGCTTCATACGATGCCATCCCGATAGTAGCCTGATAACTATTGTTATAAGCAAACTCTGCTAGGCTCAGGTATCGACACCAGCTTCCCTTGAAATCCAAGGCACAAGCTCACAACATATCCTCTAATATTTGATTCACTCTTTCAGTCTGCCCGTCAGTCTGGGGGTGGAAGGTTGTACTGAATTTCAGCTTCGTGCCAAGAGCCTTCTGCACGTGTCCCCAAAAATCTGAAGTAAATCGACCATCCCGATCAGAGATAATGGTCTTGGGAACCCCGTGTAGTCGGACAATTTCCTTGACGTACAGTTGAGCCAATTTCTCTACTGAGTAGGTCATCCTGATAGCCAGAAAATGGGCAGACTTGGTGAGTCTATCCACAATAACCCATATACCATCATAACCATTCGTCGTTCTAGGCAGCCCAGAGATGAAATCCATAGAGATGTCTTCCCATTTCCACTCGGGAATCGACAGAGGTTGCAGAACTCCTCCAGGCCTCTAGTGTTCTGCTTTGACCCTCTGGCAGGTCAAACACATACTAATATAGTGGGCTACATCTCGCTTCATACCGGACCACCAAAACTTACTCTTCAGATCCTAATACATCTTGGTAGACCCAGGATGCATCGCATAAGGCATTCCGTGAGCTTCCTCAAGGATTCTGTTCCGTAAATCGGAGTCGTCGGGAACACATAATCGATCCCGAAGATATAAGACTCCGCTGTCCGAAATCCGGAATCCATCGTCCTTGCCTTCGAGAACCTCTTGCCTGATCCTCTGAAGGCTCGAATCATAATTCTGCTTTTCCAGAATATCGTCGAATAATGTCGGCGCAATCATCAGGGTGGATAACTGTCCTGATATGATTTCAATTCTGTAATTCATAATTTCTTCCCCTAAGGGTTGAGACAGAGTTCCTAAAGACATCAAAGTAGCACATGATTTTCTACTGAGGGCATCGGCTACCTTGTTGGCTTTTCCCGGATGGTACAGGATTTCACAGTCATAATCCTTGACCAATTCAAGCCATCTGCGCTGTCTCATATTCAGATCTTTCTGAGTGAAGAAATACCGCAGACTCTGGTGATCGGTATAAACTTTACACTGAGTTCCGTCTAGGTAGTGCCTCCATATTCTCAGTGAAAAGACCACCGCTGCTAACTCTAAGTCATGGTTAGGGTAGTTTCTTTCATGTTCCTTCAGTTGCCTAGAGGCATAGGCAATTACCTTCCCATTTTGCATAAGCACAGCTCCGAGTCCAAGTTTGGATGCGTCGCTGTACATATCGAAACCCATGTCGCTCTCTGGAAGAGTCAATATTGGAGCGCTAGTCAGCCTCCTTTTCAATTCAGTAAAGCTCTTCTCACATTCCTCGGTCCATACATATTTCTTGTCTTTCTTTGTAAGAGCTGTCATAGGGGCTGCAATCCGAGAGAAGTTCTCTACGAATTTTCTGTAATAGCCTGCTAGCCCGAGGAAACTTCTGATTTCGCTGGCATTCTTGGGTCTAGTCCAGTTACTCACAGCTTCGATTTTAATTGGGTCCACCATTACTCCTTCCTTGGAGATAACATGTCCCAAGAATGATACTTGATCGTGATCATGGGTAACTCAACTCCTATTATGTTTTCGTAATATTCGTCCTTATGTGTCGCACGATCAATATTGGGTAAATGAGATTTTTATTTATTATGTCACACAAAATTTATTTTTATTCATTCTTATAAGTCTACATACACAACTAATCCAACTCAGTGAGCAAGATGGGCTGCCGTTAGGCCCAAAATAAAAAACATCGTAGCGATGACTACTACCTCCTCGCTCATCTCCCTTTGGCCCGCCTCAGGATCCTCTACTGTTCCCATCGGGTCTTCTTCTTCGATCACGAGAATCTCCTCGTCCGCTTCAAGGTCTTCCTCGAACATCTCCAGCATCTCTGGATCCTCCTCGAAGGGCTCGGGATCCCCTCGTCCGCTTCAAGGTCTTCCTCGAACATCTCCAGCATCTCTGGATCCTCCTTGAAGGGCTCGGGATCCTCCTCGAATGGCTCGGGATCCTCCTCGAATGGCTCGGGATCCTCCTCAAAGGGCTCGGGGTCCTCCTCGGAGGGCTCGGGGTCCTCCTCGAAGGGCTCGGGATCCTCCTCGAAGGGCTCGGGGTCCTCCTCGGACGGCTCGGGATCCTCCTCCGAGTCTCCCAGATCTTCTGGGAACTCATGGTGGAGAAGCTGCCTACATAAGTCCGCATATGAAATTCAGCATCTGTGCTGTCCCCAGATCTGATGCGCAACCTCTCTTGCCCGGTTGGGCAATGAACGAAGTAAAGCTCCGATCCTATGATCGTCCATGACTGGAAACCCTTCCCGCTCTAGTTTCCAGAAGAGCCGATCCAAAAACCCTATGTTGCCTTGAATTCCCCGGGTCGGACAGTACTCAACCGCCTCTATCCGCTCCATCAGCTCGCGGCACCTCTCAGTGTAGTCCTCATGCAACATCTGGAATTGAAAAAGAAATGACATGGTTAGTACTAAACGATTCCTTTCTCAATTCGCAAATATATACAGAGGAAAACACACACCCAATCGGTGTAGTTTACCCTAGTGATTACAATATGTAACCACCCTCTTATCCCCAAATTCTAAATTATTAATGAATACATATATTTATATAAGAGAAGTATCGTTCATGTTCACATATCTTACAATTACGGGTTATTATCTATCATACCGGTGATGAATAAGCTACATAAGAATTAATACTACTTCTACTTGTTATGCAAGCATAAATCATCTCCATATAATCATTAGTGTACATGAAATAAAATAAAGCGAGGTTAGGATCTCTTACTTGGAAGCGGCAGGATGAAGCTTGATGTGTGTGTGGTGGAGGGGAAACTTGCTCTGATACCAACCTGTAACGCCCGCCCTTATATCTACTCTCGGGGCGGGGTTACGTAACAATCATTCAGTCATATAATTATTTTTTTTTCTTCTAGCATAAAATTAAAATCAACAATGCAAAGACTAAGTACTGAGCATGCTTGTTCAGAACTATTAAGTAATATAGAAGTGCTAAGCATACTAGTCAATACATGTCAATCAAATATCATGTATATGAGAATTCCAAGTATAATCATTATCATGCAATATCAAACCTAATCACTAGCATTCATTGTTGGAGAAAACATCATCATAAACATAGTAATGTAGATATAAAGATCTTGCTTTCCCGAGCCACCACCCCACACATCTTCAGCCTCCTGCCTCTTCCTTTAGTTTAAGTGTTCCTTACCCTTATCTGCAGCATAAGACAACACATAAACTAGTAAGCACAAATGCTTAGTAAGGATCATGTCCTACTCGTAAAATCCATATGCAAGCATACAACATGTACACATAATAAATCATAAGCATGAGTTCATCAAAGCATACTAAACATCCAAGTTTCTAAGCATGCAGTATAAAGTACCTTAAGTATACCCCTCACATATAATAAATGTTTTCAATGAATGTTTTCAAAACAATTCCATAAAGGTATTACTTAAAAATACATCCATATCATATTGGGCCCGGTTGTGTACCACATATCGCGCGTTACCTATTGCGCGTTCCCTAATGAATTGGGGTAGCGAGCCACCAACCAATTAGAGCAGGACCCTTCCGTTCTACCGGAGCCATGACCTTACGTTAACATGCACCCCGGATTTGTTTAACGACCCCCTTCCGAGTCGGGTACACAACTTCCAAAGTAAAATACTTATCATGCTTTTACATATATGCTAAGGAATACTCCAAATCCACTCTTAAGGGACACACCACTCTTCAAGGGTGCTCATGATCCCGTAGGGACACACCACACAACATAAGGGTGCTCTTGATCCCAAACTTAGTGGAGTATCCTTTCAAGCATTTTATTATACATATCACATGCAATTTCATAAGGGTGCCCCATGGGCTATAAGGCATGCTCATACATACATCATATTTCAACCACTTAAACATACTTATATATGACAAAATTAGTCACATCAATCATATTCATATCATAACCTGCTTCATGGTTTAATTTAACCCTTCCTAACCCTAAACCTAGGGTTTGGCCGAAAATCAAAGGTAGGGTAGCTTAGATTTTTGACATCAAACATCCCATACAAGCATCACATATATATACATCATGTATCATACTAAGCATAGCATACATCATAGAGTAATCAACCTTCACAATCCCTAATGTTCATGCCTTGGCCGAATATCACATGTTAGGGAACCTTAAGATTTCCAATCAAGCATTTCATTTAGACATCACATGCATATACATATCATCTTACTAAACATAATCATGTCTCGTAGGGTAGTTTAACTTTCACATACATATCATGCAACATATTAAGCCTAGAATACATCCTAGGATAATCATGTACCCTAAACCCTAATTTTTCTAGGGTTGGCCGAAAGTCAAGGGTAGGGGAACTAGGGTTCTTGAACTTGGGTTTCACACAAGCATTTACACAAACACTTTGTCTACACTACTAACATGGATACATCATAGGAAATCATACAACCCTAACCCTCTTTGCTTCATGATTTGGCCGAAACCTTATAGGGGGTTCAACCCTAATTTTTGTCATCACAACATGTAGGGAAAACAACATATAAGTAAACCCTAAATTCCAAGGGGTCTTCCTATGCAACAAGGAGTAACCAAGGCCTCCTCTTTGAGGTTGTCCGAAACCTATACAAGGGCAAAACCCTAAAATTTTGTTCATAACATCATGAAGGAAACAACATATACATATACCCTAAGTTCCAAGGGTCTACTCATGTAACAAGAAGTAACCAAGGCCTCCTCTAAGGGGGTGGCCGAAACTCACTAAAGGGAAACAATCCCCATTTTTCGAAAACTACAAGGAGAAGAACTCATACAATAACCATTACACTGCAGGCGAGGGGATACTTACATCCTTTCGCTTGAATTTCTCCTTCTCTTATTCCTTAGGGTACCCTTGGTTGAAGGAGAGGTGAGAATTTCCCTTGTTAGACTTCTCTAGCACTCTTGGCCCTAGTAGAGGGCAAAATCCTTGAATGATTCTTCTTCCTTCCAATTCCCTAGGGTTAGAACCCTAGGGTTGTGTTCTTTTCGAAAATTGAAAAGGAGAAGGGAGGCTTAGGTTTTGGTTTTGGAGTGGGGAGAGTGAGGAAGAAGAAGAGAGGAAGTTATTCCAACCTCTTCATCTCTTATTTTTACTTTTCTCATGAAGAGACATGTCTCTTCACTTCCCTAGCTTTAACAAGCATGTTTCTTATTCTCTCAACATGAAACATTGCTTGGTTCGTTGGTTATGACATGATTAGTGCAACTAGGAGGTTCAAGGTTCAATCCTTGCTTCCTCCTTTCTACATTTTCTTTTTATTATATTTTGCACTAATCCATATCAAAGCTCATTAAACCAAGCCCATCATAACATTTCATAATAATAATGTTTCATGAATTCATAATATTTCATATGGGAAAATTTTGGGGTGTTACAACGTGACATGCGTCCATTGACATAACATCACACCATGTTCGATCATAATACTTGCTGCCAATAGAAAAAGATAAAAGACACCTCCTATCTTGTAACGCCCCGAATTTTCCTCAAGAAAGATAATGTAAGAAGGGGAACATGCCCAAATTTATAAATAAAAGAATACGAAGTACCTTTATGTAAAAGTACTATTATATTCATAAAATATAATAAAATGAGATTTAATATCATTTTGATATTATGAATGAAATGTGTGAATATGAGCATCCCTAGACAGCATTGTTATTGGGCTTAAGGAAAGAAATAAAAAAAAAAAATGAAAGAAAGGTCCAAACGAACCTTGAACCTCATGAAGAACCAAACCTTAAGTATGCCATGTAACAATTCACCCAGCAGGGGAGTGCTGAGAAAAGGAGAAGGGAAATGCTAGTAAGGGGAAATTAGGGGAAGAGACTCATGAAGATGAAGAGTCACCAACGGAGAGACGCATGCCTCTTCGTTCGCTATAAAAGAATAGGAGAAGTGACGAAGGGAGTTTTTTCGGCAAGGAACGAGACTTTCGATTCCCTTCCACCAAAACTTAGGGTTTCCTTCAGAACCCTAAGAACCCAGTTCTTTGAGAAGTCAGGAAAGAAAGAAGGAAGGAGCAGAACGAGAGGAAGAGCTTTCTTCTCCAAAAGCCGAACACTCCTTGGAACTTAAGCGTAAGAAGTAAGTCTCCTCGCCTGTAACATAATCGTTACGAGTGTTCGTAAATGTTCTGTTCGTAGATGTTATCATGATTGTTCGTAAATGTTCTGTTCGTAGATGTTCTTACGATTGTTCGTAAATATTCTGTGTTCATGGAAAAGGTTACAATGTTACTGTGCTTTACGATTCAGGCTACACAGACCGATCAGGGAGTACCTGATCGGTCAGAGGGCATCCTGATCGGTCTCCCAGATCGATCAGGCTACACCCTGATCGGTCACCGAGACCGATCAGGCCATGCCCTGATCGGTCTGGAGACCGATCAGGGGAGCGTACAGAACCTTCTGTGTGCCCATCCATGTATACCCTGATCGATCACAGACCGATCAAACTACACCTTGATCGGTCTGGGGACCGATCAGGTGAGTGTACAGGTCGATGAAACTTTCTGTAGTTGCCCTGATCGATCACCAGACCGATCGGGCTACAGATCAGGTGTAAGTACAAGTTATGAACCACAGAAATGAAGAAAGGTTTCTCATGCTATGTATGTTTTACCTCCATGTTGTATGAATGCTATGCTATATATGTTGTATGCTATGGATTCCTTATGAAAGTAGGAAAAGTCATGTTACGGAATCATGCTTATGAATGAATAAACTTTACCTCCATGTTGTATGAATGCCATACTATATATGTTGTATACTATGCATTCCTTATGAAAGTAGGAAAGATTATGTATGGATTCATGATATGAATAAATGAAATGTCTGCATTCTTTATGAAAGAAAGAAAGAATATGTGAATACCTATAGTACGTTCAATAAGAAAGAAAGAAAGGAAAGAAAAGAAGAATGACTGAACGTCTATAGAATATTCATCAAGAAAGAAAGAAAAGAATGCATGTAAGTATTTTATTTTAAAGAATGGCAAGTACCGGATCCCGAAAGGGATCCACGGTTCCGGACTACCGCAGCTGTCCCTAGGCTGAACGAGAGTAAGCCTAGCAAGAGGGCCCTGTAGGTCGGGATTAGCTACCTCGCATCCTACTAGGGTATGCGCGCAAATACAAGGGTACAAGCCAGGGATCCCACAAGCAAGAATGTATTTTTAAGTATTATGTATTAAGTTTTCCAAAAGAGCATCCTTATGTCTTGTGCATTCCACTCATGCATTCATTCATATTATGCACTTAAGAATGTCATGTTAAGAAAGTTCAAGTTAAGAAGATTTATATGCTGATGATATGTTCATTTCATGACTATGTTTGTGTCCATGCCATGCTATGCAAGATAAGTATGTATGCCTAAGAAATTCATGCTATGCTATATGTTAATATGTATGAATGTGATACCCTGCATGATATGAGCTATATGAATGATATGCCATGAATGTTATGTTGTATGATTTGCTATGATGTACGGATTTAGCGAGTAGGAAAGAGACTTACTAAGTGTATACTTATAGGATGTTTGCTTATGTTACAGATCAACCCAGATCGTACTAAAAGAAGGGAAGCTGCAGGAGGCTTGGATGTGTGTGATGGTGACTTGGCCGTCGATAGATTATCATGAATAAGAAAGCATGTTATAACTTGACTGGTCACTTAGTCGAATATGTTAAGACACGAATATTAAGAAAGGTTAATGTTTTATATACCTACTATTCCTTGTGTCATGATGTTTCCGCTGCCATGTACTATAAGTTAGACCAAGTAGGAATAGTAAGGATAGGAAGAAGAATATAAGTAACGCACTACTCTGAAAAAAAAAAAAAAAAAAAAAAAAAACACGGGCGTTACATATCTACGGTTACCTCACTTCCTTTACTTAGACATGATAACTTGTAGGGTTTTGGATGACGATCTGTCTTCAAATGTAGCTTGTGAACAGCTTCTTCGGATACAATATTTTCACAGCTTCCACAATCAATGATCATCTTGCAAACTTTGTCTGCAACCGTGCACGTCGTGTGAAAGATGTTGGTTCTCAGCCAATCATCTTCAGATTCTTCCTTAGGGACCAGTAGGCTCTTGCGTATGACGAGAGTCTCATGACCATCGCCATAAAGAACCTCGTCATCAATATCGTCATCATAAATCAGCTCATCAATTTGTTCGAGTTCATCCTTTATGTCTTCCTCAACTAGCAGAGTCTTGTTTTTTTGATCTGGGGATCTTTTACACTCCGAAGCTCGATGCCCCTGTTCACCACATCGAAAACACTTGATAGTGGTCTTCGGGTTACCTTGTGGTGGCTGCTGAGAAGGGCGCGTCTCTTGAGGGCGAACAACTCAATTGTTTTGATCACTCCTAGTCGTCGGTCTTCAGTTTAGTTGTTTTTCAACTGTCAAGGCTCGCTGACAGGCCTCCGAAATGGTTCAGAATAAGTGAAGGCTCAGGGTGTCTTGTAAGTGTTGACGTAATACCTCTAAATATTGCGCTACCATCTGCTCCTCGGTCTCGGACAAATCATTCCGAGCAATAAGCTGATAGAATTCCTCTATATAGTCATCAACGGTTCTAGCTCCTTGCCTCAAGGTAGGGAGTCGTTGATACAATGTTTGGGTGTAGCCGAAGGGAAGAAATTGTGTTCTCATTAGTTTCTTCATTTTTTCCCAATCAGTAATTTTGGATGTACCTTGTCTCTCTCGTGATCGTCGAAGTTGCTCCCACCATACTGAAGCTCAACCTTTTAACTTGATAACGATCAACTTTACTTTGATGTGATCAGGTACTTCTTTATATTCAAAAATCCTCTCTACTTCATTGATCCAATCAACGAAGCCTTCCACTTGTAATGTGCCAAAACAATCAGTAAGATTCACTCGGAAACCAAAGTCCCCTAATCGTTTCTCTTGACCATGGTGTTCCCGATATGTAGCACGACGATGATATGGGTTCTCGAAAGGAGACTCAGAGTTACCATCAGAGATCTCACGATCTTCAAGATCCCACGCAGCCAAACGCTGGGTTAATTCCGCAACTTGCTTCTGTAAATCCTCAATCATCATTATATCTTGGATACTACGATCACGGTGTTGGGCTTCCTCAATCGGAACCTGCCTATTGCGACCACAACCACGTCCACGATGACCCTCCATTGGATCTTAATGAGCTCTGATACCAACTGACGCCGGGCAAAATATAGATTATTCTAGGGCGAGAAGTTTCAGAGGGATGTACGAGAAAAAAAATAAGGAAGTAATAACGAGATAAGAAGTAGCCAAAACTGGGCTTAAACCTTATTGAGAAAAACAAGAGCGAGAACAGAAAAATAGAGATATAGCCATAACGTGGCTTAAGCGAAGCAAATTGATTCAATATCTACAAAACATGTCCTAAACATCATCTAAGCGTGAGTTTATATAGCACTCATATCCCTAAGAAAACTCTAAACCAACCAAACTTAGTCTCTAAAAATTTAGTAACAAATTTAACCAGCAAGACTTGGTTTCCTAAGATTTAGGAACAAACTAAACAAAAATATATAACCAATTAAAAACCCCCTAAATATATAAATCTAAATATTATTTTGGATCCCCTCCTGCATCATGAGGTCCCTACGATTCTGCTGCCTTCTTGGACTCACTTTGTTTCTTCTTCTTCCTGCCTTTCGGCACAGAAGTAGAAATCTTCTGAGTGACCAAGGCCTGCGAACCTTTACGAAAGAGCTCCTCTGTCCCTTAGAGTTCTCCCAGGAGTTCTCTCAGCGTATACTCATGCTTATTCATGTTATAGTTGAGCCGTAACTCCTCAAAACTCCTAGGCAGAGATTGGAGTATAATATCGACCTGGGTTTCCCCGTCGATTTGTCCTCCAAGAACCTCAATCTCATTAAAGTGGGTTATCATCTTCAGGGCATTCCTCGAAGAGTACCCATTTGTACTCCTCTGCGGAAAGGACAATGTCTATGTTTATTTTCCAGTCTATGTAGTTGGGGCCACTAAATTTATTTTTCTTAAGTATTGTAGCTAGTGGGTTAAAGGCTATTTTGAAAAATCTAAGAATCATAACACACACAACTTTAGAAATCGAAAATAAACTGATTCCTCAAAACAATTAATTTTCGAAATCAACCAACATCTCAAACACTGAGAATTTACATGCCACGTTAGTGTGGACGTATATAAATTTCACATTCGTTAGAGAAGGTTTTACCCATTAGTCATCACTATCTTGTCAACCTAACTTTTTGACAAGTAAGACTAATAGTTGGTCAACATCGGCCCTACAAGTTATTTGCAGTGACTCCATTGGGGAGGATACTAATAATTGTATCTAAGTGTTTACCATTGCACAACACTAAGGGAACCACATAGGATTATGTGTCTTCTGTTGGAGATGTACACACGCTCTTCAATAATCCCCTATAATCTTTTCTGAACTTGTGATCCACAGAACAAGCCTATCCGTTAGGGAGGAAGGCACTCAGAGCCAACACGCGGCCTTGTTCGCACCACATATCATATTGCAATGGAGGTCGTGGGACCCTTAGGGTCCGGGTCCCTCTCCCACATAGTATTTTTCTCGAGGAATTTTACTAGCACAACCACACAACCAAGCACATAACCAATAACATGAAAAAAAAAACATAGAGAAAATCCTAGATTTTCTAACTTTCATGGCCCTTGGTTCTAATGCACCTCCAGTCATGTCATCACTTCGTCTGCTCCTCCCTTCCTTCTGTGCAAGCTACCTCGAGGGATTTGCACGCCGAAATTACTAGCTAATTATTTACATCATCGATCCTATACTCCTCGAGGGAGTGTACATGAAATCTAGATCAACTGTAAATAAATAACTCGGCTAAACATGCGCCATATTTAATTACAAAAATTAAATACCTAACCTCGTCAACCCCGAGGATTAATTAATTACAAAAATATGCAAACCAATCACACAACACATATTTGTCCATGAAGTTGGAATCTCGTGTCTGCAACACAAAGTTATCCTACACACATCCACGCATCATCCAGCAAAATAAAATGTATGAAAATGCAAATATTAACCAATCCTAAACACACAAAGCCGGAAACCTCAGCTCTGATACCGTTGTTGGGTATGGCTTGGAAGGTTTCCCTAGCGAATACCTGGTCGATCTGAGAGATCTCTCCAAGTCTACGGATTAAAATTAATCCGAATGGAGACCCGTCTCCCATCGACCGTCTCGTGCCGTATCGAACGATCCAAATTACAACTTAGCCAATTACCAAAATCGGCCTTTGTAATTTGCTCGACCGTTCGACCGCGGAAAAGGCGACGAGTTGATCGCCGGCTTTTGTGTTTATGGTTGGGGTCCAGTTAATAAATTATTCATCATGATTCGGAATCAAAATAATAAATTAACAAACATAAAATGACGAGACAAATTAATAAGGCACAAAATAAGAACGAAGGAGCCAAGGAAGAATTATACCTTCCATTACCTTACGTTCTTCTACCGTATGACCCTCCCCTCTTGGACGTCGTGTGGGCAACGATCTACCAAGACCCGTGGTCACCAAGTCGATCCCTTCTCCTTGCGCAAACCAATCCCTTGCAAAAGGGATGCCGCCGGCCGCTCCTAGGAGGAAGATAATCCAAACACAAACCCTGGGCAGATTTTTCTTCCCTTGAGAAAAATTGCTTAAACAACTTTTCTCCCTTGAGAAAAATCGCTGCTCCCTCTCAAGTTCATGTAATTTTCTTCCCATGAGAAAAGTCACGTCTGTAACCTTTCTTCCTTTGAGAAAATTGTGTGAGCAACATAGCCTCTCTACAGTCGGCGTCCAATGGCCAAGTTGCATGGCTTCTCCTCATACAACTACCGGCGGCGCCTCTCCACGCCAAGCATTTAGAATTGCTCAAGAACAAGTTGCGTGTGCAACTTGTTCTCCACGCCAACCAAAACGCTCAAGAGCTAATTGAACCGTGAGCAATTTGAATTGCTCAAGACAAGCTACACACAACTTGTTGCTATTTTTTTTTTTGTAAATTGTCCGCCGGACAGGGGACATTTTATTCCTGAAAAGAAAATCCATATTAGAAGGGGGACCAGACCTTACCTTCTAATATAGAATTACAGTGACTCAAATGGATTTACATGTAATGTAGAAAAAAAAACTATAACTATAACCACTGACTGTCTATATGAATCTATACAATTATTAGCCAGTGTCCAGTGTCTTATTAATGCTAGGACAATGTTAGCATCCCTCTCCAGCTTCATCCCTTTTCCTCTTGCTTCCTAGCAGCCTTCAAAGCCCCTCGAAAGAAGTAGCAAACACACCTCCAGTCTTCTGAATCCCATGATCGCAAAACAGATGCAGTAGTACTCAATATGCATCAGCCGCTTCCATGTACCAACCGCCTCAAAGATAACACATTAAAGCTCTTCCGCGCCTAGATACAAAAGAAGCCACAGATCTCTATTATAATTACAAATAGCCTTCTGAAGCATCCTCTAGTGGTAAGCATTGGTCCAATGAATATCATCCTGCTATCTCAGAAAATAATCCTGTATTTACACACCCGATGTTCACTTTGGGCAAGTGACCAGCCAAAAATGGATTTGACACGTCTTTACCGTAGCCGTTACTATGGACTAGATAGACCTATGGTTGATCTATTCACCCTTTTAGGCTTTTTAGCAAAACCTCAGCTATCAACGGATTTGAGATATCATTACTGTAGCCATTTGCTACAGACTAGATGAATCGCATCTGGTGGATTCATTCACCATCCTGATCTATCAGTTTTCCAAACCTCCATAGCAAAATAGAGAGAGCAACCATAAATCAAAATACAATCAGCATATATGTGATGCAGCTCTCCAAACTGTGTAGAAAAGCCTTCATTTTGAAACATCTGCAATTTTTAGAATCCAAGCTATCCAATGCAAAAATAATCTGTTCAGCTTCCAAAAATTTCTCAGCAAAACTGCCAGCCTAAACCAGGAGAGTTTCCAACTAAATCAATTGCTCCGATCGGCACTGAATTAGAAGACCAAAATAACCACCACCATAAATTTGCAGTTGGCACGATTGGCACGCTATCAGACCTCTCGTCCCCAGCCATCCTCAGTCAACCTGGTTTCTGAATTTCTCGCAGTTATCAAACCCTCTACTTCCCACGTCCTTTGGTACCACCCTCCTCACAAGCCAACAAACAGCCTCTCTGCAGACAGGCTGCTGAAAACCTTGGCCAACGATTTGGCATCAGTTAACACAGAGAATGAAACTTCAAGCAGAAACTCCAGATAGTGAAATCTCAATATTAGGCTACTGTAAAATTGACAGTGACGCAGTCTCTTATCCACAGACCATACCCAACACCACCATAACTCAATGCTTCAAGATGTGCAAAAGAATCAGCAAAAAAATCCAACAATTCAGAATAGGATACAATCCGCTCACGAAGAACACTGTCAAGACTGAGAAATTGGTCTGAACAGTTGGCACATACTTCCCTGCTGAATTCCTACATGCCACACCAATATCTTCAAAAATATAGTCATATAGCAATGACACAACCACCCATCTTCTGTACATCAGTTACTTAAACAATCCCTGAAGCAACAGAAAAGCCAGACTCAAAATGGACCAACACAGCACCTCGAACAACATGGAAAAGTCGTCTCCAACTTTCCATTGAGAAAGACTTCATCATTTCATGCCATGTTAGGATCCAGTCCTCATCAGCATAGAGAGCTTGCAGTATTCTCCCAGGCTTCACCCCAATACCTACACAACCTTATGCCCTTGATGTGCACTGATCGTGCCAGATTTCCAAGCATTTAGGCAGCATTAATTAGGCTCTTCGCAACCGCATTTCTTGTTGTCCTATCAAAAGTAATCTCATTGTGATTCCCCCGAAATGTGATAAACTTCTGATGAATCTGAGGAATTCTATTCTTGTAGAAACAAAAGGCCATCGACTTTAAGTTGATTGCCATCGTCCACAAAAACTAAGCTGGTTTCCGATCAAATCTGATATAAGGAATTCCCGTTTTGTCAACCTTACAGATGCCACTTAAGGTCTTATCTATTTCCTGCCTTGATAACTCTTTGTCACCTGTAGACTGAAAGCTTGATTTGCCAAGTAATCTGCCGCCACGTTAGCCTCTCTATAAACGTGTGAGAAACCCACTTGATACTCCATAATCATCCTTCTTATTCTGAGGATCTCCTTCCTATAATCCCAGCAGATTAAAGAGGACTGAATGATTTTCAAGGCAACAATGGAATCTAATTCCAGCCAAATCGACAAAAAATTGTGAGCTACACATAGCTCCAAACCAAAATGTATGGCCATCAGCTCTGCTTTAACATTGGTGATCACTCCCAAAGTGCCATGTTTGGCTATGAGGAATTGTCCTGTGTGATCGCGAATAATTATCCCATAAGAAGCCTCTCCTGGATTTTCTCACGAACATCTGTCTGTATTTAGTTTAAACCCTCCAAATCTCGGCTTCTTCCAGTGCACCACAGTGATAATGCTTCTCAAATTCGCTTTGATAGTCAAACCGCAAGCCTTAGCCACCGAGGAGAACCCTTTCCAGTGTTTGCTTTTAATGGTGCCCGCAGCTTCCCCTAAGAACAGATATTGGATTATGCTTCTTCTAGTCTTCTGCACATCTTGCTTAATGCCCCTATGCTTGGCATCATTTCCAGCTACCCACAAATACCACATGATGAGGAAAGGCATAACTTCCCTGATGTGTCTTCCATGAGACCAATCTGTTCTTACCATCCAAGCCGCCAGTGATGTGTATCTGGTCACACTGAATAATGTAGCAAAATACCTCCAGAGCTCCTTAACAATTGGACCGACAAAAAACAAATGATCCCAAGTCTCCATGGAATCACAACATTGACATTTAGACACTAGAGTGATCCCTCGTTGTTGCAAAATGTTATCAACAGGTAGTCTTCTCTTCAAGAAACGCCATGCAAAAATGGAGATGCTTGGACTGAGTAGGCCGCTCCAAATTGCAAAATTGATGGAAGCCACTGGCTATGACTGTCGAACATTATCCCACGCTGACTTCAAAGAGAATTTTCCATCTAGGGAAAGTTTCCATATAATATGATCTGGCACATCCAATTGCACTGGAATATCAGCAACTTCAGCAGCTATATTGTTCGGGAGCAAACTTCTAATTCTGTTCATTCTCCACTGAGAATCGTGTTGATGCAGTCTGACCCTAATTGTTGTTTTGGTGTTGACACCTATTTTAATTTAGGTTAATGAGATGAGTCTGGTTTAAGTCCTGGTCGGTGACTAGGCACGACTCCCGGTGAGTGAAGCCGGGTTACGGAAATCCTGGTGAGTGAAGCCAGGTGACTGAAATTCCGGTGAGTAAAGTCGGGTCCTGGTGAGTGAAGTCAGGTGATTGAAATCACGGTGAGTGAAGCCGGGTGACCGAACCCCTGGTGAGTGAAACCAGGTCCTAGCGAGTGAAGCTAGGTTGATTGAAATCCCAGTGAGTGAAGCCGGGTCACGGTGAGTGAAGCTGGGTGACCGAAACCCTGGTGAGTGAAGCCATGTCCTACAGAGTGAAGCTTGGTTGAATGAAGTCCCGATGAGTATAGCTGGGCACAGAGTCTTGGTCCGGGGGACTGAGCACGAGTCAGAGAAGGCTAGGGAGGTTGTTCTCATGACTCTGGGTCGAATTTATGGGAGTTGGATCAGTCTGGTGACCGATCAGGGAGTTGGCACGAACTCCCTGTTGTGGATCGGTCTGGTGACCGATCCCGGAAAGTCTGATCAGTCAGGTGACCGATCAGGGAGAGAACAGAAGCATTTGGTTTGGCTTCTATTCAGCTCCTGATCGTTCTGGTGAACGATCAGGGAGAGGTCAGTAGGTTTCGTGAGAAATCATGATCGGTCCAGCTGACTAATCAAATATCGCGGATTCCTCATCCTGATCGATCAGGATGGCTCCTGATCGGTCAGGGAGTAACCTGATCAGTCACCAAACTAATCAGGACACAACCTGATCGGTTAGGGGACTGATCAGGGAGATTTGACTGCGAAAGATGGGGAATCCCAGCAATGCTGTGGATCGGTCCGGTGACCGATCCACGATCTGTGATTGGTTTAGAGACCAATCATTAGAAGTCCGCGATTTTTGGTTTCTCACCGTGGACCGATTAGGCTGGAGCCTGATAGGTCAGGGCTTACCTTGATCGGCCTAGTGACCGATCAGGGTCCTCTCTGATCGGTCTGGTGACCGATCAGTAGCTGAAAACTTTAATTCAAATGCGTTGTCAGATTTTTAATTCGTTCTGATTCGCTTTGATTTCGTTCTGATAACTCTGATTTCCTCTGATTCACGTTTGATTTCATTTGCTAAACCTCTGTTAAGTGTGCAGGTGACAGGGATGATCTCAAATAGTGGAGGAGGGTCAACTGAGATCTTTCGGTGCCATAGTTTTGACATTTTCCTCTTCTCAGGGTTCAACGGACGACTACAACAGCTGAGATGCTGACTGGGGCTCGGCTGAGGAGAGTTCAGGGAGTCCAGGAGAGGTCAGTGTAGCTAGGGTAGTTGCAGATGAGCAGCTGGGAGCTGCAGAGGAGCGTCTGGTGGCAGCAACAGCAGGTTAAGTGTGGTTGGCGAAGAAGAGAAGAACAACTCTGGATCTCTTCTTGCGACAATGCTCATTCATTCTGTACCTTGAAGCATACTCTTGAGCATTCTTTGAAGCTTCTGCAACTTGAGCGCTTTGAATCAGAGGAGAGCTTGGCGAGTCCATTAGCAAGCAGACACGAAGAGTGGGGAGCTCTTGCGTGAGAGTTGTGCTGAGTGAGCTCGGTAAAGTGTTTCTTTCTTGTGTTCATTGTGCTCTGTAAGTTTGTTTTGTCTATGTGCTTTCATTCCATATATTCTGTTGAGACTTGCTATGGAGAGGTTTCTCCATCGAGAAGGAGGTGTTATTTTATCCGGATTTTCCGGGGCTTGATCTGCCGACGATCAAGGGATCGCTCACCTTACGGGCACACCAAGGAGTAGGGGCAAGTTATCCCCGAACCTTATAAATCATCCGAGTTAGCGTTTTTGGGTTGCTGGTAGTTTCAGTTTTTAGCTTGTATTTGTTTTTCTGCCTCTGTTTGTTACTTCCGCTGCTAACCTTCAAGTGCAGAAATTTCGAAGAGTTCAATTTTTTTCTGTCTGGCTACATTCACCCCCCCCCTCTCTAGCCATCCAAGCACCAACAAGTCGTCCAAGAATTCAGCAACCAATATTCCAGGATTGCCAGCCAGGGGACAAGACTGAAACAAAGGGCCACTGTCAAGCCATGTGTCATACCAAAAATTCAATTTGCCTTCTCCCAAGATCCAGCATATATTTTGCTCTGCTATGTCACGAATTTTTATTAGCCTGCGTCAACAAAGAGATGCATTGCTTCTCAACTGGACAGTGGCCGGATGTGTTGGACCACAATACAAACTTGTGAGGAAATTAGCCCAAAGAGTATTGCTTTCTCTGAATCGATACCATAGTTTAATCGTCATTGCTAAACTAAAATCAGCTAGCTTTCTCACTCCTAACCTCCCTTCTAGTTTCTTCTTACTGATCTCTGCCCAAGCCACCTAGTGAGCTTTCTGTTTACTATCCGTAGAGCCCCAAAAGAATCTTGCAAAAATCATCTCCAAATAATGTAAAACGTATAGGGGAGGAAGAAGTACTTGCAATATGTAGAGGGGCATTGAGAGTAGAACACTTTGGATTAACAAAAGGCGACCCCCATATGAAAGTCGTGCTAAATTCCAGCCCAAGAGCTTTTTCCTTATCTTCTCTATCAGGGGTTGGAAATACACTGACTTTCGATTTCCAGTAAATAAAGGGATCCCTAAATAATTCATGGGCCATGTTCCTTCCAGAAAACCTATGGCAGCAAAGATTAGACCTCTACAGGCAGCTGGTATTCTTCTTGAGAGATAAATCAGACTTTTTTCAGCATTAACCAGTTGTCCAGATTGCACCTCATATGTATCAAGATAGGCTTTTACCTTTTTTACACAATCAATTGAACCGTTCAGAAATATCATAGCATCATCCGCATACGCAAGGTGAGATACCTTCATATCGCAGTCCGTAGCATAGCCCAGCTTAGGATTATTAGAAAATAACTTCTCCAAACCCCTAGACAAGAACTCTGATGCAATGATAAACAGGAAAGGAGAGATAGGGTCCCCTTGTTTGAGCCCTCTTTTTGACTGAAAACCCCCTGCGAGGTGGCCATTGACACGGATTGAAAACCAACGTAAAGTAATACATCTCCTGATCATAGCTATAAAGGAGTCCGAGAAACCAAAAACTGTCATGATTCTGAATAACAAACCCCACTGTATCCTATCAAAAGCCTTGGCCATGTCCAGTTTCATAATAACATTCCCTCCTCTGATATGGAAATTCAACTTATGAGTTAGTTCTTGGGCTAGGAGAATATTGTCAGAAATCAATCTACCTTCCACAAACCCACTCTGAGCCAGGGATATGATCTTGTGCAGAAATTCCATTAACCTGTTTGCCAGCAATTTAGGAACGATCTTATATGAGACATTACATAAGCTAATGGGTCTGAAGTCTTGCCACTTCTATGAATTTTCTTTCTTTGGTATCAACACAATAGTTGTGGCAGTCATTCCTTTCAGCAGAACCCCACCTTTAAAAAATTCTAGTACAGCTTGATGCACATCGTCCTGAATAATGTCCCAACAAGAAACATAAAAGGCTGCAGAGAAATCATCTGACCCAGCTGCACTATCTTGATCCATTTCCCATATCACTTGCTTCGTCTCCTCCTTATAAGGCATAGTTGTTAGAAAACTGTTGTCCTCAGCAGTAATGAGCTCAGGTATATGACTAAGATCTGCCACCATGCAGTTGAAATGCTCCCCTGTTAACAGTTTTTCAAAGTACATGACACCCGAAGCTCTAATCAGATCAGGCTTTTCTAAGCATTCCCCTTTATCCCATATCCGAAAAATTCTATTGGTTATTCTCCTTGTTTCTACCATGTCATGGAAAAATTTTGTATTTTTCCCCCTCACCCATCCATTTAACTACTGCTCTTTGCTTCCAAAAATCCTCCTCCATTTGAAGGGTCTTAAAGAGATGGGCCTGACTTTTATTTTGGTTGATTAGACTCTCTTCAGTAGGCTTAGAATCAAACTGTTTCGCTGCATCAGAAAACTGTTGTTCGGCTCTTTAGATGTTGTCATGAATATTTCCAAATACCTCCTTGTTCCACCACTTCAAGTGTTCCTTCAACCTTTTCAATTTAATTTGCAATTTAAGAAGACCAAACCCTGGGCTGGGTAGATTCCAATTCAACCGTACTGTTTGCAGTAAAAGAATATGGATGAATACTCTTTTTTTACCTATTTTATATTTTCTTTTTGAGATTTGGATCAGATTTGGCAACATGGCCAAGTGATAAGGCAGGGGACTGCAAATCCTTTATCCCCAGTTCAAATCTGGGTGTCGCCTGATCAACAAAAAAATGAGGGATTTCTTATTCTACTGATTTAATTGATGAATTTTGTCCCCAGAGCCAGAGAAGTATAAGCCCATCGATAGTTTTTTTTCTCAAAATTTGGTCCTTAGGTGTGGCTCAAACTGATACAATGCAATTAATTGGCTGGGAGCAATTTTAATTGGATGTAAACGGCAGGGAGCAATTTTTTTTTAATTGCATGCACTGCAATTAATTGGAGAAGAGATTTCTAATCGCGTGCATGCAATTAATCGGAGAAGAGATTTCTAATTGCATGGAGAAGAAACTCTTCTGCCGTTCGGCGCCGAGAGAGAGAGAGAGGAGGAGAGGAAGGAGGAGAGGATAGAATAGGGTTTTCTTGTGTATCTTTGGATTAATTCATCAACCATCCACTTGGTTCCATGCCACTATGGGGTATATATAGGGCTACGATTGGGACCATGAGGAGGAGTTGGATCTTGGCCTGCTAATGGATCCAAGCCCGGTCCATTAATGAGGATCCATTCCACTAAAGGATCCCCATTGAATTACCTCACCAACCCCTATATTTACATATGGGCACCACCTATTATGAGTCGTCCATCCCCCCGTGTTTAAGATCTCGAATTCCCGTTAATTAATTAAATTACTGAATTTAAATTAATTAACCTCTGGGTCCTTGACTAGTACCACTCGACCTTATCATCATGCCGGATCAAATCCACCTGCAGGGTTTAGCATGATAAACCTTTCAAGCTCATCAAGGGGGCATCATCAACCCGACTCACCAAGACACGGATTCCGTCAATAATCATCGGCACGTCATATTATGAATATTATCTCCCAACTTACCGGGGCTATCGATTTAACAAAATAGATCTCGCTCATTGGTAGATCAAAGAAATAATAATTAATAATATATGCCCGATATTATTTTGGGATTAAGGGATCATACTCTATAATATAAACTGAGGTCCTATCCAATTATTGAGTCAGTACAAATTGGATAACCTCGGGTTTCGATCCTGCTTAATGTACTCATTGCACACTAGTGTAACTCTATGGTCAAGACCAACCACACCTAATTACACTCTAACCATCCCGATGGGTTGTCCAATTCTATCTCAGTTGTGGGCCTCTTATTTATACTAAGCAAGGGACTGATAACATGATCTTTCATGTGACATCACACACCATGTTATCTACAATGCAAAGTAATTGGACTTCGTGCATGTACTAATATAAACAGGCACCTAGTGTAGTTGTGATTCTCTTTTCAAAATGAAGATGTTCGTATAAAGAAATCATGTCTTTCAGTATACACTGTTGGTACAGACAACACCCAAGTCGAACCTGTGTTTTGATAATGGCAAAAGGGTTCAAAAGTTAAGATATTATGTTTATCTAACATGTTCATTAAGTTTACAGGAAAAGAAGTCCTAGGTACACTGGGCATGAAGTCCTGGTCGAGGACTGGGCACGAAGCCCTGGCAAGGAGCCGGGCACCCAAGACCTGCTCGGAAGGTGGGCACGAAGACCTGCTCGGAAGGTGGTCACGAAGACCTGCTCGGAAGGTGGGCACGAAGACCTGCTCGGAAGGTGGGCAGGAAGACCTGGTCAGGTGTATCGGGCAAAAGTCCAATCGGAGGAGCCGGTTGGCAAAAGGTAAACTCTCCAGAGAGGAGTAGGTGAGGACGCGTTCCCCATCGAGGGAACAGTAGGCGTCGGCTCGACCTAGGGCTCCATTTCGGAGACCCAAAGTCAGAACTAAGACAGCTGAGGCTGTATATGTAACGACCCGAAAAATTTTCCTAATATTTCTTTAAAATATTGAGCATGTCTCGATAATTTTCTGAGGGACCTAGGAACATTAACACGAATTTTAACCTAGAAATCCATGCTTTTCCATTTAAATTGGGGAAATTGGCACTAATGGGCCTTATATGGGCTTTCTAGTACCATGATTATTGGTGAATCTTAGGTAAAAATTTATAGAAATATAAAGGGATTTTAATGAGAAATATTAACATAATTATGGGAGAATTTTTAAGGGATTTTCGAAATAATAGAAAAATAAAATAAAAATAAAATGGAAAATTAGTGCATGCACCAAGGATTGAACCTTAGACCTCTTTACAACCATGCATGCTCTAACCAATTCACCTAGCAAGGGAGTGCTATGAGGAAATGAAGTGGATTATGGTTAAGGCTTAGGGACAATGAAGAGTCACCAAGGGAAGAGACACCATGACTCTTCACTTACCCTCCTTAATGTGTTATAAAGAGGGGGAATGGGAGTTACTTCTTTCCTTCCATCAAATCCACTTTTCTTCTTCCTCCTCCCTCACTCTAGCCAAAACCCCAAGAGGGGATTCTCCCTTGGAAAAGGTTCACCTAAGGCTCCATCTCCAAGATCCAAGGCTTTTACAAGGGTACAAAGGCTAGGGGTGGTCAAGAGGCAACAAGATCTTCATCCTTCTCCCAAATCTAAGGTCTATAATCAAGATCAACCAAGGTAAGACTCCCTCACCTGTGGTATAATAGTTCTCCTTGAAGTTTACCATGATATGAAAGTCTTGTTTGAGATTTTATGTTGGAAAAAAAAGAAAAGAGCCATGAACCCTAACCCTATGACTTTCGGCCACTAGGTTTTTTTTGGGTCCATGATGATCTTAAAAATCTTGATCATGCTTTCTAATGTGTTCTCATGATGTTTATAGAATAAATATAATTTTTGGAAATTTTTTGAGTACCCTAAGACCCTTTAGGGTTTGGGACCATCAAAAGGATTCCATGGCTAGGATTGGATTTAACCCTTCAATTATGAACCTTGTGTACCCTTATGATACAAGGGGAGGTTGAAGGGATTTATGATACAAGAAGGGTTCTAGGGCAAAAAGTTAGGGCTTACCTCAAGTAAGGGGTCCAATGGCTCCTATGGTATAGTATGGAAGGTGTTAGATGATTAATTGGAAATTTTACGAATTTACTCATGCACCCATGGTCCAAGCATGTTTCGGCCAAGCAAGAAAAATAGGGCTAAAAGTTAGGGTGAACCCTAATTATGAGCCCTAATGGCTTCTTATGGCCTTATGGGTAATGTATGATTGTTCCTTTTCTTTATGCTACCTTACATGTCATTTGAATGATGGAACTCCCCCTTGTAAGTTTCGGCCAAGCAAGATAAATAGGGTATGGGAGGAGTTAGGGTTTGAAGAATGATGGTTTATGGCTTATTATGAAGTATATATATATATAAAGGTTCAAGCATGTGGTAGAAATTATATTACCAATAACTCTAACCTTAAGTATCATGTTTCATGCGTGTATGTTTATGCCATGCTTAATAGGGTTATTCATGAATATCTTATGTTCTATGCCATGCACTTGGATAGTAGGTAGCATGTTTATGGAAGTTCTACTTATGCATGCTTGTGAGAGATACCATGCTTATGGATGAAATGCAATGCTTACCTTATGTATTATGACCATGCAAGCTCCATGGATTAGGAAAATGGTCTATGTAAGTATATCATGTGCAATGGATATAATGCAATGCTTACCTTAGATGCCATGATCATGCAAGCACTAGGAATAGGAATGATGTTTTATGTAAGCATGTCATGTTTTATGAATGAAGATGCATGTCATGTTTATGAACGAAGATGCATGCTATGTTTATGAATAAAGATGCATGCCATGATGTATGAATGATGAAGCATGTGAAGTATTTTACTTTATGAATGAGCTTGTACCGGACCGAAGTATGGGTCCAAGGGATGGGCACCTTAAGAACGGCCCGGTTCTGGACTACTGACTATGCTGTCCACGGTTGTGGCACTACCGAAGCTGTGCAACAAGGATGGGCACCTTAAGAACGCCCCGGTTCTGGGACTACCAACTATGTTGTCCTTACCCTAGTAGGTCGGGGCTCGCTACCTCGTATTTACTTAGGGATGCGCGCTTATGATGTATGTATGTGGTACAAGCCGGGGACCCCCAATGATGTTATGATTATGTTTAAGTATTTAAAAGTATGATTTTAAAAGTTAAGCATCTTTATGTATATCCATCAGACTCATGCATTCATTCATGTTATGCATTCTGCCATGATAGTAATGTCTTATGCTTATGTTTCATGTCAAGAAAATATGCATGATAGTAAACGATTTATGCTTATGTTTATGTTTATGTCACGTATCATGCCATGCTAAGAATGTTTATTATGTTTATGTTTATGCCATGTATCATGCCATGCTAGGAATGTTTATTTATGTTTAGGTTTATGCCATATATCATGCCATGCTAAGAATGTTTATTATGTTTATGTTCATGCTAAGTCAAATATATGCTAAGTGATCCTAGATGCTTATGTTCTAAGTAGAGCACCAAGTATGTTAATGTTTCATGTGCTCATTATTAAGTGATGAATGATTTTAGTGAGTAGGAAAGAGTCTTACTAAGCCTGTGTGCTTATAGTCTTATTTCCTTATACCGCAGATCACACAAGGGGACAGTAAGGAAGCAGCAGGAGGGCAAGAATGCATGTGTGTGGTAGTGACTTGGCTAAGAAGACAATATGTTTACTCGTCTTATGCTAGAACTTTACCTTTGCTGCTTATGTGCTTGAATGATGACTTATGTGACTCTATGACCTGATGCTAAGTATGACATGATATGATGCTAAGTATGAAGTTAATATGCCAAGTTCCCATGTCATCAGGTTAGGAATGGTAGTAGGTACAGGTAGGTGTAAGTTTAAAGTTTTTCCGCTGCATTATGATGTCCACCTGCCCTATCCATGATAACGTAACGCTGCTTTATAGAAAGAAAAAAAAAAAGTGGGCGTTTTTGGACTAACCCTGGATGCAGGACCGAAGGAACGAGTGTCTGCAGCTCAGAGAGCCACAAAGGAGTAAGGCAGTAGCTGAGTAGGGCGCCCGGAGTGTCCCAGGCACCCCCAAGGTGAATACAAAAGAAGTGGAGCAAATGTACGCTTCGGAAGCTAATTGGGCGGGGTGCCCCCATGCTCCCGGGCGCCCCGGATGGTCCAGGTGCCCCGAGCTCAAGCCAACGAAGTGGATAAAAGTCAAGCCAGCGAGAAGCCAGCGGATAGAGTCAACCCGGGCGCCCCTAGTCAAACCTCAGCCCGATCCCAAAGGGATAACGGCTGACCGAGAGGTGCTCGGATCGGTTGACACGTGGGGGGGGGGGCGCCCCCAAAGGCTATAAAAAGGCCCCTCGACCCTAAGGCTTGAAGACACAATTCTTCCAACGCATTCACGCTCTTCTACTCCCGCGCTCTGCTCCAGAAACCTCCCGACTCGAGATACAAGCGCCGACGATGTCCCTCTGCTCCGAAAATACAATCTACACCGGACGTCGGTAACGAAGAGATGCTTTTATGTTTACTGTACTATTCTTGTAATACATTTTGTAAACTGTTTTTGCGCACATATAGAATTGCCCGCAGTAAACAGTCAACGACCGTGGGCCTTGGAGTAGGAGCCGACCGCGACTCCGAACCAAGTAAAATCGTGGTGTTCGCGTGTGTTTTACTTTATTTATTTCCGCTGCTAATTCTCTTTTACAAATCAGAACGTTTTACGATATTCACTCCCCCCCTCTATCGTTCTTCTCGATCCAACAAGTGGTATCAGAGCGGGGAAACTCAAATTTGGTGCAACCACCAGTTTGAGAATTTTTCGAATTTTCTTTATTACTTTTCTTTTACTTTTTTGAAGTTTTTTTGTTAATCGAGGTTGGTGCAACACCCCTCGATAATTATTTCTCTTAATCCCGCACTACTAATCCAAGACCTAGTCTTGGGATATTTTCTTTCCTTTTAGTTTACTTTTCAGATAAAATGGTAATGCAAGAAGGCTTCAGCACCGCAAGACCGCCTCTCTTCAGTGGGGAGGACTTCTCCTATTGGAAGAGAAGAATGGAGGTCCACCTGAAAACTCAGGTGGACATGTGGATAATCATCCAGTCCGGACTGGAGATTCCAAAGAATGCTGAAGGAGTACCACAGACCTACACAGAGTGGGATACCGCTCTGAAACGAAAGATTGAAGCTGATGCTAAGGTGACCCAGACCCTCCAATGCGGCTTAACAAAAGAGGAGCTGAACCGGGTGGGTCCATTCAACAGTGCTAAAAAGCTGTGGGGGAAACTGATCGAGCTGCACGAAGGAACTTCAGATACTCGAATCAGTAAGAGAGATCTCCTCCTGAACAAGTTGTACATGATCAAGATGACCGACAACGAAACAGCAGCTTAGCTCCACGCCCGAATTCAGGAGCTAATGAACGGACTACACACAATCGGTCACAAGGTAGAAAATCGTGACTTGATAAGGTACGCTCTTAATGCTTTCCCGAGAAACACCTTGTGGGCATCTATGGTAGATGCATACAAGGTTTCAAGGGACCTTTCAAAAATTAAACTAGATGAATTGTTTTCAGAACTTGAATTGCATGAGCAGACTAACTGCACCCTAGCCAAGAAAGGCATTGCCTTTATTGCAGGTAAAGCTGGAAAGGTATCCAAAAAGAAACCTCAACTTGCACTCGAGTCTGATCCAGACTCAGACTCAGAAGACGACGAAGGAGACCGACCTAAGCTGGTCCGACTGGCCCGGAACTACTACAAGGAATTAAAGAATCAATCCAATAGAAGAAAAGCTAGCCGAAAGAAGGAAGATCAAGCTGAATCAACTAAGAACAAATCAAGTGTGACTTGCTTCGAGTGCAATAAAAAGGGACATTTCAAATCCGAATGTCCTAACCTAAAAGAAGCGAAGAAAGCAAGAAGAAAGAAGGCACTTCAGGCAATGTGGGACGAGTCCTCCTCCGAAGAAGAAGAAGAGGTCCCACAGTCGAACCTGCTCGCGCTAACCGCCTCAGAAGAAATCGAGACCGAGTCAGAATCGGAACAGGACGACGGCAGACTAACATTTTTAGACGACGGCGAAATCAAGGTAAGTGGTTTTTCTAGATGTCAGTTAAATAAGTTAATTTCTTATCTTTCTCGAGATTTGGCGAAAGCTAAACTCCGAGTCGAATCCCTTCGACAGGAAGTAAAACTCCTGAAAGAGGGAGCTGACTCTAGATCTTTAACTGAGAAGGTCCAAGAAGGAACCTCTACTCAAGTTGAAAAACTTGAGAAAGAGAACTCCTCACTTAAAACTCAAGTTAAGGATCTTAGATCAGCTTTAGAACGATTCACTTCTGGTTCCAAGGGTCTTGACATGATTCTTGGAAAACAGAAATCGGTTCTAAATCGATCCGGACTAGGCTATAGAGCCAAATCAAGACAAAGATCCTACTATGCTGTACTGAACCAGTCCAGACCTAAAGTTCAGGCATGGGTACCTAAACTGTACCTGAACAAACAAACTAGATCAAATCAGTATTGGATCCCCATGGACAAGATTCACATCTTGCCAAACCATTATCGTGGCTATAGTCCAGGGGGAGCCAAATTAAAAACAATATTTATTGCTAGATAAAACTCAATTCCTGTTTGCAATTTGCATGATTGATTGTTTATTTAATTTCTACAATTTACCATGCTTAGACTTAGGAATGGTTAGTTTAAGGACTGAACCAACTTAACTAAAATTTGAATAACACAGTATTGGGTGGCGGTGAGATGATAGTACGTTGGGGAAGCCAATTGTAATAAGGTCAAGTACACTCTTCTTGGTCTCTTTAGATTGGTGAAACTAGCCGAAGCTACCGATCCAAGACCCAAACTAGTTAGACCAGAATTTTTTCAAGAAATAGTTTTGAAAATGAAATTTCATTAAAAGGTTTTGTCAAGGAAAGGGTTGATGATCCAATAAGGCTACGGCCAAAGAAGGCCTAGTGCCTCGCCAAGACCTGGAAGCCAATTTTTGAAATTCAAATTCAAATTATTCTTTGACAAATTCGAATCTAACACAAATTTTCAGTTAATTATAGATTCAAACATTATTTTTTAATAAACTCCAATCAATTGCTTTCAAAAATTAATTAGACCTTTTCAAAATAAATCATAATTTTTCAAAATAATTCTATTTACCAAAACTTGTCTCACAAAACCTGTAAGGCTAACGTGATTGCTAACCCTAGATTGGGTGAGACAGACTATGTTGTGAAAATCAATTTAAGCTATTCCTGGTTCTAATTGGATCCAAATCAATAAAACTCTTTATGTGTAGGAACATAAAGATTTGGACCAATGGATGTTGCATAGCGGTTGCTCCAGACACATAACTGGAGATAAATTGAAATTCACCAAACTCAAGTTCAAGAACCTAGGCTCAGTGGCATTTGACAACAATGCTACACTCAAGGTAATTGGGTCAGGTAATATTGAACTTAAAACTAACTTTGTTATTAAGAAAGTTCTTTTGGTTGAAAACTTCAAATTTAACTTGCTTAGCATAAGTCAGTTATGTGATTCTGGTTATGTAGTTACCTTTAACAATTCTAACTGCCTGATTAGAAACCTGCAAGACTCAGAAATCATACTTAAGGGCACTAGGAAAAATAATATTTACACTATAAACCTACCCCTAGTACCTAAATGTGTTAGATTGTGTACGGTACGCTAAGGGGGGTGAATAGCGTTTCTTTGATTCTTTCAACCTACGTTGTTAGTTTGCAGAGCGGAAATACAAGATAATAAAACCAACAACAAAGAACAAACGCTAACAAACCATATTTAGTTGGTATCCACCCCGGCCGGGTGACTAATCCAACAATCTGTCGGTGGATCACTCCCCGGATAACCTCCGGCTATCACGTGTCACTCCTTGTGGGTGGAGAAACCTCACCACAACACCTTGGACGCTTTGTGAACACAGTAGACTACTAACCGGCTTTACCCAAGCAGGTTTCGTCAAGAAACTCAGCCACCACGACGTCCTCTTTAAATAGGACTCGGGGCTGATTTCTCGCTACCAATCGACTGCCCCTAGGGCAGTCGACTGGTGCCAGCTAAATTCGACCGTTGCAACTCCAACGTTCGAATTTTAGCCAACTCACCAGCCGCTACCAGTCGACTGCCCACAGGCCAGTCGACTGGTCCCAGGCTGAGACCTTTCTGTGAGTTCCCTCAGTCGACTGCCCCCAGGCCAGTCGACTGGTCTACTCACCCACCTAAGGTTACCCATCCTGAGTACATTCCACTCCGCACTCAAACCCTAGGATTTCCCGAGTACAATCACACTGCACTCGTACCCTCACAACTCGACTGACTCCTCCTCCGCAGCTTCGACTGTTGCCTTCGCGCCCTCTTCATCTTCGGCCCTCGTCCCTCGGATGCGCACGCAAGCCTCCAGCTTGCCTCCATGCCACCCTTCACGTACGCCTCGAAGTCCACGCCCATCAGCTCATCGTCCCTGCTCTCCAAGGTCCCTCAGATGCGCACACAAGCCTCCAGCTTGCCTCCATGCCATCCTTCACCGTACTGAGGCCGTCCAGTCAAGTCCATATGCGTAACCTGTACAACCTGCACACTCATCATACGCATATCAAATACAAGGGTAAACCTAACTTAAACCCTTTGCCCAAACATCAAAACCCATGGTCACTCCGGACCATCTTAGGGCCGATTGCTCCAACAATCTCCCTCTTTTTGATGTTTGGCAATCCGTTTAAGTTAGGGAAAGCAAGATAATAGTCAATAGCAAAAACCATGCTAAAACAAAATGCATATGCAATGCAAAAATGGATCCTATCCCAAGGCATCCCACACCTAACCCTCCAAGTTAGGATTTTCTACACCTAGCCCTCCAAGCTAGGACTTTTACCCACCTAACTCTCCAAGTTAGGACTTTTCACCAAAATGGGCATTTTAAGGCTTTTCCCGAGCTCCCCCTACATTGGACTTACAAAGGCTTTTTAAGAACCTGTCCAAGGTTCCCCTTATGCCAAGAAGGGAGCAACCATGCTCCCCCTTAACCTAGGGTTTCATTCAAAGGTAAGTTTGGTTTCCCAACTTAAACACAAACTTCTCTCCCCCTTTGCCATACATCAAAAAGACCCCAATAATTACCCAATTATTGGTTCTTTTAATCCCTAATGACCATAAACAATGTGTACTAGCCCCCATACACTTGCTTTGCATCATTTAGACCTCAAACCAGTTGCTGATACAAAAATTTGGCCTTGACCAGTCGACTGCCAAAATGGCAGTCGACTGATACTCTGAAAGTCTGAAATTTCAGCATTTCTGACGAAATTCAGAAATGCGCCAAAAATTTCACAAATCTCCAAAAATTCCCAAATTTTGTGGAGAGGTTTGTGGTACCCATATCTACTTGGGAAAAATACATTCTAAAATGTATCTATCACCATTCCCAAGTTTGACACAAAATCCAAAAATTTCAAGATGAAAATTAAGGCAACTAGGAGGCAACCTCCCCCTTAACCCATGCCTTCTCCCAATTTTCATTTTCGAAGGGTTAAGTTCTACCCAACTTAACCTCCTAGACACCACGTTGAGTCATACACAACCCAACACCCGAGTTATTCCCCCTTTGACACTCTTATAGCATTGCCCGAGGCAATCTTTCCCTAGGTGCCAAAAAGAACTCAACAAAAGTCTAAAAACTCTAAAGTTTGCAAGCACACTTGCTAGGATATACCCTATCCTAGAAAAATATGATATCATGGAAATATCAAGTGTGCTTGACTTTTGGTACACATCTAAGTTTCTTAAGGATTTTGCATTAAGTATCAACTTTTAAATTCATTTCTAATCCCATGTGTTTGTCAAATCTACCCATCATAATTCGACACATGGAATTGTCCTCAATGTTCCCTGTTTAACCTCTAAATCTTAGATACTTAGGGAAACTTTATCAATCTTCCTTGATTTTCAAAATATCAATAAATCCTTATTAACCCATGAGATAACACTTCATTTAAGGAATATGAGATCATAATTAAGACTTTAAATCCACAGCCATATCCTATAATCCAAATTTGTAATTTTGATTGTCCAATACACCTATTTTCATTTCAGCCTACAGACCAGTCGACTGCCCCTGTGGCAGTCGACTCCCAAAACTCACAGAATGTTTCTGGGCTCTTACCAGTCGACTGCCCCCAGGGCAGTCGACTGATACCAGAATTTCAGGTTTTCCAGCCCGACTTTCAGAAATGTCCTAAAAATTCTACAAATCTCCAAAAATTCTGAAATTTCGTGGGGAGATTTGTGAAGCCAATATCTACTTGGGAAAAATATGTTTCCAAATAAGTGTACTCCAAATCCCAAGATTGTCACGAAATCCTACTTCTTCTAAAAAGTATCAAATGAGCTCATCCTAAAAGTGCTAATTCTCACTTCTCTTCAATGCATCCCCTTCTCCTTGATCACAACTCATTTATATCATTAAATTATATGGTGTTCCACCATTAAACCTCAATTTTATCAATTAACTCTTCTTTTTCATCTTTTTCCCCCTAAATTCTCCTTTTAATGTGCCAAAAACTAGGATTAAGACTTACCTAAGTCTTCTAACCCTTTTTGGCACATTTCATCTAATTTCCTAAGGGAGAAACTTTTGAGATCCATTTACCATGGACCCCAAAGGCTCCTAGAGCTCCCCCTTGAGCTCTTAGCCTTAGTCACCTCCCTAAGTGACTCCATCCACACTAGGCCACACCGGTGTGCCACCGGTGACTCTTGGCCTACAAAATTGACCTTTTTAACCTTGGACACCTTATCCTTGGTTAGGTTACTCCTTTTACCCTTGGATGGCATCCCCTTGCCATCCTTGGACCTTCCCTCCTTACTAAGATTGTATGCTTTCCCAGCATACTTCTTTCCATTGCCCTTGGAGGTCTTAGATCGGTACCCCAATCCCGATCTATCATAGTTGGGTTTTATACTACCCAATACCATGTCTAAGCCCTTAGATCCAACCGTGAATCTTTCTAGGGCTTTTTCTAATGTATCAAGCCTTGCCCTCAAGGCTTGATTTTCCCTCTCTAGACCTTTAACCTTGTAGTCCATATGCCCACTTTGGACATTCCTAGAACTACCCATTTTCTTAGGTATTTGTTTCCCTCCCTTGGGGTTAATGCCTTTAGCCTTGGATACACAGGTCTTAGATTTACCATGATGCATGCTTTTCTTAGGATATGTATCTACCTTGTTATCCTTATTCTTATCATGATATTTAAAACCATGGTTATGCATAAAAAGATAGTTTTCATGAACTCTAGCATGCATGGATGAATGATTTGCATTATTTCTAATATTCATGGATGGGTAATTGGCATGATTCTTAGCATTCATGGAGGAACTTAAATATGAATGGCAATTTAATCTAGGGTTAGGAATTATCTCCCTTACCCTTGTAGTCCCTCTTTGATGTGGGCTTCTCTTCTTCCTTTGCTCTTTCTCCCATCTCCTCAAGTGCTCCATCTTCTTGAGTTGTCCACTCTTTGGGCACTTGGTGTGGTAGTGCCCTAGCTTACCACACGTAAAGCATCTAATCTTCTTCCTCTGTTCTTGGGCTCCTCCATTCCTACAATTTATGTTAGATTCAAATCGAATGGACCCGGGTTTAGAAGTTACCTCTCTTTTACCTTTTGGGCACTTGTCCTTGTAGTGCCCCTTTTCATTACACCCAAAGCATGTAATGTGGTCCTTTCTCTTGGCTTTGGTGGAGGTAGATGCTAGGTTGACTACTTCTTCAACTTTCGATGATGTGGAGGCTTCCTCTTGATCATGTGTAGATGAGGGTCTCTCCTCCCCCTCAATCCTTGAGGTGGTGACCTCTTCCCCTTCTTCCATTTCACTTGAGGAGGTAGATGATTCTTCTTCCTTTTTCTCCTCTTCTTGGGCTATTGCGTTTACTTCCTTGGCCACTTCCACTAATTGATCTTGTGTAGGGTTCTTATGAATTTCTTGTAATTTGCTCCACAATTCATATGCATTTTGATATTCTCCTACACGACTCAAAACATTAGTAGGCAAAATATTAACTAAAATATTGATTACCTTTTCATTTGCCCTAGATTGCTCTTGTTGTTCATTTGTCCAATATCTAGGGCGAAGCCTTTTGTCATGCTTGTCTCTCGAAATTTCAAAGGGGTCTTCAATGGTCATCCTACAATCCCAATCCATTCCTAGCCAATTTTCCATCCTTGACTTCCAATGGCCGAATTCTTCATGATTGTAGGATGGTGGTGCGTTGATGTCTTCCCCCAACTTATCTTCCATGTTCTTCCCTCTAGATTTTGCTCTTCTTGGCGGTTAGTCCAATCACGAGCGGTCCTTCGCTCTGATACCAATTGTTAGATCGTGTACGGTACGCTAGAGGGGGGTGAATAGCGTTTCTTTGATTCTTTCAACCTACGTTGTTAGTTTGCACAGCGGAAATACAAGATAATAAAACCAACAACAAAGAACAAACGCTAACAAACCATATTTAGTTGGTATCCACCCCGGCCGGGTGACTAATCCAACAATCCGTCGGTGGATCACTCCCCGGATAACCTCCGGTTATCACGTGTCGCTCCTTGTGGGTGGAGAAACCTCACCACAACACCTTGGACGCTTTGTGAACACAGTAGACTACTAACCGGCATTACCCAAGCAGGTTCGTCAAGAAACTCAGCCACCACGACGTCCTCTTTAAATAGGACTCGGGGCTGATTTCTCGTTACCAGTCGGGGGCAGTCGACTGGTGCCAGCTAAATTCGACCGTTGCAACTCCAACGTTCGAATTTTAGCCAACTCACCAGCCGCTACCAGTCGACTGCCCACAGGGCAGTCGACTGGTCCCAGGCTGAGACCTTTCTGTGAGTTCCCTCAGTCGACTGCCCCCAGGCCAGTCGACTGGTCTACTCACCCACCTAAGGTTACCCATCCTGAGTACATTCCACTCCGCACTCAAACCCTAGGATTTCCCGAGTACAATCACACTGCACTCGTACCCTCACGACTCGACTGACTCCTCCTCCGCAGCTTCGACTGTTGCCTTCCCGCCCTCTTCATCTTCGGCCCTCGTCCCTCGGATGCGCACGCAAGCCTCCAGCTTGCCTCCATGCCACCCTTCACGTACGCCTCGAAGTCCACGCCCATCAGCTCATCGTCCCTGCTCTCCAAGGTCCCTCAGATGTGCACACAAGCCTCCAGCTTGCCTCCATGCCATCCTTCACCGTACTGAGGCCGTCCAGTCAAGTCCATATGCGTAACCTGTACAACCTGCACACTCATCATACGCATATCAAATACAAGGGTAAACCTAACTTAAACCCTTTGCCCAAACATCAAAACCCATGGTTACTCCGGACCATCTTTGGGCCGATTGCTCCAACAAAATGCATGTTAACTCAGTTAGAACAATCAAACCTCTGGCATAGGAGACTAGGTCACACTAACCTAAAAATTATTTCAAAAATCACCCAACTCGACCTAATTAAAGGTATTCCTAAAATTAAAAATCATGAAAACTTAATATGTGAATCATGTAATCAAGGTAAACAAACTAGGTCTAATCACAAACTAATCCAATCTGATCAAACTTAAACCACACTTGAGCTCCTGCACCTTGACCTATTTGATTCACATGGAGACAAGTCACTAAGCGAAAATCGATACTGCTTAGTAATAGTTGATGATTACTCTAGGTTCACCTGGGTTAGGTTTCTAAAGACCAAAGATGAAACCCTAAACCTATTCAGTAACTTTTGTAAGTTAATAGAAAATCAAAACGATACTAAAATCAAAAGACTTAGGAGTGACCATGGGGGAGAGTTTGAAAATCAACAATTTGAGGAATTTTGTAAGGTAAATGGGTATATACATGAATTTTCATGTCCTAGAATCCCCCAACAAAATGGGATAGTTGAAAGAAAAAATAGAACTCTACAGGAAGCCGCTAGGGCTATGCTCAATGAATTTAACTTAGCTAACCAATATTGGGCAGAAGCAATTAGTACGGCTTGCTACATCCAAAATAGGGTCCTGATTAACAAGCGACACAACAAAACACCCTATGAATTATACTACCATAGACTTCCAAACCTACACTACCTAAGGGTCTTTGGGTGCAAAGTCCATATCCTAAACACCAAGGACTATCTAGGTAAATTCCAGTCTAAGTCAACCCCAGGCATCTTCTTAGGATACTCAACAACAAGTAGAGCCTATAGGGTTTACAACAAACAAACTAAGAAAATTGAAGAAACAACTAATCTAATATTTGATGAAGAAATTAACTCAAAATCTGACAATCCAAATCTGGCTTCATCAAATACTGATCAAGAAGATAATCAACAAGTTGTTGAATCCTTAATTGAACCCATAAACGAACTAACTATTGAACCAATGATTGAGTCAAATCAACCAACTATTGAACCAATAATTGAATCATCTCAAAGAGTTGAATCAAATAGTGAACCAAACCGACCAACCAGACCTGAGGCTGAACCAAGTTCTAGAAAAACCAAGAAACCCAGACTTAATCACCCAACCGATCAAATTGTGGGTGATCCTATAGAAACCTTAGTCAAATAGCAATGATTTCAAAAATAGAACCTAAGACTATAGAAGAAGCCCTACCTGATCCTGATTGGATCATAGCTATACAAGAAGAGTTAGCCCAATTTGAGAGGAACCAAGTCTGGGAATTAGTACCTAAACCTGAAGGCAAATCCATCATTGACACTAAGTGTGTTTTTAGGAATAAGCTAAATGATCAAGGAGAAATAGTCAGAAATAAAGCCCGCTTAGTAGCGAAAGGATTCAGCCAAGTAGAAGGGTTAGATTACGACGAAACATATGCCCTAGTAGCTAGACTTGAGTCCATTAGGATGTTATTAGCCTTTGCATCCCACAAAGGATTCAAACTATATCAAATGGATGTAAAGTCAGCCTTTCTAAATGGATTCATTAAAGAAGAAGTCTATGTAGGACAACCCCCTGGGTTTGAGGACTTAGAAAGACCTGACCACGTTTACAAACTTACTAAAGCACTATATGGACTAAAACAAGCACCTAGGGCCTGGTATGAACGATTATCAACTTACTTAATTTCTAAAGAATTTAAACAAGGACAAATTGACTCAACCTTATTTATTAAAACCCTAGGAAAAGAAATCTTTATTGCCCAAATCTACGTTGATGATATAATCTTTGGGTCTACCAACTCTAATTATCTAAAAGAATTCATGAAAATAATGGAAAATGAGTTTGAAATGAGCTTAGTTGGGGAGCTCAACTTCTTCCTAGGATTACAAATTAAACAAACTAGGGATGGAAACTATGTTCATCAATCCAAATATGCTAAAGAGTTAATAAAGAAATTTAAAATGGATAACTCTAAAAGCATAAGTACCCCCATGACCACAAATGTAAAAATAGATAGTGACCCTGATGGTAAACCAGTAGACCTTAAACTCTATAGAAGTATGATAGGAAGCCTACTATACCTTACAGCAAGCAGACCTGATATCCTTTTTACTGTAGGAATGTGTTCTAGATACCAAACCTGTGCTAAGGAAACGCACTTAGCAGCCCTGAAAAGAATACTAAGATATGTTAAGGGCACCATAAATGTAGGGATTTGGTATCCTAGGACCTCAACCTTTGACTTGTCAGGATACACAGATTCTGATTATGCTGGTTGTAAATTAGATAGAAAGAGTACAAGTGGAAGCTGCCAACTGTTAGGAAATAGTCTAGTAAGTTAGTGCAGTAAAAAACAACACTGTGTAGCTCTATCCACAACTGAAGCTGAGTATGTTGCCTTAGGAGAGTGTGTAGCACAACTTTTATGGATGATGCACACTCTTAAGGACTTCCAGCTCAACTACACCCAAACTCAGGTTTTCATTGACAACATAAGCTCGATTAATCTAACTAAGAACCCAATCCAACATTCCAGAACTAAACACATAGAAGTTAAACACCACTTTGTAAGAGACCATGTAGCCAGGGGTGAAATAGTCATTAAGCATGTAGACTCTAAATCAAACTTAGCTGACATATTCACTAAATCCCTACCTGAGTTTGAATTCAGCTCACTAAGAAGGCAGTTAGGATTATGCTTGGTAGAATAGGGTTACTCTACTTTTGTTTTTTTTGTAACTGCTTTACTTATTTTAAATCAGTTTCTAAAATTTTTTCAAAAATCAGCTTTTACTTAGTTTTGAAAAGTTTTTAAAAATAAATTTTTTTTTCTTTCAACTTAGTTTGATTTTAAAAAACTACCCCCTTCAAAACTAGGGCTTTTTCGCAAATGGACTTAGCATAGGCCCTAACCCTAGAACTGCATGCACCTATTGATCTAGAAGCCAGCATCTCACAAGCACCTTAGGGTACTTTTGATTGATAACCTAGAATGGGTTGAGATGCTTAGGTCATTGCCTTAATTCAAGATGCTTTATGTCAGTGCATCTGCAGTAATTGGGGCACTAAATACAACTTACACAGTAATCAAGTTGAGTATCAAGTTTAGAAAATCTAACTTGAACAAAACACTTAACTTTACTAACCCTAGTGAAAATTACTGTTTATAACAGTTAGAAGTAGCTAATTGGGTTAGACAGGACCCTAAAAGAGAAAATTAAAATTGGTTTGATTTAGTTCATATCCTGTATTGGTTCAGTACAGCAAATTATGCAATTTAGCAATTTTCTTTCTGCAATTATACAATTTATCTTTTTTCAATATTGCTTTATTTCTTTTGATATATGGCAAAGGGGGAGAGATAGGAAAGGAGAGAGAAACTTTAAAATTTAGTTTTTGTTAAATTCAAAATTTTATCCTTTATTCAAAAAGTAATTAATCTATTTGTTTTGAAACTTAAGTTTTCAAAAATTTTGTCTAAGTATTTAAGTTTTCAAAAAAAAACTTCTGAAACTTAAGTTTTCAAAAATTCTCCTAAGTATTTGAAACTTAAGTTTTCGAAAATTTTGTCTAAGTACTTATGTTTTCAAAAATTTTGTCTAAGTACTTAAGTGTTCAAAAAACTTCTGAAACTTAAATTTTCAAAAATTCTCCTAAGTACTTGAAACTTAAGTTTTCAAAAATTTTGTCTAAGTACTTAAGTTTTCAAAAAAAAAAACTTCTGAAACTTAAGTTTTCAAAAATTCTCCTAAGTACTTAAAACATAAGTTTTCAAAAATATTTTCCTAAGTACTTAAAACTTAAGTTTTCAAAAATTGTTTTAAGTACTCAAAACTTAAAGCTCTCAAAAATTTTTCTATGTATAAATTTTCCAAAAATTACACGACCATAATTTGGAAAATATGTTTCTTTTGAAAACTGTTCTAAAGTGTTTGAAAAATTAATTCCATCTTTAGACTTAGAATTTTTTAAACCCCACGAACTCTTTGAAAAATCTAGAGGGAGATTCTTTCCAGGGGGAGGAAACAAATTTTTAACTGTTCTAATTAACTTAACTTTTTAATCGGGTTGCCATAAATCAAAAAGGGGGAGATGTTGGTACAGACAGCACCCAAGTCGAACCTGTGTTTTGATAATGGCAAAAGGGTTTAAAAGTTAAGATATTATGTTTATCTAACATGTTCACTAAGTTTATAGGAAAAGAAGTCCTAGGTACACTGGGCACGAAGTCCTGGTCGAGGACTGGGCACGAAGCCCTGGCAAGGAGCGGGGCACCGAAGACCTGCTCAGAAGGTGGGCACGAAGACCTGCTCGGAAGGTGGGCACGAAGACCTGGTCAGGTGTATCGAGCAAAAGTCCAACCGAAGGAGCCGGTTGGCAAAAGGTAAACTCTCCTGAGAGGAGTAGGTGAGGACGCGTTCCCCGTCGAGGGAACAGTAGGTGTCGGCTCGACCTAGGGCTCCATTTCGGAGACCCAAATTCAGAACCAAGACAGCTGAGGCTGTATAAAGATATCATATTATTGCTCTGTGTTATTTTGGACTAACCCTGGATGCAGGACCGAAGGAATGAGTGTCTGCAGCTCAGAGAGCCTCAAAGGAGTGAGGCAGCAACTGAGTAGGGCGCCCGGAGTGTCCCGGGCGCCCCCAAGGTGAATACAAAAGAAGTGGAGCAAATGTACGCTTCGAAAGCTAACTGGGCGGGGCGCCCCCATTCTCCCAAGTGTCCCCATGCTCCCGGGTGCCCCGGATGGTCCGGGCGCCCCGAGCTCAAGCCAACGAAGTGGATAAAAGTCAAGCCAGCGAGAAGCCAGCAGATAGAGTCAACCCGGGCGCCCCTAGCATCCCGGGCGCCCCCAGTCAAACCTCAGCCCGATCCCGTAGGGATAACGGCTGACCGAGAGGTGCTCAGATCGGTTGACACGTGGGGGGGCGCCCACAACGTTCCAGGCGCCCCCAGAGGCTATAAAATGGCCCCTCAACCCCAAGGCTTGTAGACACAATTCTTCCAACGCATTCACGCTCTTCTACTCCCGCGCTCTGCTCCGGAAACCTCCCGACTCGAGATACAAGTGCCGACGATGTCCCTCTGCTCCGAAAATATAATCTCCACCGGACGTCGGTAATGAAGAGCTGCTTTTAAGTTTACTGTACTATTCTTGTAATACATTTTGTAAACTATTTTTGCGCACATATAGAATTGCCCACAGTAAACGGTCAACGACCGTGGGCCTTGGAGTAGGAGCCGACCGCGACTCTGAACCAAGTAAAATCGTGGTGTTCGCGTGTGTTTTACTTTATTTATTTACGCTGCTAATTCTCTTTTACAAATCCGAACGTTTTACGATATTCACCCCCCCCCTCTATCGTTCTTCTCGATCCAACATACACATCCTACATAAGGTATACTTTATTAGGTAACGATTTTCAACCTTGTGACCTATGGTGTGCAGCCCATTCATCAACTCTTGGATCCTTGCGCGGAGCTGTGCTGCAGTTTCGACGTCGTGCATCTTTATCGTGTAGAGTATGTTGAGTAACAGATCCGTTTTGCTGATCCGTGTATCCGACGTACCTTTTTGTAGCTCAATTAGCTTGTTTCAGAGTTCCTTCGCACTGCTGAAGGGTCCGACATGGTTTAGCTCTTCTTTCATCAGGTTGCATTGTAGTGTCTGTATTGCTTTAGCATCGACCTCTATCTTCTTCTTTAGTGGACCGTGCCACTGAGTATAGTGTTGCACCACGCCTTGTGCATTTTTAGGTATCTCCAGTCCAGACTGGATGATGATCCACATGTCCACCTGAGTTTTCAGGTGGACCTCCATCCTACTCATCTAGTAGGAGAAATCTCCTACTTTGAAGAGAGGTGGTCTGGCGGTGTTGTATCCCTCTTGCATGACCATTTAATTAAACTAAAAATAAATTTTAGAAAAACTCATCCCAAGACTAAGTCTAGGATTAGTAGTGCGGCAGAAAATAGTAATAAGGAAAAAATCGAGTGGTGTTGTACTAATCTCGATTAACGAAAAAAATACGAACGGAAAATTTTTTTTAAAATTCAAAAAATCCGAAAAAATGCACAACTGGTGGTTGCACCAGATTTGAGCCACCTGCTCTGATACCACTTGTGGGATTAGTTTGAATCGATAGAGGGGGGTGAATATCGAATGACAATTTTTCGGAAAACATAGAGTAATTGCGCAACGAAAAAACAAATCAATGCTAACACATTTGTTTTACTTGGATCGAAGTCGAGGTCGGCTCCTACTCCAAGGCCCATGGTCCTTGACCATTTACTATGGGCAATTCTATATTGCGTAAAATTATTACAACTTGAAGTTCAAATATAGAATTAAAATACAACACTTAAAAAAATGATTATACCGACGACCGGAGAAATTTGAATGTCGGAGCCGTAGGTCATCGTTGGCGCTTGAGTCTTGAGCACGGAGCGTTTGGAGCAGAGCGCTTGAAAGAATGCATAGAAAGAAGTTGTGTTTGAAGTCAAGGGGGTGAACCCCTTTATATAGCAGTCATTGGAGCGCCTGTGTTGAAGGGGGCGCCTGACACGTGGCCTTCCCTGCGAGAAACTCCATCCGCTGACTTGGCCAGCGGTTATCCCTTCAACTGGGGTGCCTGAGCTGACTGGGGCGCCTGTATGAACACAAGCACCTCAATTGATGATGTGGTAGCTTGCTTCGATTGGCATGGAAACACCCTTGTCTGGGGCGCCTGTATCAACACAGGCGTCTGGTCAAACAGGCGGCTGACACCATTGAGGTGCCTGGGAGCAGAAAACTTTCACCCTTCGTTTCTACAACCAGGGTTAGTTCGAAAACACAAATAATAAATAATATAATATCATTTAAGCATGATTAACAGCCTGAGCTGTCTTGGTTCTAACTTTGGGCTTCCGAAATGGAATCCTAGGTCGAACCGACACCTAATGTTCCCTCCTACGGGGAACGCGTCCTCACCAACTCCTCTCAAGAGAGTTTACCATTTTGCCAACCGACTCCTCCGGTTGGACTTTTGCCTAATCCCCAGGATCAGGTCTTCGTGCACAGTCCACGACCAGGACTTATTGCCCAGCTTCACTCACCAGGTCTTTGGTGCCCAGTCCACGACCAGGACTTATTGCCCAGCTTCACTCACCAGGTATTCGGTGCCCAGTCCATGACCAGGACTTATTGCCCAACCTTATGTCAGGACTTAGGTGTCCAGCCCGCGGCCAGGACTTATTGCCCAATTCTTAGAACCAGGACTTCGTGCCTAGTGTACCTAGGACTTTTCCTACACACCTGAGTAGCATTGTTAGATCACAATAAAACCTTGACTTCTGAACCCTTTGGCATTATCAAAACACAGGTTTGACTTTCGTGTTTCCGGCACCAACAATCTCCCCCTTTTTGATTTATGGCAACCAGGTTCAAAAAGTTAAGTTTAAACCATTAAAGCACACAAACATGTTTATCAAGGAGATTACAAAAAAATCATTTACTAAACTCCCCCTGAAATAGATATTCTCCCTCTGAAGCTCTCAATGATATGCAGTTTCAAAAAGTTATAGTGTTTTAAAATTTTGACTAAGTGTTTTTTAAAATAAAGCAAAGCATTTGCCAAAAAAAATTTACACTTAGCATAGTTTCTAGAAAAAGGTTTGCAAGCCCAAATTTTACTTTAGAAAATTTTCACTTAACAAAAAGGCTTTGCAAAAAAAAACCACTTAACCAAATTTTTGTGCAATCTTTTTATTTAGAAAAAAAAATTCATTTTAAGCCAATTTTTGCAAACCAAAAATTCACTTGAGAAATTTCTCTTAATAAAATTTTACTTAAAAAAAATTCACTTACCCATATTTTGCAAAAAATATTTCACTCGAAACTTTCCACTTAGAGAAAAATTTTATGCACTTCGAAAAGTATTCTACTTGAAAGGTTTTGTGCACTTAAACATTTTGCTTAGGAAACTTTTGCTTAAAAAATTATTTAGGAAACTTTTGCTTAGAAAGATGCATTTGGAAAAGATTTTTCTTAAAGAAAATGCTCTTAAAAAAATTACATAGACAAATGCACTTTAAAAAAAATTACTTAAAAAATTGAGCACATAAAAATTCAACTTAGAAAAGTCTTGCAAAAAAAAAATTTTTAAGACCATTTTACTTAGAAAAATTTGCTCAGACCATTTTGGCCACTTAAGTAAGATATATCTTTGAAAACAATATCTGTACTGAAATTTAACTTTCCTTTTTGGAAAAAGATAAAAATTGAAAATTTTTACTCTCCATTTTGTTCTCTACCCCTTTGCCATATATCTAAAAAAATATTGGTAAAAACCCATTGTAAGTCAATTTCGAATTAGAGCTAGATAAAAGAAATTGTGAATCCGTATTGAACAACTCTAGTGAAATCAAGCAAGAAAAAGGACCAAACAATTAATCTGAATTTGTTCGGGTCCTGTCTAACCCAGTTAGCTACTTACTAACTATTATATAATAGTAGTTTTCACTAGGGTTAGTCAAGTTAAGTGATTTGATCAAGTTAGATTTGCTAAGCTTGAACACTTAACTTGATTGATATTTCAAATGTATTTATCGCCCCAATCACTATAGATGCACTAACTTAAAGCATCTTGAATCAAGGCATAGACCAAAGACTCTCAACCTAGTCTAGCTTATCAATCAAAGTACCCTAAGGTGCTTGTGAGATGTTGGCTTCTAGATATATAGGTGCATGCAATTCTAGGGTCTATGCCTTGAATCAAGGCAAAGACCAATTAAGGCATCGAGGGTGGGAAGACCTAGTGAATAACGGCACGGTCGATGCCTTAATTGGTCTATGCCTTGATTCAAGGCATAGACCCTAGAATTGCATGCACCTATATATCTAGAAGCCAACATCTCACAAGCACCTTAGGGTACTTTGATTGATAAGCTAGACTAGGTTGATATGCTTTGGTCTATGCCTTGATTCAAGATGCTTTAAGTTAGTGCATCTATAGTAATTGGGGCGATAAATACACTTGAAATATCAATCAAGTTAAGTGTTCAAGCTTAACTTGACTAACCCTAGTGAAAACTACTATTATATAATAGTTAGTAAGTAGCTAACTGAGTTAGACAGGACCCGAACAAATTCAGATTAATTGTTTGGTCCTTTTTCTTGCTTGATTTCACTAGAGTTGGTTCAATACGGATTCACAATTTCTTTTATCTAGCTCTAATTCGAAATTGACTTACAATGGGTTTTTACCAATATTTTTTTAGATATATGGCAAAGGGGTAGAGAACAAAATGGAGAGTAAAAATTTTCAATTTTTATCTTTTTCCAAAAAGGAAAGTTGAATTTCAGTACAGATGTTGTTTTCAAAGATATATCTTACTTAAGTGCACAAAATGGTCTAAGCATTAATGGATCGGGCCTTGATCCATTAGGTGGCCAAGACCCAACTCCTCCTCATGGTCCCTATTGTATCCCTATATATACCCCATGGTGTCATGAGACCAAGGCATCCAAGACATCCAAGAGAAAACCTAGCCTCTCTATTCTTTTCTCTCCTCCCCTCTCTCTCCTAGGGCAACCGATGGCTAAGGGTTCAAGAGAAGTGGCGCAAGGTGATAAGGGAGGAAGAAACTCATCCTTTCTTCTTCTCCTCTTCATCCTTTTCTTCTCTTCTCCTTGTTAGATGTGTATACTAAAAGACTTGCTCTTATTATATATAAGATCATCTATATTTTGAAAAAGAATCATAACAACACTAGATGCATGTTTACATTAGTATATGCATGAAAGTCCAATACTGTGCACTGTAGATAACATAGTGTGTGGTGACACGCGGAAGATCGTGTTATCAGTCCCTTGCATAGTATAAGTAAGAGACTCACAACCGAGATGGATTTGGACAAATCATCGGGATGATTATAGTGTAATTAGGTGTGGTTTATCTTGACCATAGAATTACACTAGTGTGCTTTGTGTGCATTGAGCAGGACCAAAATCAGAGATCATCCAATTTGTACTGACTTACTAATTGGATTGGATCTCAGATTTATTATGGAGTACAATCCCTAAATTCCAATATAATAATGGGCACATATAGTTAATAATTATTTCTTTGATTTACCAATGGGTGAGATTTATTCTGTTAAATCGATAGGCCCAGTAAGTTGAGAAATAATATTAATTATATCGTGTGTCGTTGATTATTGACGGAATCTGTGTCCTGGTGAGTCAGGATGATGATGCCCCCTTGATGAGCTCATAAGGTTTATCATGTTAAACCCTGCAGGTGGATTTGATCCGACATGATGATAAGGTTGAGTGGTACTAGTCAAGGAGCCAGAAGTCGATTAATTAAAATTGTCAGTAATTTAAATTAATCGACGGGCATTCGATATCTTAAACATGGGGGGATGGATGACTCATAATAGGTGGAGCCCATATGAAAATATGAGGGTTGGTGAGGAAGTTCAATTAAGATCCTTTAGTAGAATGAATCTTAATTAATGGATTGGTTTTAGATCCATTAGTGGGCCAAGATCCAACTCCTCCTTTTGTTCCCTACCTTAGCCCTATATAAACCCCATGAGATCATGAAACCAAGGCTTAATCATCCAATTAATCAACCCAAGGCTCTCTCTCCTCTCCTCTCTCTTTTCTCTCTCCTAGGGCGTCGGTTAGAGAGGAAGGGAAACCCTCTTCTTCCTCATCCCATCTTTCTCCTCCAAGGGCGCCGATCACTGCTAGATAAAATGGAGGCTCTTGTTCTCCCTTTCGTGTTGTACGGCGAGGAGGAGTGGTAGCTGGTGGGTGCCGCGCGAGAGAGGCCGGCGGGTGGCTGTGCAAGGCGACAGGGCAAGGGTAAGAAGGTGAGGTGTTTGGCCGGTTTTGGGTAGAGGAGAAGCTTGTTTCTCCTCTTCTTCTTCTTCTTCATCATCCTCCTTGGATCTCCCTTGCTGTTGGTGAGCTCTCGGTGGCCGACGGCGCAAGGAAGAAGGAGGGAAGGTGCCGGTGGATCAAAACCCTAATGGCTAGGGTTTTAGCTAGGTGCAAGAAGGAGAGTTTCTTTTGGAGCTTTTAGTGATCCCTGTTCTCGGTAGCTCGTCGCCCACATGACGTTCGGGAGGGGAGGGACATAAGGTAGAAGGCTACGAGGTAAAGGAAGGTATAATTCTCTTCCTTGGTTCCATTAGTTCCTTTGTTTTGCTTCGTCATTTTATGTGGTTGATTGATTATTATCATGTTAATTATTTGATAATTAATTGTAATAATTAATCGTATTATGGACCCCGATAATAAAAATAAAAATCAGCGATCTACTCGTCCTCTCTTCCATGGTTCGGTTAGAAGAATTACAAGGTTCGATCTTTTTGATTGGCCAAGTTGTAATTCATACCGGATGATACGATGATGAGATGGTCGTTGGGAGACGGGTCTCCATTCGTATTAATTTTTAATCCGTAGACATAGAGAGGTCGCTTAAGGACGACCAAGTATTCGCTAGGGAAACCCGCCAAGCCGTACCGAGCACTCCCATAGAAGTCATGACAGTAAGCTTAGGAGGGGGAAAGCAGCGCCACCTTGGAGCAAGGTGGCCGGCAGCGTGCAAGAAAGGAAGAAGTTGGCGGCGGCTTGGGTGTGGGATAAGGAGAGTTTCTTTCCTTTACTCTCCTTCTTCTTCTTCACCTTCTTCCTCCTTTGTCTATGTGGTGGACGACGCAAGGTGGAAAGAGGAATTCCTTGTGACCGGCGGCAACCTTCTTGGAGGTTGGGGTTCCGGCGGATGCAAGTTGAGGAAGAAGAAGACACTTCTTCTCCCTAGGGTTTAGACCAAGCTAGGGTGGAGAAGTATGTGCCTTGGTGACTTCGGTTCTTGGTAGATCGTCACCCACATGACATCCAAGAGGGGAGGGTCATATAATAGATGATCGCGAGGTAAAAGGGAAGGTATAACTCTTCTCTTTGATTCCTTTGTTTTTCTATTATTTCATGTGGTTGATTAATTATCTTGATATTAATTATTTGTTAATTAATTATGATAATTAATTATTTTGAACCCCGATGATAAACATAAAAATTGGCAATCCGCTTATCGTTTATTCCCCGGCTAATCGGTTGGACAAGATTGATCACTAGAATAGCTTGGTTGTTCAAGCGATCGCTTGAATCGATTAGCACGACGATGAGACGGTCGATTGGGAAATAGGTCTTCATTCGTATTAAAAATTTTAATTCGTTGACATGAAGAGGTTCCCCATGCGCGACCTGGAATCCACGACCATCACATGAAAACCAAGCAGGAAGTCCAAATGAGTTGACATTTGGTAGGAAGTCCCGGTAGGTCTAGAGGACCCGATACTGAGCAAGTTAAAGCCCTGGTAGGCCGATCCGATGCCAAGTATTGAAGTCTAAATAGGTCCGGAGGACCCGATATTTGGCAGGTGAGTTGAGGTAAATCCTGGAGAAGACTGCAGTGAGGTCGTGTCCCAGAGGGACAAACCTTAGACCCTGATCCAACTAAAAAAATCAACGGAGGTTTCTAAGTTGAGATCCAAGTAGGTCTTACTGTCTTAATCATGCATACTACCTATCTATTTGTACTAATCTTGTTTTGCAAGATTATTATTATACTATCTATTGTACTAACTCTGTTTTGCAGGATCATGACCCTTTGAACTTCAAAGGGTCATAACTTTTGACTCAAAATTCGGAATCAAGATTTGTTAGATGTCATGCCTCCATGACTCAGAGATCTAGAATTGTTGTTTAGTTAACCTAACCAAAGGAAGGGGTTCAGTCAACTAAAAAGTGGGATCAGTCGATTGAACCCACTTTTTCCATCACAGATCAATTTTTCAGTCGATCAATAAAAGTGATCAGTTGACTGATCCATATTTGGAAAGCACAAAAGGTATAGAAGAAAAGCTTGTTCAGTCGACTGCTCAAAAGTATCAAAAAATATGAAAAGCCAGAACAACAGATCGAATTGGAGCAAACAAGGAAGAGAGTGTGGTTCAGTCGATTGAAAGGAGGTCCAGTCAACTGATAGGTTCAGTCAACCGAACGAAGGTTCAGTCGACTGAATGTTGCCTATAAAAGAGCACCTCAAGATCAGAGTTATCATTAATTCTCTGTCTACTTCATTTCGCTTCTGCTGATTTTTCTTGTGCATGATCTACTACCATAACGCCATATAGCTCACCAACATTCTATGCAAAAGTTCACATCTTCTTGTCAGTATAATTTGTTCATAGTACTTGCATTATATTCAAAGGAGATAGAGTATTACTATCCTCCTCTTACTTTTGTATGAGTTTGTTTTTCTTCGAAAGGTTTCGATGAAAAGGACTATAGTGGATTGCTCAATGAAGCAATCAAGGATAGTGTGCCTTGAAGTAAAAGTCAACGAAAGTTTAGAATCAAGTAAGAAAGATCTGTCTCCTATTTTTGTGTTTGTCTATTCCATTGCTACTTTGATTTGGTTTTACGGAGACGAAAAGAAAAGATTTCAAAAAAACGAGATTTACCCCCCCCCCTCCCCATCTCGCTAACGATCCAACATGCTTAACTCGGGGTAAAAACCCGAGTAAAAAAGACTTAGCAACTCTAGAGGATTTCTATCAACCCGAGACTCCCTCAGGAAATCTCACTCCAAACTCAAAACCACTACCGTCATCATCTTCTAATCGCTAATCGGATGAAGGGATAATGGTCACTAAGAACGTGGATAATACAATAGGGGGAATGCGACCACATGAGAAACGCTCCCCTTTTACTCCTTATTTAATACATAATTAAAGGTGTTGCGTGTACAGGGGTAACGGTGGCGGGAACCTCAAACTCGTGGGAAATGTGGGTTTCTCCGCACTTTCCCTATAAAAGATATGCCCCTCTATAGTAAAAGGCAACAGCAATAACCATACTCTTGCTCCTAGTATCTTCTTCGGCAATTTACCAAAAGGCGCACCCAAAAATGGGTATTTACCAAAAGGCGTCCCATGGTTTCAATGTTACCAAAGGGCGCAGATATTTTAGTAAACTTCCTCTTATACCCCTACTGTCAATCAAGTACTGCATGCAATTCTCTTTCCCTTTCTCTTTTTCTTTGTCAGTAACGAATTTCGAGATGGACCATAAAAAGATGTTCCTTTATATTTTGATAATAATATTATGGAACCTTTCTCAAAATAAAAAAATATTGAAATTAATTAAAATATTTTTATTAAATAAAAACTAAAAGAACATTTCAGCCGCCCACGTTTGGCCTGAAATGGTTCCATTTCAGGCCCAACATGGGGCTGAAATGTTTCCATTTCAGGCCCAACGTGCCCAATATTAAGGGTCTTTTCTCGATTCTTTGTTATTACATTTTAACACCTCGGAGAAGTCCAAATAAACAATGGATAGCAAATTTGAACTCCTTGTAACCTCAGAAATCCACAGGAACTGAAATTTTTACAATCGGAGCTCTCTAGGTCAATCAGTGGCCTTTTGGAGTCATTGGGGCCTGAAATGGAAAAATTTCAGGCCCACGTTAGGCCTAATTTCAGGCCCAACGTGGGCCTGAAATTTTTCCATTTCAGGCCCCAATGACTCCAAAAGGCCACTGATTGACCTAGAGAGCTCCGATTGTAAAATTTTCAGTTCCTGTGGATTTCTGAGGTTACAAGGAGTTCAAATTTGCTATCCATTGTTTATTTGGACTTCTCCGAGGTATTAAAATGTAATAATGAAGAACCGAGAAAGCATCACGTTGGGCCTGAAATGGGCACGTTGGGCCTGAAATTGAAACATTTCAGGCCCACGTTGGGCCTAAAATGGAACCATTTCAGGCCCACGTTGGGCCTGAAATAGAATCATTTCAAGCCCAGCGTGGGCCTGAAATGGTTCCATTTCAGTCCCAATGACCCTAAAAGGCCTAATATGTCAAAATTCACTATTTGACCTAGAGAGCTCCGATTGTAAAAATTTCAGTTCCTGTGGATTTCTGAGGTTACAAGGAGTTCAAATTTGCTATCCATTATTCATTTGGACTACTACGAGATATTAAAATGTAATAATGAAGAACCGAGAAGAAATCATACATTAGGCCTTTTAGGGTCATTGGGCCTGAAATGGTTGGACACCTATTGCATTGGTGATATCTAATATATAGATGTTTGGACACCTAAAATATCATCTCCTACCTCTGACCTCTCTATTCATATGAAATTTTCAGAAATCCAGATATGGGAGGTCCATCAGTGAGTTTTGACCAAAACTCACTGATATTTCTAAACTACTCCTATTTGATTGGTGATTTCTAATATATAGATGGTTGGACACCTAAAACATCATCTCCTACCTCTAACCTCTCTATTCATATGGAATTTTCAGAAATCCAGATATGGGAGGTCCATCAGTGGGTTTTGGTCAAAACTCATTGATATTTCTAAACTACTCCTATTTGATTGGTGATATCTAATATATAGATGTTTGGACACCTAAAACATTATCTCCTACCTCTAACCTCTCTATTCATATGGAATTTTGAGAAATCCAGATATGAGAGGTCCATCAGTGGGTTTTGGTCAAAACTCACTGATATTTCTAAACTACTCCTATTTGATTGGTGATATCTAATATATAGATGTTTGGACACCTAAAACATCATCTCCTACCTCTAACCTCTCTATTCATATGGAATTTTCAGAAATCCAGATATGGGAGATCCATCAGTAAGTTTTGACCAAAATCCACTGATATTTCTGAAAACCCACTGAGTTTTGGTCAAAACTTACTGATGGACCTCCCATATCTGGATTTCTGAAAATTCCATTTGAATAGAGAGGTTAGAGGTAGGAGATGATGTTTTAGGTGTCGAAACATCTATATATTAAATATCATCAATCAAATAGGAGTAGTTTAGAAATATCAGTGAGTTTTGACCAAAGCCCACTGATGGACCTCCCATATCTGGATTTCTGAAAATTCCATATGAATAGAGAGGTTAGAGGTAGGAGATGATGTTTTAGGTGTCCAACCATCTATATATTAGATATCACCAATCAAATAGGAGTAGTTTAGAAATATCAGTGGGTTTTGGTCAAAACTCACTGATGGACCTCCCATATCTGGATTTCTGAAAATTCCATATGAATAGAGAGGTTAGAGGTAGGAGATGATGTTTTAGGTGTTCAAACATCTATATATTAGATATCACCAATCAAATAGGAGTAGTTTAGAAATATCAGTGAGTTTTGACCAAAACCCACTGATGGACCTCCCATATCTGGATTTCTGAAAATTTCATATGAATAGAGAGGTTAGAGGTAGGAGATGATGTTTTAGGTGTCCAAACATCTATATATTAGATATCACCAATCAAATAGGAGTAGTTTAGAAATATCAGTGAGTTTTGACCAAAACCCACTGATGGACCTCCCATATCTGGATTTCTGAAAATTCCATATGAATAGAGAGGTTAGAGGTAGGAGATGATGTTTTAGGTGTCCAAACATCTATATATTATATATCACCAATCAAATAGGAGTAGTTTAGAAATATCAGTGAGTTTTGACCAAAACCCACTGATGGACCTCCCATATCTGGATTTCTAAAAATTCCATATGAATAGAGAGGTTAGAGGTAGGAGATGATGTTTTAGGTGTCCAAACATCTATATATTAGATATCACCAATCAAATAGGAGTAGTTTAGAAATATCAGTGAGTTTTGACCTAAACCCACTGATGGACCTCTCATATCTGGATTTCTAAAAATTCCATATGAATAGAGAGGTTAGAGGTAGGAGATGATGTTTTAGGTGTCCAACCATCTATATATTAGATATCACCAATCAAATAGGAGTAGTTTAGAAATATCAGTGAGTTTTGGTCAAAACTCACTGATGGACCTCCCATATCTGGATTTCTGAAAATTTCATATGAATAGAGAGGTCAGAGGTAGGAGATGATATTTTAGGTGTCCAAACATCTATATGTTAGATATCACCAATGCAATAGGTGTCCAACCATTTCAGGCCCAATGACCCTAAAAGGCCTAATGTGTGATTTCTTCTCGGTTCTTCATTATTACATTTTAATACCTCATAGTAGTCCAAATGAATAATGGATAGCAAATTTGAACTCCTTGTAACCTCAGAAATCCACAGGAACTGAAATTTTTACAATCGGAGCTCTCTAGGACAAATATTGAATTTTGACACATTAGGCCTTTTAGGGTCATTGGGACTGAAATGGAACCATTTCAGTCCCACGTTGGGCCTGAAATGATTCCATTTCAGGCCCAACGTGGGCCTGAAATGGTTCCATTTCAGGCCCAACGTGGGCCTGAAATGTTTCCATTTCAGGCCCAACGTGCCCATTTCAGGCCCAACGTGATGTTTTTTCGGTTCTTCATTATTACATTTTAATACCTCGAAGAAGTCCAAATAAACAATGGATAGCAAATTTGAACTCCTTGTAACCTCAGAAATCCACAGGAACTGAAATTTTTCCATTTCAGGCCCCAATGACTCCAAAAGGCCACTGATTGACCTAGAGAGCTCCGATTGTAAAAATTTCAGTTCCTGTGGATTTCTGAGGTTACAAGGAGTTCAAATTTGCTATCCATTGTTTATTTGGACTTCTCCGAAGTGTTAAAATGTAATAACAAAGAATCGAGAAAAGACCCTTAATATTGGGCACGTTGGGCCTGAAATGGAAACATTTCAGCCCCACGTTGGGCCTGAAATGAAACCATTTCAGGCCCAACGTGGGCGGCTGAAATGTTCTTTTAGTTTTTATTTAATAAAAATATTTTAATTAATTTCAATATTTTTTTGTTTTGAGAAAGGTTCCATAATATTATTATCAAAATATAAAGGAACATCTTTTTATGGTCCATCTCGAAATTCGTTACTGACAAAGAGAAAGAGAAAGGGAAAGAGAATTGCATGCAGTACTTGATTGACAGTAGGGGTATAAGAGGAAGTTTACTAAAATATGTGCGTCCTTTGGTAATATTGAAACCATGGGACGCTTTTTGGTAAATACTCATTTTTGGATGCGCCTTTTGGTAAATTGCCGTATCTTCTTCCTAGTGACCGATATTTGATTGGAGCTTCGAAGTGACTACGCCAGAGACCCCTCTAACCGTCCTCGTAACTCGTGTTTTCTTTCTCAGATCTCCCTTCAAATCCTCGTTAGTAACCATGAAGTAACTTAGTCCACCAGTTCCTCCTTGACCCATCGGTGAGTTGGCCCTCGACATTGTTTGGCAGCATCATGGATCATGGACTTGTTTTATTTAATTTTTAGCCCAATAGTCCAAAATACCTCTAGAAATGCCACCGATTCTTGCTCCCCCAGTATAATGTAGCTCAAGGATGTTTTGTCAAAAGTTAATGTTTAAACCAAACTATGTTATTTTTATCAGCCTTTGAAAGTATTGAGGTGTCATTTATGTCTTGTAACAGCAGGAAAATTTTCTATCTTACAGTATCTTTTTTCTTACGTTCTTTATTTTTCTTTAGTGCATCTTTTTAATCTAGATCATTTTTCGCCCTCGAATACTTGAAACTACGAACTATTGAGCTAAGCAACTTTCTATCTAAGATAATCTTTTATTTTATTGATTGAGAGAGATTTATTAATCCAAACCTCAATGCGTACCAGAAGTGATAGCTGGAGATTTCATTTCTGAGTGAGGCATTGACTGACATTAATTCAAACCTCATGCATGCATGTTGTTTGGCCTCAAATTTTGTACTCGGAGGAGTTCTCGTGCGGTATCGTAGATAAATTGGCACTCGTTCTTCACAGAACTTCAGATGCATGAAACTTGATATTAATTTTATCCATGACTATGGCCAACCAGCATATCATACAGCCGACACTCGAATCGTCTTGAAGTTTGTGCTAGAGTTGTAATCTACTGTACACAATCATAAACTTAACTAGCCAATAAGTCCTATAATAAATAATTAACTAAAATCAACCACCAGTAGCGGAATCTTGTTGCAGTCTTGGAACAGCACTCTGAGAGCTGAAAGGCTTTGCAGCTGTTATCCACTACAAATCAAAATCCTCAGCTGACTGTATGTATAAATTACACCATACGCACGCTGCAAATCTTCATCAAAATAAGGACAATTAAAGTCCGATTCACAGGGCAATGTTTGGAGGAAAACAATTAGTATAAGGTCCTCCATTCCACATACACAGTCATTTTTTAGGAGATGGTGTCCAATTGTATTGTCCCATTACAAATGCACATCTAAATGGCATCTTTAATTAATTGGCCAACGAAATTGTGTCACTTTTGCGATTAACAATGAACAAAGGAGAACTAAAGATGCAGCTTGCAGTGCACGTATATTACCAACAAGTGTGGACAGCCTCTGAAGTTAATTAGTGTAGACTTATCATTAGAATCAGTAAACTATGGTAAGTCCTTGTCCGTACGTGGATGGGGAGGGAAACAAGGAATCAAATTTGTCTTTTGATACGGTAGCATTTGCATTTGAGTGTTCTCCAGCTGGTGTTGCCTGGACTTGCGAGCTTTCTTCTTGAAGTTGCTGAACAAGCAGTGTTTGTTGCCATTGGAATCCAAACGGTTGAATTATTATGTTTTTCTCTCTTTCATTATTTCGGTAGTGGTATTCCTCCATGTTGAAGTAGAATGTATGGGGCCAAGTTATCCTCCGTATGCAAGTCCATGGTTTAAAGTTTAAACTATTGATCTGTTTCCTGGATCTCATCAGATTCGAATTAATACTCATCGTTCTATTAACAACTCATATCATCTTTATTCTTGTCATTAATCTTTAAAACCTTTTCTCCTAGAGGCTCCTAAAATATCGCGCAATGGAACAACCGCGGTTAGTGCATGCAACTGCACTCTTCTTAATAAACAAATTAGCTGTTCTTTTTCCCTAGACAAGAGCTTCGTGTGCCGCACCCACCACCTTCGCTACATAAAAAGGCCTCCATGGATGGCCAAGTTATAGAAGCCATAAGGACAGATAACTTATTCTACTTGTGTACCAAACGTGAACTAGCATGAAGAAGGTGTTGCAGCGAAGGGCGCTCAGGTTGTGCAGGACCCTCAGAGAACAGAAGGCGAAGCTTTACATCATCCGGCGATGCGTCGTCATGCTCCTTTGCTGGCAGGATTGATGATGGACCATTTATTTAGTTTGTCTTTGGATTTTTTTTCCCCTTGCAGTTTCTGCCAAAGTGGTTGTGGAATTCTAGCTCAGATCATCCGATGGCATGCATGTATAGTTCCATGCATATTCTAATATTCTAGACTTTGAGATCCAGTTTTGTCTATTCTATTAAGGATCTTCCTTAATTATTATTCACTTTGTAAGGCGAGATTTTCAGCCCTAGATCTTGTGATCATGCTGAACTTAATCTGAAGCTTTACAGCCATGCATGAATCTGTGGCCTTCTGTTGTGTTAGAGCTATATTTTTTAGTGTGTTTATGAGGAGACATGGGCAAATATGCTTTTTTTTTAAAATTAAATCATGATTTAATTCATAACTCATTTTCAACATGCTGGACAAATCTTCACCTTAGGTTGCCCTTCACTGTGGTGGATGTTATAGTTAGCATTTCACACTACCAACCATTCAACTAGTTAATGTTTGATACCAGAGGTAATCAGAGGGTGCCAAGAGATTAAGGAAAAAACAAGAGATTAAGGAAAAATCATGAGTTTTGCTAAGGTAGTGATCAAAATCAATAGAAGACAACTCCTCGACTCCAGGCATACATTCCTGACTCCAAGTCATTCCCGACTCCATTCTATCCCAGATTCTGGATTTTCCCCGACTCTGCGCTGTTACCGGCTTCGTGCAATCTTAGTATTCATACCTTTCATGACCCCACAAGTGGGGTGTGGGGTCGTTGCTCATAGAAGATACAAACAACATAGTCATTTTATCTTGAGAGCATGGGAAAACACAACAATTTATTTCTTGAAACATGGATAACATAAGCAGAATCTTGGAACATATTGAGAACATGAAGATGCAACTACAACTCTATAAAAGTTCACCTACTCCCACAAGCACAGGTACGTGCGCACACACACACCTAGATTGGAAGAAAACCCTAAACTATTGTTCTTATTCTTCTGCTTCACACCTCATTCAAAGTCTTACTTGAACGTCATAGTAACTACACTGGGGAACCTTCACCAACTCCCCCGCCCTCCGACCATCATTCTAACCTTCTTCTTCTTGTTCTCTTCCATTCAGAGCTAAGTGAACCTCTTTAATAGGCCTTGCTAGTCTTGGGAGATTGACAACATGGTCAATATCAATGCCAACTCACCGGCAGCTCGTTAGTCGATGATCTCAGGCAGGATTAAATGTGGCATCTATGGAAACAATGGTTAAGACTTGAATTGAGACGTTGAGATGAATGACATTGGGAGACCCAATATTGTCACCATGGCAACAAACAATTTCAACTAGTTGGTTGCTACCACGGTGCAGGCGGTGTTGCAAGGATAACCCCTATAGCCAGCACCAACAACACCCAACCCTCCTTCATTTGAGATGCTGCCCTAGTCAGCTAAAGTGTCACAACAACCTCATAAGCCTTTGGCTGCAATCCCCGCAAAAATGGGAACATCGGTTCCGCGAACATCATCCTTTGAATCTTTGAGAGAAACTCCATATTGAGATATTTTAAGGGGAAAAGCCCTTTCACCTAGTAGAACAAAGGTCCCTCAAGGCCCTCTATTCTCAAGGAATATCCTTCAAGATTAATTACTATGACACTTCCAAGTGTTGCAAATCGAAGAGTATAATGGAACAACCAATCTTGAAGACTATATTTGTAAATTTAAAAATGTCTCTCTACTACATCAATATACAAATAGTTTCAAATGTTGGGTCTTCCTGACGACTTTCTCATGCTTGTCTCAAAGGTGGTTCAATCGTCTCCCTACTCCTTCCATTCAGGCCTTTGAAGAATTCAAGATTGTGTTTATGCATCACTTCGCCACTAGTCGTAGGTATCAAAAAACTTCGTGCGATCAATTCTCTCTCAAGCAAAATTTCCCAAAGAACATTTGAATGAATATCTATAACGGTTCAATCGGATTGCCATGGATGGTCCCTCGTTTACCTCAAATATATTGGTTAGTGCCTTCTCACATGGCCTAATAGATGGAGACTTCTTTAGTTCTCTAGTAAAGAAGCCCTCAATCAATTTTACTACTTTACAGGCTCAGGCAATCAAATATATTCATGTTGACGAAGTCCATTTTGCAAAAAGAAAGGAAGTCCTAACTTTGGTTTCCTCCCCTACTCAATTGGACCATAAGGCTACCCCTCTTCCTTTATGGAATATGGAACTCACGAACCAGAGGGGAGAGAAAATTGTACAAATAGTGGAAATAACCCCATGTGGGCCAAAGGTCGCCCGAGGTGGATTATTATTGTGCTATCATCAATTGGAGACCCATTCTATGTGGGAGTGCCAACAGTATGTGAGGGAGTTACAATGAGTGGATGATAGATGAAAACCCAGTTGGAGGTAGAGATTTGTTGAGCCATACCGATGCTCCCATCGTTCTACTCGCCACGTGGTTGCTGATCATAGGTCAGATTGATGAACTCGCTCGCCCTCCAAGGAGCCCTGAGACTCATCCTGATCTCGACTGAGGAAGACTGGGAGAAGGATAAAGATGAAAAGGGTAAGGGCAAACTTGATCACTAAGAAACAGTAAACATGATTTCAGAGGGCCCAAGAAATAGAGACTCTACTCGGATCAAAAGGACACATGGCCAAAGCTTGGAAAGTTATGGGGTTAGCACTAGTCAGGGAAAAGGATGTAACGACCCGGCCCATTTGGCGGCCCATTTACTGGCCCTCACGACCGTCGTACCGTCGACCGTCGACCGTCGACCGTGCCGTTACCATACTAGGTCTTCCCACTTCCTGGACAGTGGATTTTTACCTTCCCAGGATTCGAACCCTAGACCCAGGCTTAAATCTAGTTCTTTATGAATCCTGAATATCAATTGAGCTATAGGTATTCAGGATTCATAAAGAACTAGATTTAAGCCTGGGTCTAGGGTTCGAATCCTGGGAAGGCAAAAATCCACTGCCCAGGAAGTGGAAAGACCTAGTATGGTAACGGCACAGTCGACGGTCGATGGTACGACGGTCGTGAGGGCCGGTAAATGGCCGCCAAATGGGCCGGGTCGTTACAAAGGAAGGGGTCCTTCAATCAGTTTTGTTAGTGTCGAAAGCACCAATCGAACCTTATTTTTATATTGGCAAAGAGATTAAAGTTAAGTGTTAATTATGATCTAATAAACTATTCTAAGTGTGTAGGAAAGACTTAGTTGACCTAGGTACTAAGTCTTAATCTGCAGGATTAGGCACTAAGTCCTGACCGAGGGCTGAGCAATGAAGACCTGGTTTAGAAGAGTGGACACTAAAACCTGACCGAGGGTTAGGCACTCCTGGCAGAGGGCTGGGAACTGAAGTCCTGATCTGGAGGATTAGGTAGAAGACTTGGCCGAGAGAAGATGACAGACAGGAGTTGAGATGGGTTGAGGATCGAATGTCGCAAGTTCCAGAGTTATCAAAGTTTGAGCAAAAGTCCAATCGAGAGTTGGCAACAGGTAATCTCTCCTGAGATGAGTAGGTGAGGATGCATTCTCTAGAAGAAGGAATAGTAGGCATCGGTCTAACCTAGGGTTTCGCTTATAGCCTAAAAGTTAGGATCGGGCAACAGAGCTATCAAGAACACTTAATGTATTCAATATCTATGTTGTTTTTTATGTGCCAACCTTGTTTTGTAGCTAAGGAAAAGAAGTTAACTACCAAAGTTCAAGCACCCGTATAGAGTCAGGCGCTCGGAACTTCATGCGCCTGAGAGGCACTAGGGAGCTCAGGATTGGACGAAATTTCGATGATCAACAGCCACGTCAATTGCTTGCGGGCGCTTGGGAAGGTGATTTAGGAGCTTGAGATGGTGATTCAGGCGCTCGAGAGACCCTTTATAAGAGGCCTTCGACCAGCGAGGTGATCAATAATTTTTCTATGATATTTGCTTTCAAGTGCTGCATCGGAAGTTGCTTTACGACGCCAAAACATTTCTTCAACAATGACACCTTGCTCTCTACACTTTTAAGTCATTGGTATATTGTATTAATTTTTTTTCATTGTACTTAACTCTTGTAATCATTCTTTGCGGATTGATAGTGGATTGACCAAAATAAATAATCAAGGATCGTGGGACTTGAAGTAGGAGCCGTCATAGACTCCAAACCAATTAAAAACAAAACATATATGTTAGCATTGTGTTTTTCTTGCTCTTGTTTTATTCCATTGCGTAACTTAGTTGTTATTCTGAAATCAAAAGTTTTTCAAGAGTGCTATTCCCCCGCCCCCCCCCCTCCCCTTCTATTGCTCTACTTGACCCTACACTTAGTATCAGAGCGAGGTTGCACAAAATTGGTGAAACAATCAAGCACTTGCCTTTCGATTTGTTTTTGGTTTTTTGAATTAGTAAAATGTGGTGTTATCACCTCCTTCTGATAGTTTTTTCATTTGAGATTTTTCGGTACTCGAAGTTGGTGCAACACCACTCAGGATTCTTTATTTTTAATCTTATCAAGCACTACTAATCCAAGACCAAGTCTTGGTACTTATTTTTCTTGTTTGTGTTTTTGAAAGATTTTCTTCTCTCTCTCTATGGCCCAACAACAAGACTTCAGTACCACTCATCCTCCGCTGTTCAGAGCGGGTTTCGACTACTGGAAGAGGCGTATAGAGGTCCACTTGAAAACTCAAGAGGATATATGGATCATTATTCGCAGCGGTCTGGAGCTACCCCGCTATAACGATGGAGAAATCATGGGATACGAAAACTAGGACAACACTTTAAATAAGAAGATAGAAGCTGGTGCCAAAGCTACACAAACCCTCAAATGTGGCCTGAGAAAGGAGGAACTCAACCGCATCTGCCCATTCAACAGCGCAAAGGAGTTGTGGAACAAGTTGATAGAGCTCCACGAAGGAACCTCCGATACTAAGGCAAGCAAGCACGACATCTTTTTAAATAAGTTATATAACATGAAAATGTAGGAAGCAGAGACTGTCGCCCAGCTCCATGCACACATCCAAGAACTGATGAATGAGCTCCACACAATTGACCATAAAGTGGAGAACTACGACATAGTAAGGTACACGAAAATTTACCAAAAGGCATACATTGGTTTTTGAATTGACCAAAAGACGTATCTTACTTTATTATTTATCAAAAAACACACTCAATTTTATATTCTTCCCATTATACCCCTCTCGCCAAATTTAACTTTTTCTCCTCTTTCCTCTCTTCTCTTCTCTTTCTTTTTTTCCTTCTCTCTTTCTCTTTCCTCTCTTTTTAAGGATGCATGCACACATGAATATTCAAGGGCCTGATATGGAATTATATCAAACCCATGTTGGGCTTGATATGAATCATATCAAGCCCAATGTGAGATTTTTTTATCGATTCATCCTTACTACATTTTAACACATCAGAAAAGTCGAAATAAATAATGGATCTCATATTTGAACTTTTTGTAACATCAAAAATCCACAGGAACTGAAATTGGTGCAATCGGACTCTCTCGGTCAAATTAGTGGATTTTGACCAAAACCCACTGATTTGACCTAGAAAGCTCCGATTACACTATTTGAGGTTACAAGGAGTTCAAATATGTTATCCATTATTTATTTTGACTTCTTCGAGGTGTTAAAATATAATAAGAAAAAATTAAGAAAATCACATATTGGGCCCAATGGGCCTAATATGGATTCCATATTAGGCCCAACGGGCCTAATGTGTGATTTTCTTGACTATTCTTAATTATTACATTTTAATAGCTAGGAGAAGATGAAATAAATAATAGATAGCATATTTGAACTCTTTTTAACCTCAGAAATCTATAAGAACTAAAATTGGTGCAATCTAAACTCTTTAGGTCAAATTAGAGGGTTTTAACCAAAACTCATTGATTTGACCTAGAGAGCTCTGATTATACCAATTTTAGTTCCCGTGGATTTTTGATGTTACAAGGAGTTTAAATATACTATCCATTGTTTATTTTGACTTTTCTGAGAAGTTAAAATGTAATAAGGAAGAATCGACAAAAAAATCTCACATTAGACCTGATATGATTCATATCAGGTCCAACGTGAGCCTGATATAATTTCATGTTATGCCCAAAAATATTCATGCATGCATGCATACGTAAAAAGAGAGGAAAGAGAAAGATAAAGAGAGAAACAAAAAGAAGAAAGAAAAGAGAAGAGAGGAAAGAGGTGAAAAAGTTAAATTTAATGGGAGGGATAAAATAAGAAGAACACAAAATTGATTGCGCCTTTTGGAAAATAATAAAGTAGGATATACCTTTTAGTCAATTTGAAAACCTTCATACGTCGTTTTGGTAAATTACCATAGGTATACGCTAAACGCCTTTCCAAGGAATACCTTGTGGGCATCCATGGTAGATGCTTACAAGATTTCCAAGAACCTTTTTTTGTAATAAAATTAGACAAATTATTCTCTGAATTTGAGTTATATGAGCATATCATTACACAACCTTCTGAGAAGGCTATGTTGGTACTGGAAAGCACCAGATTGAACCTTATTTTGACAATGGTATAGGGTTCAAATTTAAGTGTAATTTTTATTCTAATCAGCTACATTGAGTGTGCAGAAATGTTCTAGTATAACTTGGCAAGAAGTCTTGATTTGCAGGGTTGAGCACGAAGTCTTGGTCCAAGATTGGGCATTGAAGACTTGGTGAGTGAAGCTGGGTATGAAGACCAAACCAAGGGTTGTGCACCAAAGACCTGGTGAGTGAAGCTGGGTACAAAGACTTGTTTCGGAAGACTAGGCACGAAGACCTGACTGGGGTTGGGCACCAAAGTCCTCATTCGAAAGATTGGGCAGAAGTCTTACCCGAGCGAGGACAACAGACAAAACTTGGGATGGGTCAAGGTACGGACGTCACGAGATCCAGAGTCTTCGAAGGTTGAGCAAAAGTCCAACCGGAGGTGCCAGTTGGCAATAGCAACTTCTCCATAGTGGAGTAGGTGAGGACATGCTCCCTGGAAGAGGGAACAATAGACGTCACTGATGGTCATGGATTCCTGGTCCCGCATGGGAAACCTCTCCATGTCCATAGATTAAAATTTCTCAATCTGAATGGTGACCTATTTCCCAAACGGTCGTCTCATCATTGTGCTAACCGATTCGAGCGATTGCTTGAACAACCAAGTTGTTCTAGCGATCAATCTCATCCAACCGATTAGCCACGGAATAGATGATAAGTGGATCACCAGTTTTTGTATTTATCATCGGGGTCCATGACAATTAATTATCATAATTAATTAAACAATAATTAACATCAAATGATAATTAATTAAACACATGTAATGATAGAAAGAACAAAGAAACCAAAGGTGAAGTTATATCTTTCCTTGTATCTCGCGATCTTCTATTGTTTGACCCTCCCTTCTTGGATGTCGTGTGGGCGACGATCTACCAAGAACCGTAGTCACCAAGGAGCTCTTTCTTCTCCCCTTTCACTTGCGCCGAAACCCAAGACCCTAGGGTGTTGCCGCCGGCCACCTGTTAGTAGGAGCCCTAGAGCCAATTATGTGATGATTGACTAGGGACTTTTTGTATCATATTCTATCATTAATAAAGATATGTTTGGTTATTATAATTACTTTATTATTTATGCCAAATAACTAAGTATAATAATGTCCTTGTGTAGTAGGTTCTTATCTACATCATATCGATTAGTTGAATCGATAGTGAGATGATGTAGAGAACACTACACTAAACTATTCCTAGTCAAGCATTAATATTCTAGGACAATATTAATGCATGACGACTAGCATGTAGGTCAATTGATGACTTGAGCTCACAAGTGATGGATATGTGATATCAAGTTGACACATGGGTATACATTAGAGAATGTGTACTGAATTGACTCGCCATGAGAATGTTTCATAGATTGTCATATGAGTGTCATAAACTTTCTCATGTGACTATTAGTATAATAGTCCTTAGACCTGAAGTCACTACGGTTCTCTACATAAGGAGTTATGTACTTTGGTATCGTCAAACGTCACCCGTAACAGGGTGGACTGTAAAAGCGATCACTGGGTATGTAATGAATTATGCGGAGGGATGTAAGTGATGTAGATGAGATCTATCCCTCCTATATGACGGAAGTGATATCTGTGTGCCCCTTGATCGAGTAGGACTACTAAAACGCATGATCATGCTCAAATGAGTCAATATGAGATATTGAGCTCATTTCTTTGAGTAAGTATACTTGGGGATCAAGAAACACAGATTGATCGAGGATGACACGGTCTATGCCTCATTGGTCAATCTAGATATCGAGGATAGAAGGACAAGGTCATACATTATCATAATCACGGAGGATTAATCGGATCTCTACTTTTCTTGTTACTTGGGTAGCAATGATGCATTGCTAGATGTCACTCATTGCTTATGTGTCTAAAGCATTTAGGCACATTGCCAACGTCACGAGAACCTATTGGGTCACACACTAAGGACATGATGCTTTGGGAGATCTGATCGGGAGCCCGAGTTGGGAACTCGGGAGATCTGATCGGGAGACTCGGGTCAGGAGCTCAGGGACTTGGTCGGGAGCTCGGGCTGGGAGCTCGAGAGACTTGGTCGGGAGCTCGGCGCTTGGCAGACTGGGTCGGGAGCTCGGCACTCGGCAGACTAGGTCGGGAGCTCGGTGACTTGCTCGACAGGCTTGGTCGGGAGACTTGGTCGGAAGCCCGAGAGGCCCGATCGGAATTGCAGAGGAAATTCATTAAAGTGTTTAATGAAGAAAGAGAAAAGTCTCTCTTCATTGGATGAAGAGAAGGTGAAGAGTCACATGAAAAGATATGCTATTTATTGGCTTTAATGAAGGGAAGTCAAAGAGACAGAATACTCTTTATATTCATAGGATAGTATAAAAGACGGTCTAGTCATTTTAAATGACAAGTGAAAGCTATCCCTTCTTCCCTTCCTCTCTTCATCCTCTTCTCCTCTTGGCCGAAACCCCTTTGGGTTCTTGGTTGTCTTGTGAACTACCTCAAGTTGCTAGCACAACTAAGGTAGTTCTTCCCGAAGTTGAGAGATCGTGTCCGTGTGGATACGAATAGAGGCATGGACACTTGAACGTGTAAGAGATCCGGCACATCTTGGATGAGCGGGATAAGCGAAAGGGCACGCTCCAAAGGTATACACTGTAGATAGATCTATTAGATAGATAAACTTTATACGAGTTTTTCTTTCACATGGATCGCTCGAGGGATCTTGTTTCCGCTGCGTTTTATGTTTTGGTGCAGGGAGATCCCAACAGTGGTATCAAAGTCACTTGTGAAAGATCATACAAAGTTTTATACTTTTTATCTGTAATATAGAAGTAGGACAAGATTTATTATGAGTTGCATATAACTGTATGATATAGAAGTTGGGCTCCCGACCCCCACTCGGGAAGACAGACCCTTGAGGTAATTCCGAGCCGAAGTCTCCCGAGGCCACCTTGGGAAGACAAACGCTCGGGTCGTCCCAGGAGAGGAGACCCCGAGATCGTCTCGGGAAAAGGGGAGTCCGAAGATCATACCGTTGCAACAAGGGTCTCGGATTCATTTGATGAATCAAGGGCAGAGACTCATTCACGGGACCGCCGTGAGTTTTTGCTCAAGGGGAAAATTTTGTTTTTGCACTCATAATAAAATCAATGTCCTAAATCTATTATGTATGATTGATGACATGGTGCATGATTATGGCCTTAAACCCCAATGTGATTGGATGTATGTGTGTGTGTGCATGTTGTAATGTAATTCACAGTACAGCCTGCGTGTCGTGCCTTGTCTCTAATTTTCTTAATTGTAAAATAGATTTAGACTCGAATGTAACTCGAGTTTTCCTAAATTGTAATGTACAAAATGAGGAAGTGGAGTGTCCATTGAAGGATGAAATTACGAGAAGGATGCCAACCGCACATGATGACCGGAGGATGCTCTTGGAGAAGATGTTATCCCTAGGTTGACCATCGACCTTCTCATTAGCTTGAGAAGATCGTAGTATACGGGCCATAACCATGTCACGTTTTACTGCTTATATGTTGATATATGCAATGTGTGTGTATATGATGCATGATTAGATATTTATCTTAATTAAGTCAACTCAATATGCCTACCAAAGTTTTGTACTCATAAACTACCTCGATCATTTGTTGTTGGGTTTGCCAAAGCAAAACAACGTATTTTATCGTGGTAGAGTGCGAGAGGACAATTGTGATGTCCCGCTATCGAACTTTGGATGAGACTTAACTAAGTCACCTCAATTGGATTGAGAAACTTAGAGGCATATCCCAAAAGTTGGGAAAATTGGGTAAGAGAACAATTATACTAAGTCTTGGGCGATTAGCCAATACTAACTCAAGATGATGTGTAATGTGGATCTTGACCCTTTGTTTTCAAGGGTTGCATAAGATGCAATTAGTAAAATGTTACTTACCTAATTGTACCAAGTCTTGGGCGATTAGCCAAAGCTAACTCAAGATGAAGTATAATATGGATCTTATCCCACATAAATGTAGTCGCTATTTGGTTTGGAGCTAGTAGTGTGGACAAATTGAGTTTGCCTACATCCATGACTAGCCCCTAGAAAAGCTTTACAATTTAGTGGGAGTATCATTTAATTAAAGACATAATTAAATGATCTAGATATGATACTTATTTTTGCATGTTTACTGTTGTAGATCACCATATCATCTAACACGTCAAATACTCTCTCTCTACGATCTGTCCTTGAGAAGGACAAGCTCAACGAAGCTAATTTCCTAGACTGGTACAGAAACTTGAGGATAGTCCTCAAACAAGAATGAAAACTGTACGTCCTAGAGCAACCTCTTCCAGAAGCACCCGTCGCTACCGCCACCCGTGTCGAAAAGGATGCTTACAAGAAGCATCAGGATGATGTGAAGGATCGTTTATGGTGTGCTAGAGGGGGGGTTAATAGCACTTTTTCGTCGTTTTCATCTCTACAAAGTAGTTAGTGCAGCGGAAACAATAATATGCAAAGTAAATAAGAAATAAACAATGCTAACAACCTGATTTACTTGGTATCCACCCCAGTCAGGTGACTAATCCAAGAATCCTTCGGTGGATCAACCCCCGGATAATCTCCGGCTAGATCTGTCACTCCTTGTGGGTGGAGAAACCTCACCACAACACTTCGGACGCTCTCTGATCACAATAGACTATTAACCCACTTTATCCAAGCGAGTTTCGTCAAGCAAGTTAGTAGGAAACGAGCCCCTTTAAATAGGGCTTGAATCTGAAACAGCCGCTACCAGTCGACTGGCCCTGGGGCAGTCGACTAGTCCCACTCAGATTCGACCATTACAGTAAAACGTTCAAATCTGCCAGGCTGTTCCAGTCACCACCAGTCGACTGCCCCCAGAATAGTCGACTGGTACACACCTAAGCCTAGGGTTTTACTCCCAAGTACAAGTCTCTCCGCACTCAAACCCTCCCGGTTTAGCCCCTGTGTACATACACTCATACTCAGACCCTTACGACTCAGTTGGCTCTTCATTAATAGTCTTGACTGTTGCCTTCATGCCCTCTTCATCTTTGGCCCTCGTCCCTCGGATGCGCACACAAGCCTCCAGCTTGCCTCCATGCCACCCTTCACGTACGCCTCAAAGTCTGCATCACTCGGCTCATCATCTCTGCAATCCAACGGTCCCTCGGATGCGCACGCAAACTTCCAGCTTGCCTCCATGCCATCCTTCACCTGAAGACATCAATCAAGTCCATGTGTACCTGTACACCTGCACACACATGTACACATATGAGAACAACACAAATCGTAACTTAACTATATTGCCCACACATAAAAATATCATGATCCTCCAGATCATCTCAGGGCCGATTGCCCCAATAATCTCCCCGTTTTTGATATGTGGCAATATGTTAAGTTAGGTAAACACATAGCAATGATAATAGCAAAAGCAATTGAAATCCAAGCATAACATATAAGAGGCAAACTCCCCCTTAACTTATGCTTTCTCCTAAATTTCAATTCTTATTGCTAATCCCAAGGTAAGTTTTCCCAAAACTGACTTCACAGTATCAAAGTTAAGTTTCAACCCAAACCTAACTTAACACCCAAGTTCTCCCCCCTTTGACACCATCAAAAGATTGCCCCAAGCAACCCTACCCTTAGTGCCAAATAGAACTTAACCCTTTTTCTGAAAAACCCCTCAGAAATTACAAAAAACCATTCTACCCATACTGCCACCAGGGCAGTCGACTGATACGACAGATTTCAGAATTTCAGCTGAAATTCAGAAACGAATAAAAAATTCCAAAAATTCTGGAAAAATGTGAAACTTTGCAAGCACGATTGTTAAGGTATTCCCTATCCTAGAAAAATTTGGTTCATGAAAAACATCAACCGTGCTTGACTTTTGGTACAAATTCTAAACTTCTCAATTTGTGGCAATTTTGTATCAAGATTGACTCCAAATCATGGTGTCCAATGTTTGCCACCTTTTATCACTTCCACTTGACATTTAAAATGATTCCCAAACTCCCCTTTTTCATATAGACATTTCCATTTTGACAATAACTCCCCCTCTTTTACTTTTGAGTCCAAATGATCATCCCTTCTATATAAGAAATCATTATTTGATTTGCAACCAAATCATATTAGATAATATAATACTTTACAAATTTCACATCATATCATGAATACCTATATATAATGATCATAAAAGAAACCAAAATATTTTAGCAATAGATTAGTACTTAAAATCAAAAACATTATCAAACTGAGACACAATCTTACTAAGATAGCATAAAGAAAGTGCATAATACATGGAGTCATAAAATAAATCAACAAATAAACATCACAGCAGTACCTAGGGCCAACAGGCCGGAAGTCATAAATACATCCATCAGAATATAAAGCGTTTGAGAGATATAATAAAACATCAAAACAATAATAGTACTCTCAACACTAGAATCACTCTCAACAGCTGCATCCACTGGTCAGAAAAATATGTGATCATCACCTCCTGGAGGAGGAGGAGGAGGAGCAGGAGGACCCTGAAAAGCGAGATGCCACTGCGGCATCATCTCGTAGATATCATCCTGACGGCCAGTCATCCGCTGAACTGCCGCCTCGATCCTCTGCTCAGACTGCTGGCACCCATGAATATCCTCGCGGATGATGAGAACATCCTCCCGAAGCCCATGAACATCCGCCTGGAGCTGGGTAAACTCCGCGCGTGTGACCAGCTTGGTGGGCTCCTCATCTGCATCAGCGGCCTCTGGGCGCTCCCTCCAAACAAATGCCCCTGTCTACACTCAATACCTGCCAAGGACAATTGGCGCGTGCCAATCTGATCATAGTCCTTTAACAGGTGCCTGACCTGACCGCTACACACCCGGATGCCAAAATGTAAGTGGAAAAACTCTGTAAGGATGTGGCAAAAGGGCATATATATCTTCCCATTGACACTATGGGAAGAACGACAGATGACACTAAAATCCTGGAGGGTGACATCGATATCCAACCTCCTCTCTAGAGCATACATCATCACCAGATGTGGGAGTCTGATCTTTGACCTTCCCTTGGTGACAATGGGCAAAATACACTCTATGACTATCTTATACAAGACATGACTAAATAGTCGCATGGGTTTAGCATCAAAAAGACACTCCAAGTCATTCCTATGTTTTCGGAAATAATGCATGTGAATCTAATCAATAGTGACTCCAGGAAACTCTAAAGGTTCAACAACAGTAGGAAAATACACAGATGCATTGTTGGACACCCTACACTGGAGGAACCCGGCTAAACCCATGACAAAGAAGGGAATAGGAACACCAGCAACTTGGTACTCATACAAATTGTTATTAGAGTCAATACAGGTCAAATTTGCATAAAACTCTGAACACAAGTCATTGTCTATGTCCTGCTAGCAGTAAACTAGCTGGTCTAGCTGAAAATGAGTGATCATTTCAGCCAATTGGGGTGACTTTTCTTGAAAGAAAGTCTTGTTCAGGTATCTACAATTCATTACCACAAATTCATTCTCTTCAAAACGCTTCTTACAGTCCAGTGACCTAAATCTGGACCCTTCCTGACTCTGTCGAGATGACCCTTCACCCCTAGACCTTTTAGAAGCCATTCTAAAACCCATACATACCCATGCATGCCAAGACAACCCCCCAACAAGGAAAAACATCAAGGAATACACACAAAAATGTCACATTAGTGTCAAAACATGGCTTAATCGGGAAACAATGAACCTTAAAACGCAATACCTTTTCATCCTTCTCATGTTGACTTGAGTTTGAGAGTGTGGCTTGAAAAGATGAGGCCTTAGCAAGCCCTAGAAGTAGATCGAGGTTGGGGGATGACTTAGAAGGGATTTCTAGGGCTTGGAAGGGCCTAAGTTCGAAGGAGGAGCTTGGGAGAGGTGAAGAACGCCGGGAAGTCGCCAAAACCCTAGGGTTTGGCTTTCCCCGGCCCACCCTTTCCTTTAATAAAACCCGCGTACCAGTCGACAGGCCCTGGGGCAGTCGACTAGTCCAGAGTGTAATTACATTCTGTGGGTTTTCACAGTCGATTGCCCTCCTGGCAGTCGACTGCTATCTGATTTTCAGATTACCAATCTGAACTTCAGAAATGTATACCTAATTCCATAAATTCTCAAAAATTATGAGTTCTTGTGAGGAGATTTGTGAATACTAGGTCTATTTGGGAAAAATATAACTTCAAACAAAATTATCCCGAATTCCAAGATTGGTATAAACTTGAGTTTCTCTAAAATGTATCATGAAACTCTTCCCAAAAGTTCTAATTTTGACCTTACCTTGATGCTTCCTCCCATACTCGTTCATAATCCATTCCTAACATCAATTTATATGGTAGTTAGGCATTAAAACCAATTTCTTCCTTTTACTCCATAATTCTCCCTTTAGTGTGTCAATTCTCTAGGATTAAGACTAACCTTAGCCTTTTAAACCTCTTGGCACACCCTATAGTCTTCTTCAATCTCCTAGAAGGAAACCACCTGAGATCCATTGACCATGGAACCCATTTTGACTTCTAGAGCTCTCCTTCGAGCTCCTAGCCCTAGTTACCTCCCTAGGCAACTCTTCTACAAAGGCAAGACCACACCGGTGCTCCTCTGGTGCTTCTTGACCCTCCACTATTACTCTCTTAACCCTATAGACCTTTTCTTTGGTCAATTTCTTTTCTTTTCCTTTACATGACTTTTCCTTGTCATTTTTGACTTTTTCTCTACCATAGTTATAGGGCATCCTTGAATATGATATTTTATCATCATTAGCCCTTCTAGGATGGTATCCTAAACCCGACCTACCATTCCTATGATTTTGGTCCTTTGATATCATGTTCAATTTCTTGGACCCTTGAATGACTCTATCTAGATTTCTTTCTAATTGATCAAGTTTTGCTCTTAAAGCTTGATTTTCCTTTTCTAACTCCCTAACCTTAGGATCACTAGACATAATTTGATCATTTCTAGATCTTCCTATTTTTCTAGGCATATTTCTCCCTTTCATAGAATTTATGCCTTGGTCCTTATTCCTAGAGTTCCTAGGTTTATCATGCATCATAGAATTTTTTGGTGTTTTGGCATACAAAATTGTTTCTATTCCTATCATGATATTTAAAATCAAAAACACGCATGGGCAAGCAATTGTTATCAATTCTATCATTCATGTAATCATTTTGAGCAATCATGGAAGAATTTAAAGCATGAGTAGAGTTAGAGGTTACCTCCCTTACCCTTGGGGCTCCCCCTTGATGAGTGCTCCTCTTCCTTTCCTCTTTCTCCCATTTCCTAAGGTGCTCCATCTTCTTGAGCTCTCCACTTTTTGGACATTTTGTATGATAATGCTTGAACTCCCCGCATGTGAAGCATCGAATTCTCCTTTTTTTGATTTGAGCTTCCTCATTCCTACAACCCATATTAGATTTAAATTGAATGAATTTGAGCTTAGGAATTACCTCATTTTTAATTAGTGGGTACTTATCCTTGTAGTGCCCCTTTTTATTGCACTCAAAGCATATGATATGCTCTTTTGACTTGACTTTGGTGGAGTTGGAAGTCTTCCCTTGCTCTTGTGAGGATGGGGGTCTCTCCTCCCCCTCAATTCTTGATGTTGATTCTTCCTTTTCTTCTCTTGATGAGGTGGATGGCTCCTCACTTGATGGCATGGACAATTCTTCATTCTGGTCCTCTTGGACCATTGAACTTATTTCATCATGCTCTTCCACTAATTGAGCTTGTGTAGAGTTCTTGTGAACTTCTTCCAATTTCTTCCATAAATCATGTGCGCTTTTGTAATCTCCTATTCAACTCATCACATTAGTAGGCAAGATATTAATCAACATATTGATCACCTTTTCATTTACCCTAGCTTGTTCTTGTTGTTCACTTGTCCAATATCTGGGGCGAAGCCTCTGTTGATGCAGTCTGACCCTGATTGTTATTTTGGTGTTGACATCGATTTTAGTTTAGGTTGATGATTATGATTATGATTAAGTCCTAAACGGGGATTAAGCACGGAGTGATTGGAAAATCCTAGCTTAGAGGGCTAGGTGTTGAAAAGTCCTAATTCGGAAGGGTTGGGTGAAAAGTCCTAGCTTGGAGGGCTAGGTGAAAAGTCATAACTTGGAGGGTTAGGTGAAAAGTCCCAACTTGGAGGGTTAGGTGAAAAAGTCCTTGCTTGGAGGGTCAGGTCCTAGCCTGGAGGGCTAGGTTGGATGAAATCCCGGTGAGTGAAGTCAGGTGATGAAAATCCCGGTGAGTGAAGCCGTGTCCTGGTGAGTGAAGCCGGGTCCTGGTGAGTGAAGCCAGGTCTTAGTGAGTGAAGTCAGGTGATGAAAATCCTGGTGAGTGAAGCCGGGTCCTGGTGAGTGAAGCCAGGTGGTGGAAATCCCGGTGAGTGAAGCCGGGTCCTGGTGAGTGAAGCCAATTGATGGAAATCCCGATGAGTGAAGACGGGTCCTGGTGAGTGAAGACAGGTGATGGAAATCCCGGTGAGTGAAGTCGGGTCCTGGTGAGTGAAGCCAGGTGAGGGAAATCCCGGTGAGTGAAGCCGGGTCTTGGTGAGTGAAGCCAGGTGATTGAAATCCTAGTGAGTGAAGCTAGGTTGTAATCCTGGTGAGTGAAGCCAGGTCCCGGTGAGTGAAGCCGGGTGACCGAAATCCTGGTGAGTGAAGCCAGGTCCTAGCTTGGAGGGCTAGGTTGAAGTCCCAATAAGTGAAGCAGGGCATGACACGAGTCAGAAAAGGGCTGGAGGCTTGTTCTCGTGACTTAGAGTGCAATTGGGCTTGCCTGGATCGGTCTGGTGACCGATCAGGGAAGTTGGCATGGTGCTCCTTCGTGGTGACCGATCCAGCGATGACTGATCGGTCTGGTGATCGATCAGGGAGAATATAGTTCACCTGCTGCTTTGCTCCGGATCGGTCCGGTGACCGATCAGGGAGCATCCAGTAGGTTTTGGGAACCTTACTGATCTGCTCCTGATCGGTCTGGTGACCGATCAGGGATATTGTTCAGATTGGTCTAGTGAGCGATCATTTGTCGCAAGGTTCTCACTATCACTGATCAGGATGACTCCTGATCGGTCTGGAAGCAGCCTGATCGGTCTGGTGACCGATCAGGCTGGAGCCTGATTGGTCTGGGGACCGATCTGGAGTGTGCAGTAGAATGCTGGATTGGTCTGGGAACCAATCAGGAGTGTGCAGAAGACTGCTGGATCGGTCTGGTGACCGATCAGGGTCCTTCCTGATCGGTGTGGTGACCGATCAGGAGCAGAACTTTAATTCAAATACGCTGTCAGAAGCTCTGATCGCGACTGTTTTCTCTGCCGATTCTCTGATACATTGCTGATTTCATTTGATATGCATTGCTAAGCCTCTGGTGGAGTGTGCAGGTGATAGCAGGTGATTCAAATACTCAAGGAGGGTCAATGGGAGGCATTCCTTGGAGCAGGTTTGTTTGTTTCTCCTTCTCAGGTTTCAACGGCAACTGAGGCATGGCTGGCGACTGACGGAGGCTCAGCTGGAGAGTGACTTTAGTGGACTGAGTGCCCAGGGAGGTCAGTGGGTTCAGGCTGTGCTCAGGGGATGCTGATGGAGCCTGGCGATGAAGCAGAAGCTTAAGAGGAAGATGAGAAGCAGAGGAGGCGACAAGAACGAATAGGAAAACAAGCAAGTGTGGCTGTGGGTTTCGCTGTTGTGGTTGTGCTCCTTGTGTAGCTTCTCTCTTGAGCTTTCTTGCTACTGTCTTGTGAGAGGTTCCTCCTTAGTCTCGTGAGCTTAACTTGTATCATATTGAGACGCTTGTGGAGAGGTTTCTCCACCGAGAAGGAGGCGCTGTTTTATCCGGTGTTCACCGGGGCTTGATCTGCCGACGATCAAGGGATCGCCCACCTTACGGGCACGCCAAGGAGTAGGGGAAAGTTATCCCTGAACCTTGTAAACGATCTTTGTTAGCGATCCTTGGTTTGTATTCTCTGTTTCTGCATTTCTGTTAAGTTCGTTTCTCTGCATATGCTTTGTTTCCGCTGCTGCTAACTTAAGTGCAGAGAAAATTTGAAAAGAGCTAAGATTAGTGTCTGGCTACATTCACCCCCCCCCTCTATAGCCATCCGGGTTCCAATAAGTGGTATCAGAGCTTGGGGCTCTATTCACGGCTTATCATCCGAGAGCTTACAGCAAGATGGCTGGAAGAGAAGGATTGAGCACAAACCGACCTCCATTCCTCGACGGCACTGATTTTTCATATTGGAAGTCAAGAATGGAGTTTTATTTGATGACCAACATGTGCATGTGGTTCTCGGTCAAAGAAGGTGTCATCCCTCTAAGGGATGCCGAAGGAAGAGACCTCGATTTCTCAAGTTGGTCGGCTGAGCAAATTAGAAAGAGTGAAGCAAATGCCAAAGCTGTGGTTACCCTGCAGTGCGGAATGTCCAAGGACCAGTTAATCAAGGTTGGCCCCTTCACCTTTGCCAAAGACCTATGGAACAAACTCCTTGAGCTCCATGAAGGAACTCAAGACACCCGGATAGCCAAGAAGGATCTCCTTCACAACCAACTCCAGAACTTGACAATGGGAGAAAATGAAATTGTAAGTACGCTTCATTGTCGATTCAAAGAAGTATTGAATGGTCTCCAGTCCATTGATGAAAAGGTAGAAAACTGAGACTTAGTGAGGTATGTTCTCAAAGCTTTTCCTAGGAACGCCTTATGGTCATCCATGGTGGATGCTTACAAGGTGTCCAAGGATTTATCTTGTGTTAAGTTAGAAGATCTATTTTGTGAAATGGAACTACATGAGATCTCTAACAAAAGTTCAAAAGAGAAAGGTATTGCCTTAGTGGCAGGTGACAACAAGAAGAAGAAGAAGGAGAAGGAAGTCTCTTCATCTTCATCCTCATCCGAGTCCGATTCCGAGAAGGATGGCAGCGGGTCTTCTTCCTCTGTGATGGCCAATTTTGTGAGAAGAATGATGAGGAAGAGCTGGCACCTCAAGGGTAAAGGTAACTCGAGTGGAATTACAATTGATAAGTCTAATGTTACTTGTTATGAGTGTAGCAAGAAAGGACATTACAAGGATGAATGTCCAAAGTTAAAGAAGAAGAAGGGTAAATCAAAGAAGAAAAAGAAGGCCTTGAGGGCCACATGGGATGAACCGTCCTCTAGTTCATCCGAAGAAGAGAAGGAGGAGAAGTACACTCATCACCGTTCCCTCATGGCCATAGAGGATTCAAATGAAGAGGAGAGTGACAACGAATCAAGAAGCTCCTCAACCGCGCCTTCATCATCTTCGGATGATGAAGAGGTAATCTCTCCCAAGTTAGACAAATGCTATAGAGCAATAGAGTACTTGACAAAAATACTTAAGAAATCTAAGGCCAAAGTCAAAACATTAAGGTTGGAAGTAAAAGAATTGAGATCCTCTATGGTTGAGGATATTAATGCTTTGCATGATGAATCCCTTAAGGATGAAAATAAGAACTTGAAGAGCGAAGTTGAAAACCTCAAGAATGTTCTTGAGAAGTTTTCAACAATCTCTAAAACATTAGATATGATACTCAACTCACAAAGGGCGATGTACAACAAGGTTGGTTTGGGTTACCAACCTAAAGAACCTAGTGTCATATCTTTAATGTCAAGAACTCAATTTAGGTCACCAAATGCCTCTAGGGTTCAAAAGGCTCGAAAGAAAATGACTAAGGCATGGGTGCCAAAGTCATTCATTGTAGATTCATTAGGTCCCAAAATTTGGGTACCTAAAACCTCTATCTTTCGAATTGTATAGCTTAGTTTGAGGGGGAGCATCTATCAACATGGGTGGTTGATATTTGGTGCTCCAAACATATAGTCATTCCTAGTTAGGAATGTGCTTACCATTTCCTCAAATTCACATGAATGGCTTAGACTAACCCACAACTTGCTCTTGCCATGAATTGCTTAGGATAATTGGTTTTCCTATAGCATTTTATGCTTACTGCAAATGATGATTAATGATATGTCATAACTCAAGCTTAAGGTGTTTTTAAACCTGTTCTAGTATGCCATGAGTTTACTATATGTGTTACACAACATGAAGACATGTTAGGAAACAAGTATGAACTCATAGTTTGTGATGATTCAAGACTCAATACTTAACTTCTATGACTTAGCTGTTTTCTCATCAAACTTGACGTTTTTCATATGCCCAATATTATTTGGATTATCGAGATATCAATACTTAGGTGTAGATTGAATTATCAAATTTGTTTGGAATAAAAATGATCATGCTAAAAACATTCCGATCATGCCGTGGCACACATAGATTTCATTCATGTATTGATGTTGATAAATAGCAATATGCATCCATGCTATCCATGATTATAAACTTCCTGTTCAAGTGATGGTATGCATACCTGCCTTGAAATTTTGATACAAATATGTTTTGACATTCAAGTTCATGATTAGAGCATACTTATCATGCTTTGACATAAATCTGTTTTTGAAAACTCAAGATCATGCCAAGAACATGCTCAGAACATAATTGATCAGTCAACCTAGTGATGGTATATTAATCCATGGAAATTCTTAATCCTTGATATGAAATGAAGCTTAGTTAAGAGACCCAAATCAGATTGCTTGTTTTGATTAAATGATTTATGGTTAATGGAATTCATTTAGGGAGTAAATCTGATTGTATTAGGGATTAGAGTGATTAAGAGTTGAAACGAACTTGTTTCTAAACTGATCAGTTTCAGAAACCTTCTGTATCATCCCTGATCGGTCCACCGACCGATCAGGGGTGCTTTTGATCGGTCTGGTGACCGATCAGACCAACTCTGATCAAGGAACTCCCAGGTCATTCCAAATTGATCCAAAACCTCCTCAAGCTAATCTCTTCTCATCGAATTGTATCAGTTTAATGATCATACTCCTAACAAATCTGATACAAACCAATTATAATTGAAACACATTTGTCCATGTGGTACAAACCTGGTACTTTATAGTGATTTGATACAAACCTATGTTGGAATGTTCAAATTCATAAGAAAGGGTTGTTGAGCCATGACTCTTGTTCTTGATGTCGTGTTTCAGAAATGTTTCTGAAATGTCGAATATTAATAGAGTCTACACCCCTATTATGGAATGCAAATTGTTAATGCAGTCTGATCAGGAATGTATCAGAGTTTCAGGAATTTTTCTGAAAGTTGATCGCTCCCCAGATTAATAAGAAATATTTCTGTATCAAGTAATCAACGAACCTGATTGGTCACGGAGACCACTCAGGATTATGTATCGGATACAGATGCATTCCCTACTTGTCACATGAAACATATACATGTTTTATCATGATATAATTCTGTATATGGTTTCATGTGCAATTCACACTTATTGACGTATGATGCATATACGTTGTTGCCATGATACATTTATAGTATATGCCTCTCATATGCAATTCGAAAATTATCCTTTGATTATTTTGGGTTTCGGGAGAGACCCTTGGTTGAGGGGGAGTATGATTAAACTTAACAGCCCCTCTAGACCCTTTTCGATGTTTGACAATGGGGGAGAGTGTGGTTGGTTAAGTTTAAGATGATTATATTGTAGGGGGAGGATCCTGATTCCCCTATGATTCTAAATTTGAGAAAATTGATTGAGAACCCCTAAATTTAAAATTGGATTGTCAAACAACAAAAAGGGGGAGAATGTTAATGCAGTCTGACCCTGATTGTTGTTTTGGTGTTGACATCGATTTTAGTTTAGGTTGATGATTATGATTATGATTAAGTCCTAATCGGGGATTAGGCACGGAGTGATTGGAAAATCCTAGCTTAGAGGGCTAGGTGTTGAAAAGTCCTAATTCGGAAAGGTTGGGTGAAAAGTGTTGGGACCGGGTTGACAAGGATACGGGTTCGTAAAATTTTAAATTTTTACGTGCAGCGGAAGAATTAGCATAAAATAATTTTTCAAATTATTTTAACCACGTATCTAGCATGCAACCTTATGATGTGTGGACATGATCATAAATTAAAACTTTGCAGAAAGTAAACTAATTTACTCAATACCTCGCGTAACTCGAAGTAAGGGACGAGATCCAACCGTAGTGTCCCTTGGAAGCTCCGCCTCTATTCGCGTCCACGCCGAGTTCTCTTCGGGATGACTTCGCAAAGTCACGAGTTTTGTGCCGACGAGAACTACTAGATTCTCTAAAGGCACAACTAGAAGATCAAGAGAGAAGAAAGGAAACTAACCACCAAGAAACGGAATCTAAATTCCGGGAAAGAAGGAGATGCGACCCGCTTCTTCTTCTTCTTCTTTGGCACCTTCTTGATGGAGGTTGCTCACGCCAACTCTTGGAGATGTGAGGGTGGTGCGCCGGCCCTAGGGTGGGTGTGCCCCGGCCCTAGGGAGAGGAGGTGGGCGCCGGCCCTAAGGGGAAGAGAGAGGGAGAGAATAAGAGAGAGAGGGAGAGAACTACTAGATCTCTTGATTACTCTATTAGAAATTCAAGGGTTGCCTTTGGTTCCTTTATATAGTAGCCTCTCCCTTGCCAAGTCTCTCTTTTAACGGAATTTTTCATAAGAAATTTATCCCATAAATTTTCTTATGAATTATTCTGTTTAAGCCAAGTTTTATTATAACTAACTTTATAATAAAACAAATAGATCTCTCCTTTTATTATGGAATAAATTTTACAAGAAAATTATAAATTTTCTTATTATGGAAAAATCAATTCATAATTGATTTTATAAATTTAAAATAAACCATTCCATGGATTATTTTAATTTTCATAAAAAGAATAAATTTCTATAAATTTCTTTATACAAATTTATTTATCCATAATTTATAAAACAAATCGCGCTAGATTTATTTTATTAATTAAACCAAATAAATTGGTTTCTCCCCATTATTGTGGCCGGCCAAACCAAAGAGGGTTGGCACCCTCTTTGGCCGGCCAAACCAAGCCGAACCCATCGTGAATTAAACTCATTTAATTCGCCCAATAAGCCTTCAAAAGACTTAGCCATTTTAAGCTTCCGTTGCGCCTTTGATTAACTCAGATTCGACTTATTTCTCTTGATCGGAAAATCTAATTTTCAACTCGTTTTAAATCCCTTGGATTACTCGTAGTACGTGTGACTAAATAGGCTTTCTATTTATGTTGGCCGTCTATAATCAACCAATTATAGAACGATCATGAGTGACACCTAGTAGTACATCATCATCCCCAATTAATCGAAAGATCAACGGTTGACCTCAGAAGTAATTCTGAAACCCTTCAGCTGCTCTAATGAATCGTGCCCCATTCCCTTCACCATCTTATACCCACTTGGTTCAGGACATGGTCTGTGTGTGTCAGTCCCCACTAGGCTGACTACGTCACACCTAGCCCAAGTAGTGTCTTTCTCGTCCTTTGGATTTCTAATTACTCTCATGTATTTAAGAGACTCATACTCTAAACATGATATGCTCTGGCCAGAGGCTTTGAGTAACAATCCGACGATAGGCCTGGGTATACATCTCCTCGCAAGGAGTGGTGAATCCTTTGTAGGCTGTTCAAACATCTTCGGGCACTTCGGCTTATACCCAACCATCCTGGGTCCACACCTCCTTGGAGATGCTTGCTTAAGATGTTAAAGTATAAGTCTCCATGACCAAGATGACTTGAACACCGCAAGTCAAAGGAATATCGCACTTAAGCTGCAGTAAGAACTTCACTGACATATCTATATAGATTACCATATGAAGTTTTACAGCTAGTCACTCCAATGAACTAGTTCCCTTAACTAGCATCCATGTTTATCTCCGGACATCCCAATGTCACCAGCCAGTGAGAATCAGCTGATTAGAGAATAACCCATGCTAGTCTCAACAGAATTGATAGTGTACGTTTTTATCAATTCATCGACTAGGGATATTTTCAATACTTCACAATTGCACATGTAGAGATAATCATTAGTTGTGATCCCATCATAAATTCTCTTATGCTGTAAATTGTATTGCGGACATTCAGTAGATGAGTTTAAGATCCCAATCAAATACACAAACATGTATACTCAAATAGTGAATTATCATTTATTAAAATAAATGTTTACAACCATAAGGCGATTGCCTTAGGACATTTCTCTCATATCACTAACAAACTCCCACTTGGCCTAATGCCAATCGCTACGGTATCCTATACCACAGGCTCTAACATGACCCTCAAACTTGTTTTGAGGCAAGGCCTTAGTTAAAGGATCCGCTAAATTCCTTTCAGTGGGAATTTTCTCAATTTGTATATCATTTCTACTTATAATCTCTCTGATCAGATGATAGCGGCGAAGCACGTGTTTGGATCGCTGATGAGACCTTGGTTCCTTTGCTTGTGCAATAGCTCGATTGTTGTCGCAATAAATCGGTATTACTTCATCAATGGTTGGAACCTCACCAAGTTTTGAGACAAATTCTTGATCCAGACCGCTTCCGTGGTAGAATCCGCTACGATATCTTGTTTGGAACTCTTCCAACTTATTGCGCCTCTATTCAAGATAAATACGTATCCAGTCTGAGATTTGGAGTCATCCTTATCTGTCTGGAAACTGGCATCTGTATACCAACGTATTACCATATCTCCTTCTCCATATATTAGGAACACATCCTTAGTTCTTCTTAAGTACTTAAGGATTGTTTTGACAGCCGCCCAATGATCCATTCCTGGATCCGACTGGTATCTGCTTGTGACGCTCAGAGCATACGATACATCGGGCCTTGTACATAACATAGCATACATGATAGATCCTATCATGGATGCATAAGGAATCTTATTCATGCAAATCCTCTCGTCTTTTGTGCGCGGACACATAGACTTTGAAAGGTTGATCCCATGCCTGATGGGAAGGTAACCTTTCTTAGATTCCGACATGCTAAACCTTTTTAGCACTCGGTCTATATATGTAGACTGTGAAAGACCAAGCAACCGTTTTGATCTATCTCTATAGATTCTAATCCCAAGGATATAGGTTGCTTCTCCCAGGTCTTTCATGGAGAAAGTTTTGGACAACCAAATTTTAACTGTCTGTAAAACTGATACATCGTTTCCTATAAGTAATATGTCATCGACATATAATACTAGGAATACGACTGCACTCCCACTAACCTTCTTGTACACACAAGGTTCGTCAGGATTTTGTGAGAAATCAAACTCTTTGATTGTCTCATCAAAACGGATGTTCCAGCTCCTGGATGCTTGCTTCAGTCCATATATGGATCGTCGAAGCTTGCATATTTTGGTTTTATCAACCGATGTGAAACCTTCAGGTTGTATCATGTATACATCCTCAAGCAGGTTTCCATTAAGGAAGCTATTTTCACATCCATTTGCCATATCTCATAATCATAATGAGCTGCTATGGCTAGGAGCATCCGAATGGATTTAAGCATAATTACCTTCCATGTCGATTTTCTTCTTGAAAACCCACTTGCACCCTATGGGCTTAATCCCTTCAGGTGGGTTAACCAAGTCCCATACTTGATTTTTGTACATGGAATCCATTCCCGACTTCATGGCTTCAAGCCATTTGTCGCTTTCTGAACTTTTCAGAACATCTTCATAACTGATAGATTCGTCATCGCTTATGTGTAACACGTCGTTCGATTCACTTATGAGAAATCCGTATCTCTCTGGAATATTGTGTGTCCTATCAGACCTTCGAAGAGGTGGTGTTGTTTTAGGTTCAACTGATAGCTCATCATTATGAGTTATTGGTTGTGGGTCTAGACTAGGTGTCTCTTTAATGTCTATTGGAGTTTCTTGAACTTCATCAAGTTCAATGCCACTCCCACTGTTTTCTTGTAAAAGAAATTCTTTTTCTAGAAATACAGCATGCCTTGAAACAAACACCTTTTGTTCCAAGGGATGATAGAATTGGTAACCCTTCGTTTCCTTAGGATATCCAATAAATAGACATTTATCAGACTTAGCATCCAATTTGTCTAATACAGTCCGCTTCACATAAGCAGGACAACCCCATATCTTAAGGTGAGTTAAGTGGGGTTTCTTACTATTCCACCTCTCATATGGAGTAGTAGAGACTATCTTGGTCGGGACTCTGTTTAGCAAGCAAACAGCTGTCTTTAGGGCATAGCCCCAAAAGGATTTTGGAAGAGTTGCATGATTCATCATCGACCTAACCATGTCCATTAAGGTTCGGTTGCGCCTCTCAGATACACCATTATGCTGTGGTGTATATGGCGGAGTCCATTGGGACAATATCCCATTGTCCCTAAGATAATCTTGAAACTCTTGACTTAAGTATTCACCACCTCGATCGGATCAAAGTATCTTAATACTTTTCCCAAGCTGTTTCTCTACTTCATTTCTGAACTCTTTGAATTTCTCAAAAGCTTCAGATTTGTGTTTCATCAAGAACACATACCCGAATCGTGAGTGATCATCGATAAAGGTGATGAAGTAGCTATAGCCTCCTTGTGCAAGAGTTGACATTGGTCCACATACATCAGTATGTATTAGACCAAGCAATTCTCCCACTGGATTACCTTTTCCAGAAAAAGGTAATTTGGTCATCTTGCCTTTTAAGCATGATTCGCATGTATCAAATGAACCGGGTTCAAATGATTCCAGAATTCCACATCGGTGTAATTCGGTCATGCGTTTCTTACTTACATGGCCAAGACGGCAATGCCAAGTGTAGGAGTCTATTCGATTATCTATTCGAGCACATTTGTTGCTAACTTCGATATTGAAAACGTCATTGGATAAATCTAACGTGTAGATATCATTGCACAAAGTTCCATTCCCATAAAGAATGTCATTTAAAGTTATGTAACAACAATTGTTACTAAAAGTTAAACGATAACCCTTTTCATTCAAACATGAAATAGATACAATGTTCTTTATTAACGAAGGAACAAAATAACAATTATCCAATTCTAAGACACGTCCAGTGGGGAGCTTTAGCAAATATGTTCCGATGGCAACAGCAGCAATCTTTGCTCCATTTCCAACTCGTAAATTCGCTTCTCCTTTGACGAGTCTTCTTCTATTCCTTAGCCCCTGTATGTCATTACATATATGTGAGCTGCACCCAGTATCAAGTACCCAGGTATTTGAGGAAATAGAGTGACATTCAATAACGAAGATACCTGAAGAGGATGGGGCATCGGATGCCTTATTCTTCAAGGACTCAAGATAAACCTTGCAGTTTCTTCGCCAGTGACCCTCCTTGCCACAATGATGGCAAGTTCCTTTTGGTTTCTTTTCAGTCTTTTTGGCCTTTTTCTTCTTCCCTTTATTCTGTTCTTTGGCCTTCCTCTTAGAACCTTTCTTCGAGGAACTAACTAACAGTACCATCTTTTGATCCGGCTTTACAGAAGGCTCCACAGTCTTCAGCGGGTTGAGCAACTCAGGAATGGTAGTCTCTAGTTTGTTCATCCGATAGTTCATCACAAATTGTGAATAACTTTTGGGCAAACAACTCAGAATTAAGTCAATACTTAGTTTATGATCCATTGCAAAATCGAGTGTGCTCAGTCGCTCAATGTACCCCAACATCTTTAACACAAACTGCGAGGCAGAAGTGCCTTCCTGCATCTTAGTGGTGAAGAGGAGTCTGGAGACTTCGAACCTTTTGGATCTCGCCTGCTCTTCAAACAACTCATGAAGATGGAAGATGATGGTATAAGCTTCCATATGCTCATGCTGCTTTTGCAGCTCAGGTATCATAGAGGCTAGCATGATGCAACTCGCAAGTTCAGAATCGGTCACATGTTTCTGATAGGCCATTAGCTGGTCTGGAGTTGCACCTTCTGGAGGATGGTTGGGAAGTTGATCTTCAAGGACATATGCAAGCTTCTCTGCCTTGAGGACTATCCTCAGGTTTCGAAGCCAGTCCATGAAGTTTGGCCCAGTCAGTTTATTGGTGTCCAAAATGGAACGCAAGTTTAGAGAAGACATGATCGAGTGATTAACCTAGAAATACAAATTGAGCTTATGTGAGAAGAATGATAAAGAATGTATCAATATACATTAATTAAAAAACCTATTTATTTTTCAAATTAAATAACCCTTTTTATCAATTCGGGAGATTGTAGGAACATCTCCAAATAGGTTGATATCCAACCATAGATAAGAATCACTATGGCTGTGGCCATCAAGTTATTCTTAGCTATGAAGGTAGGTAATTATACCGATTACATATCACATATATGTAACTATCACTTTATGCTATCAACTAATTGAATGTTTGCATAAATCATTGGGTTGTTAACTCATTAACAAGTATGCGACATTATACATAGCACCCAACTGCACCTCTCTTTGCATCGACCTTGGCTGTGGCACAACAATCGATGCTCCAAGCTTAAGGCTGACCCATTAATCAAGAAATAGTTTTAATATGGTTGGAGCTCATTCAACCGTTTAGTCAGGCTTGGATGTGTCCAACAACCAAAACTAAGGATTGACCTCTGACTTCAACTATATTATTCATAAACTAATTCCATGATTTGAACATGTTGAGGTTCAAGCTGGGCATGGATGTGTCCATCAACCTAAACAAGAAACAAAACTCCGATTCTAACCATATTAATGGAAGGTGTTGGCCTTAATATTTTATAAGGGGTTTTGGGTCTCATCCTTTCCTTTTAATGCACATTCATGACATATAATTATGTCATGACTAACGATTTCCTTAATAAAGTATGTATGTGACTTAATTTATCAAGTCCCATGAATTGAATTAAGAACCGGATTTCCTAATTCTAATTTCATACTTTATTAAAGGAATTGTTTTGGGAAACAATTTCCTAAATTGTCATAATCAATTTCGGAAATAATATGTTTAAGACTTTGATTTCTCTAAATCAAATCTTATTAAATTAAGAGACAATTCTCTTAATTCAACCACATATTATTTTCATGAAAATCTCATTTAAGAAACTCTATAGGAAACCATTTTCCTAATTAATTTTGGAGACAACAATATGTAAGAGCATCACCTCTTAAATCATATTTTATTCATGGATTTAATTAATTACAACAAATCGTTTTCTAAGGGTGGCTCCCCGAGGCTCAGATATCCAAAGAAAAGTAATTTGTCGTAAATCCAATTTGGTCCACTTCGGAAGCGTAACCAAATTAAACATGACAATTTCATTTAAAATTGGGAAATTGAATTACAACAACTAACTTTAAATTGGACGGCTCCCCGAGGCTCAATCCAAAATAAAGAATTTTGTTGTCAATTTAAAAACCAATTCAAATTTAATTGTCAATTAATTGTCCATAAATTTGTCCAGACTTTCTTGAAAGAAAGTGCCCAAAATTGCGAGATTTCATAATAGGTTTTCAGAATAATTGTAAGTTTCTGGTACAAAGAAAACTTACATATTTCCAAAATTAGAAAATTTCTAAAATAGAAAATTTCCAAAATTGGAAAGTTTCCAAAGATGGGAAGTTTTCACAATTATCATAAAATTTCAGAAACTAGGATATTTCAAACGTTTGCGAAATTTCATGAGGATTTCCAAACTTTGAAATTCATAAATCTAAAATTTGTAATAATTGGAAAATTTCCATAATTGAATTTTTTTTCAAAATTGAGATTATGACAAAGTTTTCCACAAAACAATTATATGATTATGTCGAACACTAACTGGCTCTGATACCATTGTTGGGACCGGGTGCATGTTGACAAGGATACGGGTTCGTAAAATTTTAAATTTTTACGTGCAGCGGAAGAATTAGCATAAAATAATTTCTCAAATTATTTTAACCACGTATCTAGCATGCAACCTTATGATGTGTGGACATGATCATAAATTAAAACTTTACAGAAAGTAAACTAATTTACTCAATACCTCGCGTAACTCGAAGTAAGGGACGAGATCCAACCGTAGCGTCCCTTGGAAGCTCCGCCTCTATTCGCGTCCACGCCGAGTTCTCTTCGGGATGACTTCGCAAAGTCACGAGTTTTGTGCCGACGAGAACTACTAGATTCTCTAAAGGCACAACTAGAAGATCAAGAGAGAAGAAAGGAAACTAACCACCAAGAAACGGAATCTAAATTCCGGGAAAAAAGGAGATGCGACCCGCTTCTTCTTCTTCTTCTTTGGCACCTTCTTGATGGAGGTTGCTCACGCCAACTCTTGGAGATGTGAGGGTGGTGCGCCGGCCCTAGGGTGGGTGTGCGCCGGCCCTAGGGAGAGGAGGTGGGCGCCGGCCCTAAGGGGAAGAGAGAGGGAGAGAATAAGAGAGAGAGGGAGAGAACTACTAGATCTCTTGATTACTCTATTAGAAATTCAAGGGTTGCCTTTGGTTCCTTTATATAGTAGCCTCTCCCTTGCCAAGTCTCTCTTTTAACGGAATTTTTCATAAGAAATTTATCCTATAAATTTTCTTATGAATTATTCTGTTTAAGCCAAGTTTTATTATAACTAACTTTATAATAAAACAAATAGATCTCTCCTTTTATTATGGAATAAATTTTACAAAAAAATTATAAATTTTCTTATTATGGAAAAATCAATTCATAATTGATTTTATAAAATTAAAATAAACCATTCCATGGATTATTTTAATTTTCATAAAAAGAATAAATTTCTATAAATTTCTTTATACAAATTTATTTATCCATAATTTATAAAACAAATCGCGCTAGATTTATTTTATTAATTAAACCAAATAAATTGGTTTCTCCCCATTATTGTGGCCGGCCAAACCAAAGAGGGTTGGCACCCTCTTTGGCCGGCCAAACCGAGCCGAACCCATCGCGAATTAAACTCATTTAATTCGCCCAATAAGCCTTCAAAAGACTTAGCCATTTTAAGCTTCCGTTGCGCCTTTGATTAACTCAGATTCGACTTATTTCTCTTGATCGGAAAATCCAATTTTCAACTCGTTTTAAATCCCTTGGATTACTCGTAGTGCGTGTGACTAAATAGGCTTTCGATTTATGTTGGCCGTCTATAATCAACCAATTATAGAACGATCATGAGTGGCACCTAGTAGTACATCATGATCCCCAATTAATCGAAAGATCAACGGTTGACCTCAGAAGTAATTCTGAAACCCTTCAGCAGCTCTAATGAATCGTGTCCCATTCCCTTCACCTTCTTATACCCACTTGGTTCAGGACATGGTCTGTGTGTGTCAGTCCCCACTAGGCTGACTACGTCACACCTAGCCCAAGTAGTGTCTTTCTCGTCCTTTGGATTTCTAATTACTCTCATGTATTTAAGAGACTCATACTCTAAACATGATATGCTCTGGCCAGAGGCTTTGAGTAACAATCCGACGATAGGCCTGGGTATACATCTCCTCGCAAGGAGTGGTGAATCCTTTGTAGTCTGTTCAAACATCTTCGGGCACTTCGGCTTATACCCAACCATCCTGGGTCCACACCTCCTTGGAGATGCTTGCTTAAGATGTTAAAGTATAAGTCTCCATGACCAAGATGACTTGAACACCGCAAGTCAAAGGAATATCGCACTTAAGCTGCAGTAAGAACTTCACTGACATATCTATATAGATTACCATATGAAGTTTTACAGCTAGTCACTCCAATGAACTAGTTTCCTTAACTAGCATCCATGTTTATCTCCGGACATCCCAATGTCACCAGCCAGTGAGAATCAGCTGATTAGAGAATAACCCATGCTAGTCTCAACAGAATTGATAGTGTCCGTTTTTATCAATTCATCGACTAGGGATATTTTCAATACTTCACAATTGCACATATAGAGATAATCACTAGTTGTGATCCCATCACAAATTCTCTTATGCTGTGAATTGTATTGCGGACATTCAGTAGATGAGTTTAAGATCCCAATCAAATACACAAACATGTATACTCAAATAGTGAATTATCATTTATTAAAATAAATGTTTACAACCATAAGGTGATTGCCTTAGAACACTTCTCTCATATCACTAACAAAAAGTCCTAGCTTGGAGGGCTAGATGAAAAGTCCTAACTTGGAGGGTTAGGTGAAAAGTCCCAACTTGGAGGGTTAGGTGAAAAAGTCCTGGCTCGGAGGGTCAGGTCCTAGCCTGGAGGGCTAGGTTGGATGAAATCCCGGTGAGTGAAGACGGGTCCTGGTGAGTGAAGCCAAGTGATGAAAATCCCGGTGAGTGAAGCCGGGTCCTTGTGAGTGAAGCCAGGTGGTGGAAATCCCGATGAGTGAAGTCGGGCCCTTGTGAGTGAAGCCAGGTGATGGAAATCCCGGTGAGTGAAGCCGGGTCCAGGTGAGTGAAGCCAGGTGATGGAAATCCCGGTGAGTGAAGCCGGGTCCTGGTGAGTGAAACCAGGTGATGGAAATCCCGGTGAGTAAAGCCGGGTCCTGGTGAGTGAAGCCAGGTGAGGGAAATCCCGATGAGTGAAGCCGGGTCCTGGTGAGTGAAGCCAGGTGATTGAAATCCTAGTGAGTGAAGCTAGGTTGAAATCCTGGTGAGTGAAGCCAGGTCCCGGTGAGTGAAGCCGGGTGACCGAAACCCTGGTGAGTGAAGCCAGGTCATAGCTTGGAGGGCTAGGTTGAAGTCCCAGTGAGTGAAGCTGGGCATGGCAGAGTCAGAGAAGGGCTGGAGGCTTGTTCTCGTGACTTGGAGTGCATTTGGGCTTGCCTGGATCTGTCTGGTGACCGATCAGGGAAGTTGGCACGGTGCTCCTTCGTGGATCGGTCTGGTGACCGATCCAGCGATGACTGATCAGTCTGGTGAGCGATCAGGGAGCATATAGTTCACCTGCTGCTCTGCTCCGGATCAGTCCGGTGACCGATCAGGGAGCATCCAGTAGGATTTGGGAACCTTACTGCTCTGCTCCGGATCGGTCCGGTGACCGATCAGGGAGCATCCAGTAGGTTTTGGGAACCTTACTGATCTGCTCCTGATCGATCTGGTGACCGATCAGGGATACAGTTCAGATCGGTCTAGTGAACGATCATTTGTCACAAGGTTCTCACTATCACCGATCAGGATGACTCCTGATCGGTCTGGAAGCAGCTTGATCGGTCTGGTGACCGATCAGGCTGGAGCCTGATTGGTCTGGGGACCGATCTGGAGTGTGCAGTAGAATGCTGGATTGGTCTGGGAACCAATCAGGAGTGTGCAGAAGACTGCTGGATCGGTCTGGTGACCAATCAGGGTCCTTCCTGATCGGTCTGGTGATCGATCAGGAGCAGAACATTAATTCAAACACGCTGTCAGAAGCTCTGATAGCGACTGTTTTCTCTGCCGATTCTCTGATACATTGCTGATTTCATTTGATATGCATTGCTAAGCCTCTGGTTGTAACGCCCCAAAATTTCCATTTTTAGTTCTTAAAGTCCTTAGAATTATTTAGAAATGGTTTAGAAATATTCTAGATATTTTTAGGAATTTTTAGAGTATTTTTATGGAATTTTCCGAGTCCGTTTGGTATTTTTGGAAAAAGAAAAAGAAAATGGAAAAATAATAAAAACGTTTAAGGGTAGCCGGTGGATTGAACCCGCGACCACCACGAAACAGCCCGCGCGCGCAACCAGCCGGGCTAGGGGTATCAAGCACAACAAGGGACGGAGAGAAGGTTATTTAAGGAATAGTTAGCTTAATCTGCCATAAGTATAAATAGCTAATTAAAGAGAGAAGTTTTATTTCTCTCCTCTCCAAACCCTCACGCCGACCTCCTCTCCTCTCTTGGGGCGACGCCGACCAACAGCAAGCTCTAGAGGGTCGGCCAAGACTCTTCTCCAAGAGATAATCCTATATTTGGGATCCCCGCGATGAGAGGAACGCGTAGACGTGAAGAATTCTCCGAGATCTCAAGTTTCTCCTGAGCTCTAGACGTCAATCTTGGTTGTAAGTCCAAGATATCAAAGTAAGTACTGCTCACCTGCAGTAAGAGGCGGTTTTTCCGCGAGAATTTCCTTTAAAAGTTTTTAAAAGAGATATTTCCTTTTTGTTTCAGTTTTTGCATGTAATCTTAGTTCCTTATATGCTTGTATATGTTTGATAAGCACCCTATATGAGATTAGGGACCAAGAAAAGCTATGAGAAAAGAAAAGAGAAGATAAAGATAAGAAAAGAAAAGGCCAAGGCCTTAAGAAATCCCGAAAAGTCAAGACTTAGGGATTTTAGCACGCAAGGTGCTCCAGAAAATGCCAAGGCATTTACAGATAAGAAAGAAAAGAAAGAAAAGCTATTTTATTTTCTAAGACCAGTACCCGGCGTCCAAGGGCGTCGTTAAAGAAATCCAGGTGTCCAATTCCAAGGTCTTGGCCCTGGTAGACCAAGGTCTGCTCTATTAGGATTGGTGGCTCGCTACCCCAACCTTTTAGGGAACGCGCATGAGATGGTACTTACGTCTTCAGTGGATCCAAGTGATTATTATTTTCAAGTATATGCTTTAGCAAAGTTTTCGAAAGTTTAAAGAGTTTTCAAAAAGTTAAAGAATAGCTAAAGTTTCAAGTTGAGCCAAGAAAAGTAAATTGAGATTTATTATTGCTTGAGTATGCATGTTTTGAGTATACATGTTCTTAGTTTTCTTTCAAGCATATTAGTATCTCATATGATGTTCAGTTTGATCTAGAAGCATGTTGCATATTTCGAGTTTTTTGTGAGCTAGATAGTACTTACTAAGCTTTATGCTTATAGATGCATTTCCTCTTATTGCAGATAAAGGTAAAGGCAAGCAATTCTGAAGGAAGACGACGAGGCGGTGCTGAGTAGAGTGTGTGTGGTGGCTGATTATGGAGAGATCTTTGAGACGAGACAATTTAGTTATTTGAATTGCAATGTTTAAGTTTATTCAAATTTCAAGTTCTTGCTTATGGAGATTATAGAGTATTTGAGTTTTGGATAGTTTTACATGCTCAATTTCTTAGAGTAAAGATTCCATGTCATTTCATTTAGCATACATATCCTTATGATTGCATTGGATGAGTAGAAGTGTAAGTAGTTAGAGATATTGATACTTTGTTAGAGAAAAAGGTGTTTGTGCCAAGATAGTATCAATTTCCCTTTGAATCAAGTTTTTATTGCTTAAAAATGTTTAGAAAAGTTGCAATCACATTTCATAATGCATTAGCAAGGTTGTAGAACATGTATTTGGCGTTATGAATGCATAGGAGTCAAGATTGGTACAAACTCTATTGTTAAAGTTTATATAAACTTGTTTAGTTTATTTTCTTCCATAAAAGTCCTAAATTCAAGTTATGGATTCGTTTGATTGGCTAAATTGTTTAGGAAACTGATATAGAGTATAGAAATGGTGTCGTAGTTTGATATGGCTCGAAACTGAATGAATGGTGGACTTAAGAAGCAAGAGCCGAAAACCTGTAAAACTGATTACAGGCGTACCAGTCGACTGCTACGTCACCAGTCGACTGGTACGGGCAGTTTGAGTTGGGTGAGGCTTGTTTCAATAAGTATCAACTACGAGTTTTGAGAAGGAAAGTGTGATATGGTATCATGCATGACTACTTAAGTTAGAATATAATTGCTAGAAGAATTTAAAAGAAAAAAAAAGATTTCCGCATTTTTTAGTCATGTAAAAAAGTTGAGAAGTAGAGAAAAGTAACGATCCGTCTAAGGTAGAGAAGGCGGGTCGCTACAGTTGGTATCAGAGCAGTTCCCATTCTCCAGCATCACACACACATCAGCATCAACCTTGCCGTCTTCAAGTAAGAAAGCTTTAAGTTTCAGTTTTTTTCTATTGCTCCTTTATTTAATTGCAGTATAGAGAAATGCTTAAGTACTACTCACATGTGCATAGAACAAGGAAGCATGTTTAATCCCTTAGTATCACGGAATCATGTTTAATCCCTAGAATGGATATCAGATTTCTAAGTAAGAAGATAAGTTTATACCTAGAGATGTAATAGTGATTTCTTGTTCCCTTATGCATTATTAGATGGCAAGAAGAGGCCGAGCTCCTAATGCTAATAACAGAACTCCAGTTCAAGATAACAGTGAGCCTGGCACAGAACAGCCAAACCTGATGGCAGTCATTGCTCAAATGCAAGCCCAGATTACAGAACAACAGAAGACCATCGCCACACTGATGGCGAATCAGCACCCAGTGCCCCCTACACCACCCACAGCAGGAGTGGGAACCCAGTAGTGGCTGAAGTTCCACCAGTCCCACAGGAGACCCCTGCTGTGAACCGAAGACAAGAAGCATACCTCGTCCAGTGGCAGAGGCTGAAACCCGAAAGCTTCTCAGGCACGACTGAGCCCTGGGATGCCCAGGCTTGGTTCAAGACTTTAGAGAGCACGATGGAGCTTCTTGACTGGCCAGAGGTCGAGAAGGTCAAATGTGCCTCCTTCTGCCTAACTGGAGATGCTCGTATGTGGTGGGAGCGAGTCAAGAGTAAGAAGATAGTCAACCAGATGAGCTGGGCAGATTTTGAGCACGAGTTCTATGAGGAATTCTTCCACATGAAGGTTACCAACAAGCACTTCGAGGACTTCATGGAGTTCAGACAGGGTAGCCTACCAGTGGGAGAAGCAGTTGCAAAGTTCAACAGACTAGCTCGCCTCTGCCCAGAGCTAGTCAGCACAGAGAAGGAGCGAGTCAGACTGATGCTTCGCATGCTGAACCCGGAGATAGCACTCAACGTGAACAGCGGGATGCACCGACCCCAGACCAGCGAGGAGTTGGTCAGTAGTGCCCTAATCTCAGAGCACTACCTGAATAGCATCAAGGCACAGCAAGCACAGCAGAAGCCAGTCCTGATTGAGAACAAGACAATAGGAGGCCAGAAGCCTCAGCCAAATAGCCAGAACTGGAAGAACAAGAACCACAAAAGGAAGCAGTGGCCTGGCAGCCAGAAAGGAAAACCAGAGAATAAGCAAGCTAGGTATCCACCTTGTCCTAAGTGTGGGAGGAACCATCCAGGAACATGCCTTTTGGGTGTAACTGGATGCTATTCATGTGGACAAGAGGGACACAGATCCAGAGACTGCCCAAACAAGTTTAAAGTACTTCCTCAGCAGTCCGTTCAGTATGGAGGCCAGCCTCAGTTACATTACATGCCTACTATGCTGGAGGGACCTCAGATCAGTCAGGGAGGATTGGAAGCAGCACCAGTTCCAACCAATGCCAGAGTCTTTTCCCTCACGAAGGAAGAAGCTGCCAGCGCCTCCACGGTCGTAACAGGTCAAATAGTTATTTTTCAGCATTTAGCTACTACACTGTTTGACACTGGGGCGACCCATTCTTTCGTATCAGTACCTTTTGCTAGTAAGTTACAGGTGCCTACAGAGAGTTGGGAGTCTAGATTCCTGACAACTCTCCCTTCAGGGGAAATCATGGAATCCACCCAGCGGCTCCGGGCTGTGCCAATCAAGATTTCAGACCGAGAGCTATATGTCGATCTGATAGTCCTTGCGATGCAGGACTTCGACATCATATTGGGCATGGATTTCCTCAGTAAGTACAGCGCTTCAGTGGACTGCCGTAGAAGGAAGGTGGTTTTCAGCCCAGAAGGAGAACCACCATTCGAGTTTCAAGGAGCCCCAAGGAGGAAGACTCAGAAATTTCTCTCAGCCTTGGCAGCCCACCAGATGCTAGAGCAAGGGTGTGCTGGTTTTCTTGCACACATAGTGGAATCAGAAGCAAAGGAAGAACTCAAGCAGGAGGATGTACGGGTAGTCTGCGAATATCCAGAAGTGTTCCCAGAAGAATTACCTGGACTACCTCCCAACCGAGAAGTGGAATTCGAGATCGAGCTAGTGCCCGGTACCGGTCCGGTCTCGAAGGCCCCATATCGTATGTCTCCAGCAGAGTTGAAGGAATTACAAGAGCAACTCCAGGAGCTACTAGACAAGGGCTTCATTCGCCCGAGTCATTCACCCTGGGGAGCTCCTGTACTATTCGTCAAGAAGAAGGATGGATCTATGCGTCTGTGCATAGACTACAGAGCTCTGAACAAGGTGACCATCAAGAACAAGTACCCCCTTCCTAGAATAGATGATTTATTTGATCAACTCAAAGGGGCTACAGTGTTCTCGAAGATAGACCTGCGTTCTGGGTATCATCAGCTAAAGGTTAAAGAAAGTGACATCCCCAGGACGGCCTTCAGGACAAGATACGGCCACTACGAATTTGTAGTAATGCCTTTTGGAGTAACCAATGCTCCAGCAGTCTTCATGGAGCTGATGAACCACATCTTCAGGGAGTATCTCGATAAATTCGTCATTGTATTTATTGATGATATTCTCATATACTCACAGACTCCAGAGGACCATGCTACACACTTGAGGATAGTGCTGCAGATCCTTCAGCAGGAGAAGCTCTATGCAAAATTCTCAAAGTGTGAGTTTTGGCTAGATCAGGTGACTTCCTAGGTCACATTGTATCCAAAGAAGGCATTCAAGTTGATCCAGCCAAGATAGAAGCAGTCAGCAACTGGTGTAGACCCAAGAATGCCAGTGAGATCAGAAGCTTCTTAGGCCTGGCAGGATATTACAGAAAATTTGTGGAGGACTTTTCCAGGATAGCCTCTCCACTCACAGCCTTGACCAGAAAGAACAAGAAGTTTGAATGGTCAGATAAATGCGAGCACAGTTTTCTAGAGCTGAAGAAGAGACTGACCAGTGCTCCCATCCTGACTGTTCCAGAGAGTGACAAGGCCTTTGACATCTACAGTGATGCATCCAAGATGGGCCTTGGAGCTGTCCTCATGCAAGATGGTAAAGTAATAGCATATGCCTCCAGACAGCTCAAGGACTATGAGAAGAATTACCCTACCCACGACCTTGAGCTAGCAGCTGTGGTTTTTGCACTGAAGCTTTGGAGACACTACCTGTATGGAGTGCAGTGCAGGATCTTCACAGACCATCAGAGTTTGAAGTACTTCTTCACTCAGAAGGACCTGAATATGAGGCAGCGCAGGTGGCTAGAGTTGGTCAAAGATTATGACTGTGAAATCCTCTACCACCCAGGTAAAGCTAATAAAGTGGCAGATGCACTGAGCAGAAAATCCTGTGCAGCACTGATGTCCCTTTCATCACTGTCTCTACCACTTCAGAAAGAAATAAAGGATTTTGGAGTCGAGGTAATAATTGGGCAACTTTCTGCATTGACTCTAGAGTCAACCTTGCTTGTGGATATACAAAGAAAGCAAAGTCAAGACCCAGAGATCCAGAAGATCAAGCAGGGGATCCAAGAGGCAGAAAATTCAGAGTTTCGAGTATCAGATAGTGGCATCCTCTATTTTGGAGACCGCCTTTGCGTCCCCAATGATGAGGAACTAAGAAGGAATATTTTAGAAGAAGCCCACAGTACCCCGTACTCTATGCATCCTGGTTCTACCAAGATGTACCAAGATTTAAGACAAAGGTTCTGGTGGTCTGGACTCAAGCGAGACGTGGCCAGATATATCAGTACCTGCTTGACCTGCCAGAGAGTCAAAGCAGAGCACCAGAGACCAGGAGGAGTTCTACAGCCACTTCCCATTCCGGAGTGGAAGTGGGAAGAAATATCCATGGACTTTATCACAGGTCTTCCAAGAACCACCCATGGACATGATGCAATTTGGGTGATAGTGGACAGGTTGACCAAGTCTGCCCACTTCCTAGCCATCAAGTTATCGCATTCGGTAGAGCAGTTAGCACAGCTGTACGTGAGAGAAGTAATCAGGCTTCACGGAGTTCCGAAGTCGATCGTGTCTGACAGAGATGGGCGATTCACCTCCCATTTTTGGAAGTGTGTTCAGGACGCCCTAGGCACCAGACTTCAGTTCAGCACAGCTTTCCATCCCCAGACAGATGGACAAACAGAGAGAGTAAATCAGATTTTAGAAGACATGCTCAGGGCTTGTGCATTGGACTTTAAAGGTAGTTGGTGCAAATTTCTGTGCTTAGCTGAGTTTGCCTACAACAATAGCTATCAGGCCACCATCAGGATGGCACCTTATGAGGCATTGTATGGCAGGAAATGCAGATCACCCATATGTTGGCAAGAAGCTGGTGAGAAGAAAGAGATGGAGTCAGGATTAGGCAGCCAGACTGAGCTTATAGATGAGACCGCTCAGGCTATCCAGACGATCCGCCAGAGGATTGAGACTGCCCAGAGTAGACAGAAAGTTATGCTGACACACGCCGTAGGCCACTTGAATTCCAGTTGGAGATTCAGTATTTCTCAAGGTCGCTCCCATGAAGGGAGTGGTGAGATTTGGTAAGAAGGGCAAGCTAAGTCCTCGCTACATAGGACCCTACAAGATCATAAAGAGGGTTGGTAAGGTAGCATATGAGCTGGACCTACCAGAGGATATGTCAGCTATCCACAGTACCTTTCATGTCTCTATGCTAAAGAAGTGTATTCACGACCCTAGCCAAGTGATTCAGCCTCAGTCAGTACAGATCCAAGAAGATCTTAGCTATGAGAGTAGACGACACAAATAGTGGACAAAGCAGTTAAAAGATTAAGAAACAAAGAAGTGCCACTA